>CAHIKZ030004677.1:4057500-4132500 GCA_903632075.3 Acanthosepion pharaonis
GGGGTACATCCTCTAGCAGATCTGAAAGTGTGTTCGAAATTATATCCCTGTAGACAGCTCCTGTAAGTCGTGCTGGGAGAACATATCAATTACAATTTCAGTCCACACATTAATCGTAAACTGATGCTTTTGTCTAGCATGTATAGTACGATGGGGATCCGATTCGCCAACAAATGTTGGTCGTGAAAATTTGTTATTTGGCTCATCCGTAAACAAGACTGAAGAGACAAACAACGGCTCGTTTGTACATTAGCCATCGGCAAAAGTTCTCCCGTGGTGGAGTGATTAGAAGGCGAAAGATCCTATACACGCTGTAAATGATGCGGAGACAGGAGCTGCTCTTGAAGTGCACTCCATGAGGTACTATGAAAAGTACGGCATATTAAGGTGCATCGACATAACAAATTTAGTCCAACGAAATTCTAAAGGATGAAACCCTTCACAAGAAGATTTTCCACTTTGTCATACATTTTTTGTTGGTCTCTCGCTCAACTGCGCCTAACACACAATAATCAAGCGGTTTTCAGTATGCAGAATTAGGTGTTTAGATGTAAGGGATGATGTGGTCGTGGAAATTGTCTGACAGCCATGACTGGTTCCTCCTGCTTGTGTGGGATGGTCAAGAGTCCTGTTGCTAGACATAGAGTCTTCAAGTAGCCAACCTCTTAACCTAGGACAGCACTACCTCCTCAGGGCACTTGATGCAGACCGCCGTGTTTAGGCCCTATAGGAAGAGAAATATGAGCATAAAGTCTCCACCATTGGGATCGCTCCAAACACCATGATGTTCACGGGATATATCATCCAACGCTTTCCGAATCCTCTGCACTGTCCTCAGACTGACAACCAAATACTCTGAAATGTTCATATTGCAGTTACCAGCGCAAATGCCAAGCAGTACAGCGTGTTGTTTCAAAATCTGGTGGTGTGAATTGCGTCAGGGTGTTGTTTTTCTCCCACATGATACCCAACTGTTTCGACTATACGGTGCAGTGGACAAAATAAAAAAACAAGGCGCATGTCCCAAATAACATAACAACAATTTACCCATTGCGCCCAGCACACACACACACACACACACACACACACACACACACACACACACACACATATATATATATATATATATATATATATATATATATATATATATACTTACATACAAAGAATAATCACACATAGAATTAATCAGAAGTATTAATGCGATTATTGGTGACATCCGTCGCTAGAAAACATAATATATGCATTAAAATCCTGTTCATCCAGAGTGCGAGTTTTGATCCTTGAAGAAAAACTTGTTGTCTGTAATTTTTCAGTTTATTTGATGTTAAAATGCTAGTACTTACGGACGGTCTTCCATCCATCATCAGGCATGTGTTTTTTTCTTATAAGATCAAAAACTTGAGACGATATATCTGTATGTCTATATATATATATATATATATATATATATATGGCCTGACAATTGCGTTAAGCAGGAAACAGACTGTAGCCTCTGGGTTCTGACTTTAATATCCACTTATATATATATATATATATATATATATATATATATATATATATGTGTGTGTGTGTGTGTGTGTGTGTGTGTGTGTGTGTGTGTGCATATTTAAACCGGATAGATTAGGTGCTGTTATTATTATTGTATACAGAAAGAAAGAACTTATCAAGACTCGAGTTGAATAGATAGATAGATAGATAGATAGATAGATAGATAGATAGATAGATAGATAGATAAAAAAAAAAGTAGATAGATCCATGATTATATCATGAGAATATTTTTATAAATATGACAAACAACACTGAGTGAAGGAAACATACCATTCAGAAAAGAAGTATGTGCATCCCTGTGTGTCTTTATATTTAATCATGTTTCCAAGTGTCTGTTTTTTGCATGTAGCGTTTGTGTTTCGTTTCTTTGTTTTTGTTTTGATTTTTCGTTTTTTTTCTTCCTATTTTTGAGGTCGACTTTATTTACATTGAATCTAAGATTTCTTGTTTACATACGACTTATTCCTCAGCAGATATTTGATATTTGATTTTTTGTCTTTTCGGTTTTTATCCACGCAAAATTTTACACTTCATGCTTCTGTTTTTTTTTATCTCTATGCCTATTTATTAAATCTTCATAAAACTTATTTGAATATTTGTAATATTTACAGATATTACAAATATTCAAAACTTTAATTAAAAAGAAAAATCCAGATCTCCATATATATATATATATATATATATATATATATATATATATAATAGCTGGCCGCTCGTATTCGAAGATACCCATCTACTAGTGCGACTATCCAATCCCTATTGCAGACTCTCGCTCAATCACATTTGTGCTTGTTCAACACCCACAGAATCCACCTGTGGTTTATACTGCAACTATGCTGAGCAGACCATAGTTAGAGTTTCAGGGGGAGAATGATCAACGATGACTTGTGACTTCGTGCTAGCACAGCTATTGACGGCCTCAACTGTTGCGTCTAACCAATTTCAATCACAAGATTTGGGGCAACCAGTGGTATGGTTTTCAGGCACTTTTGAAAGAGGCGCAAGCTGGGATCGTCCCCACTCCAAACCGATATCACGATGAAGTCTCCGTCCACACACACACACACACACATATATATATATATATATATATATATATATATATATATATATATATATATATATATATATATGGCTGTATTTTCAGTTCTGATACATCAAAATACAGCGATAATGAACACGCAGACACCCCTTGTCTGGTTGAAGTGGATTTCTCTGTATCCTTGGAAAAGTCAATTATTAAACCCAGTAATTTTAAAAGTTACTCCAAAATTCGCTTGAGGATGAAATGGAAGTAATGTCTTTAATTTAATTACAAAATTAAATTTGGAGATTTTAGCTTCCATCTTTGAAACATGATTAGAACCATGTAGCGAAACAAAACATATCTTAAATCAATTAATTTATAATATTAATGGTCTGTAAATTTACATTGAGCACTATTTTGTAACAATAAAAACATCACCGGATATTATATCTTACTGGTCTTTCGTTATATATATATATATATATATATATATATATATATATATATATATATATATAACCAGCATGGCCCGGCGTTGCCCGTGCTTGATTCAAAAATCGTAAGACTCATACAGCAATCGCTATCACATGACTTAAAATATTTTTGCTCTTCCTTGCCTTTTAAGGAGTGCCCTTTGCTGTGCTGATGTTGCTACATGTCTTACTTCTTGCCTATCACACTGCAAATTTTTCTAAGCTCTATACTAAACATTAAATCTGTTACGAAAAAAGAACTAAACAAAATGAGCACAAAACGATCAACTTTAAAAAAGGACTCGTAACTGGAAAAACAGAATGAAAAAAGAATCTTAACACAAATACTTTTTCACACCCGACCCAGTTCTGCGGAATCAGAATCAACGTTGAGTTTAAGCAAGCGAATGAGCCAATTGGAGTAAAGTGCCATGCAGATTCAAATTTTTCCCACTTGTGAAGATTGCATCTATCGATTTTTTTTGCATGCTAGTTAACATTCGTGTCAATCAGCTGTTGGCTCTAGGCTGGCCAATAGAATCTTCCTGCCTATTCGTGACAGCCAGCTATAGGTTCTCACTGGCCAGTACAAAATGGCCGCAAACTACATAAAAACTGCCGTAGAAGCATGAAAATATCGATTATTTCCAAAGTCGGTTTTGGCCTTCCAGCTAACTTGGAGCATGTGCATGTAAGTTTTGGTGCAAATCCGTCGAGAATTGCGGCCCTGCATTCGTTACACAGACATCCTGTTTTATATATATATATATATATATATATAATATATATATATATATATATATATATATATATATATATATATATATATATTTCGTGTCGTTTTGCGTAAATACAAATATGGGACAAGCATATATAGACAGTGACAGATATATAGATAGATAGATAGATAGATAGATAGATAGATAGATAGATAGATAGATAGATACGTTTTATATACCATAAGTAGATCTGGTGAAAAAACATTGGTTTACAAATCAGACCAAGCTGCTTCGAAAATTAGGAGTTGACGTCTTGACATTTACGATCTCTAGAAAATTATCCAAAACTTAATATTTATTTGTTAAACGATAATGCAAACTTTTTACAAGTCAACAATAAGCAAACTAAAAGAAACCTTTTTATATTATAATGTCACGAGGACAATAATAAATACAGTGTAGTCTTAAATGTTGTACAGAATGTCGTTGCACAGAAGGATGCTGAGACTACTATAGACTGAACATATAAGTAACGAGTAATTTTTAAGGAATCGGAAAAAAACAATATTTATAATTAGAATCATAAAAAAAAATGTGGAAATTTTAAGGACACATAATGAGGAAAGAGGATCGGGGAATTGGAAACTCACAGGAGGGACAGACGGAAACATTGCTTCTCATAACAAGCTTCTGTAAAGCTCGGTGGCAGGTTAGCAAGTGTGAAATATGACGAAAAAGTAAAATTACAAAGAATAGGAAGCTGTGGAGAGCCGTGATCGACGACGAATATATGGACACGGTACATAGAATGAAATGAAGTCTATACCTATATTAATGCATTTTTCAGTCTCTACAGTGACAATCGAGAGACTCGATGTGATTTCTTCCCTGTAGAAAAAAGAGGAACAAAGTTAATGAAAACAAACATCAAAATAATTAATGGAATTTTCTTGGTACAGTGGGCCATAAGAATTTATGGGATTTATTTGCATCTTCAATAATCAAAACAATTGTCCGAGCGGTAGCAGTCAAAAAATCACTAGAAGAATTCTTCTAGTTCTGACGGCCGAAATACGCGTTGATTTTCGCACGCTTCTCGTTGGCAATCGACAGATAGATAGATATTAGTGTCATTAAACTTTATGGCGTTTGTTTGAATCTTCAATAAGAGCAAGACAATAGACCAAGAAGCAGCAGTCATGTAACACGGGAAGAAGGCATTTAGTTTCGACAGCCAAAGTACGCATTGGTTCTCGAACACTTCTCGTTGGCAACAGAAAGAAAGAAAGAAAAGAAAATAAACAAAGAAAGAAAGAAAGAAAGAAGACTGCTATATTCATATGAACCTAAACCTATCGAGAAAAAGATAGAAGATAGATAGATAGATAGATAGATAGATAGATAGATAGATAGATAGATAGATAGATATTTCCATGCGTGAATGTATTTAACAACGTTAGTGCATTTCCGTTGGCAACAGAAAGAAAGAAGAAACGAAGAAATAAACAAAAGAAATAAACAAAGAAAGAAAGAAAGAAAGAAGACTGCTATGATATGAACCTAGTGTATTACCTATCGAGAGAAAAGATAGATAGATAGATAGATAGATAGATAGATAGATAGATAGATAGATAGATAGATAGATAGATAGATAGATAGATAGATAGATATTTCCCATGCGTGAATGTATTTAACTTCGACAACGTTGGTTCTCGCACTCTTCTCGTTGGCAACAGAAAGAAAGAAGAAACGAAGAAATAAACAAAGAAATAAACAAAGAAAGAAAGAAAGAAAGAAGACTGCTATGTTCATATGAACCTAGTGTATTACCTATCGAGAGAAAAAGATAGATAGATAGATAGATAGATAGATAGATAGATAGATAGATAGATAGATAGATAGATAGATAGATAGATAGATAGATAGATAGATAGATATTTCCCATGCGTGAATGTATTTAACTTCGACAACGTTGGTTCTCGCACTCTTCTCGTTGGCAACAGAAAGAAAGAAGAAACGAAGAAATAAACAAAAGAAATAAACAAAGAAAGAAAGAAAGAAAGAAAGCTATATTCATATGAACCTAGTGTATTACCTATCGAGAGAAAAAAAAGATAGATAGATAGATAGATAGATAGATAGATAGATAGATAGATAGATAGATAGATAGATAGATAGATAGATAGATAGATAGATAGATAGATACCCGTGAATGTATTTAACTTCGACAACGTTGGTTCTCGCACACTTCTCGTTGGCAACAGAAAGAAAGAAGAAACAAAAAAATAAACAAAGAAATAAACAAAGAAAGAAAAGAAAGAAAGAAGACTGCTATATTCATATGAACCTAGTGTATTACCTATCGAGAGAAAAAGATAGATAGATAGATAGATAGATAGATAGATAGATAGATAGATAGATAGATAGATATTTCCCATGCGTGAATGTATTTAACTTCGACAACGTTGGTTCTCGCACTCTTCTCGTTGGCAACAGAAAGAAAGAAGAAACGAAGAAATAAACAAAGAAATAAACAAAGAAAGAAAGAAAGAAAGAAGACTGCTATATTCATATGAACCTAGTGTATTACCTATCGAGAGAAAAAGATAGATAGATAGATAGATAGATAGATAGATAGATAGATAGATAGATAGATAGATAGATAGATAGATATTTCCCATGCGTGAATGTATTTAACTTCGACAACGTTGGTTCTCGCACTCTTCTCGTTGGCAACAGAAAGAAAGAAGAAACGAAGAAATAAACAAAGAAATAAACAAAGAAAGAAAGAAAGAAAGAAGACTGCTATATTCATATGAACCTAGTGTATTACCTATCGAGAGAAAAAGATAGATAGATAGATAGATAGATAGATAGATAGATAGATAGATAGATAGATAGATAGATAGATATTTCCCATGCTTGAATGTATTTAACTTCGACAACGTTGGTTCTCGCACTCTTCTCGTTGGCAACAGAAAGAAAGAAGAAACAAAGAAATAAACAAAGAAATAAACAAAGAAAGAAAGAAAGAAAGAAGACTGCTATATTCATATGAACCTAAATCGAGAGAAAAAAAGATAGATAGATAGATAGATAGATAGAGATAGATAGATAGATAGATAGATTCGTGAATGTATTTAACCGACAACGTTGGTTTACTCTTCTCGTTGGCAACAGAAAGAAAGAAGAAACAAAGAAAAGAAATAAACAAAAGAAAGAAAGAAAGAAAGAAGACTGCTATATTCATATGAACCTAATTTTTACCTATCGAGAGAAAAAGATAGATAGATAGATAGATAGATAGATAGATAGATAGATAGATAGATAGATAGATAGATATTGGCCACGCGTGAATGTATAAATGTGTCCACACATTTATTATTGATTAAATTAAAAACACACAAGATGATGATAAACATTTAGCGGATTGACTCACATCCCAAAATTTGATCAAATGGCTGAAAATCAAAAATATCGAAATCCCTTCTTGGTTTGAACAAGAAATTTTCCCTCTTCCCATTACACTCATTTTGGTTTCATTTTTTTTTTTTTTTTGCTTTTTTTGTTTTTTTTTTTCATCTCACATAAAATGTCTGTAGTATTGATATGTTTACATTCAGATAGATCGAAGAAAAAAAAACCTTCTTCGGGGCAAATCTCATCAATCAAGCAAAAATAAGATTACCGAAAATAGATTCTTTTCAACTAATTCTTAATTCTATTCTTCGACTAATATACTTGATTTGAATATTTACTTTAATTTCTGGCCGACGATTTTAAAAGATTACCTCACTTTCAGATTGATTTCTATTCCTTTTTGTCTCTTACGGACATTTACATTTTTTTTATATCTAAATGAATTTCGGGGTTAGTATTATTTTGCCATGTAATTTAGTTGAATTGGCTAAATGTAACCGTCAGTTTTTATGCTAACACTTTCTTATCTCGCACTTCTCGCCTGTAGAACTCACTTACCGCTCTATGATATCCTGCCAATTTTGATTTTCAAAAGTTTAAATGCAATTTCAATCGTTATCTACTGTCTTCTTTGATGCCTCTTCTATTGTCCTCGTTCCTCAATAATGTTTCTTTTTCTTATTCTTTCAAACTCAGTAATCCTTTATGTCTTAGTGGTTTTACTGTTTTGTTTCGTATGGAATGATTAAAATATTTCAGCTTATTTTCTGCATTATTTATAATCGTGAAATGATATGAGAAAATATTTATAAAATCACTAGCAGCATGGCCCGGCGTTGCCCGGGCTTGATTAAAAAATAGTACGACTCATACAGCAATCGCTATCACTTGACTTAAAATATTTTAGCCCTTCCTTGCCTTTAAAAGAGTGCCCTTTTCCGTGCTGATGTTGCTACATGCCTTACTTCTTGCCTATCTCACACTGTGAATTTTTTCTAAGCTCTATACTAAACATTACATCTGTTACGAAAAAAAGAACTAAACAAAATGAACACAAAACGATCAGCTTTAAAAAAGGACTCGTAACTGGAAAAACCGAATGAAAAAAAATGTTAACAACAAATACTTTTTCACACCCAACACAGTTCTGCGGAATCAGAATCAACGTTGAGTTTAAGCAAGCGAATGAGCCAATTGGAGTAAAGCGCCATGCAGATTTAAATTTTTCGCACTTGTGACGAATGTAGCTATCGATTTTTTTTGCATGCTAGTTAACATTCGTGTCAGTCAGCTGCTGGCTCTCAGGCTGGCCAATAGAATCTTCCTGCCTATTCGTGGCAGCCAGCTATTGGCTCTCACTCTAGCTAGTAGAAAATGGCTGCAAACTATATGAAAAATGCCGTAGAAGCATGAAAAAATCGATTATTTCCACTATCGATAGGAGTTGGGAAATGCAAAGTTGGTCTTGGCCTTACCACTAACTTGGAGCATGTGCATGTAAATTCTGGTGCAAATCCGTCGAAAATTGCGGCCGTGAATTCGATACACACACACACACACACACACACACACACACACACACACACACACACACACACATCGTGTCTTTTATAGATAGAGATATATGTAGCTATAAGAGTACTATGCCCTTCTGGAGCTTTCTACAATTTTTAGAACTTGTTTTTTGTTTATTTGGAAGTCTGCTATCGCTATAGACTGTTTAATGCGTTAAAAATCATTAATATTCTATTACATCATTAGCAAATTGAAAAATAAAGCTTCTGAAATATTTTGACTTTTTACCTTTATTGCGTATATAGTAAAATCGAATTTTCGGTTTGAGGTGACCTTTGATAAATTAGTAATAACCTTTTTTATTACTTTTGAACAAAGATTCATTGATTTATGACACAAGAATATAGGGTAATAAAAATGTCATAACCCTAATGTGCATAACATATTTATTTTTAAGGTAAATATTACATTAACACTATATAATACTACTGAATATGTTCTATGTGTGTACAGTTCAATAGTATATTATTAAATGGTATATTTGCTGAGCAACGTAATTACATAAAAGTGAGATATTATAATGGCAATTTCAGCCGAATCATTATGTTGTCCAAAAATGATTTAAAAAATGAAAAAATGATTTTCTAATTAATCAGAACACCTGGAGCGAACATAAAGGACACTGAGTTAAAAAGTAAAAATGAATAAAAAAAAAATTCCAACTGAGAAATATGTTATTGATATTTCATTTTCATCCAATAAAAATGTGCATAATATATTGATTAATACTTTTGTCCAATTAGATATCTCATTAACAAACAATTTTCCGTCAAATTTAAACATTATTCGAGCTATCATATTCTTGTAAAAAGTCGAAATAAATTTCAGTTTTGTTAAGTTTTCTTTCGGGATCACACTGCATGTAAATCATTTTCAAACCGATTATTCCCATTTCGACTCTTCTACGGGCTTTTTTTTAAAAATGTTATTATTAAAAACGAACCTTTTTCAAATAATATTTCTTTTTTATCAAATGGCAAATAAGTTCATGTTTATTGTGTGTATCTTTCAGATTCGTCTGCTTTCAATCAATTTCAGCTGACCTACCGTTGAACGGTAGTGTTTGACAAAAACTAGCAGGCTAACTTCTGCTACTACCTTCTTTTCTCACACAGATGCACAGGGACATCGACTGGCGCGCGAACACACACACGCGCAACCTATACACTGGCTACATACATCCCTTGCTGTACATCATTGTGAATTAACTTTTCACGCTATCTTAATCTAAAATGTTGTCAAAACAAAAACTGAACTTTAATTACTGTTTATGTAATTCATCAAAATTAAATTTGTTCTTTTGATTACACGGCGTTTATCTTTTTATTGATCTCTGCATCAAGAAAGATATTCATATATGAATTGATTTATACTAAGCACTATAAACACTTATATAACAATTGGTAAACAATAAATACATTTATTACACCTGACATGTACTTATTAGCTTAATAGTGGCTTGAAAACTATTACTGCATAATAGTTGATCTATGTGCTTAGTATATTCACCATTGAATTAAGTGCATTGACAACGAATTAAAATATGTTAAAAAATTATGTGAAAACTTTTCTGTTTTATGAATAGACTTGTTGATGTTCCTACAAAAATGTTTGATAAAATATTTCTTTCAAGTTATCATTCAAAAACATTGATAAAACAATAATATTTCGAAATAAATCAATCCGAAAAATATTTAGCTAAAAGTAAAATTATCTTCTGAAATTATGAGATTTGTTTTGACCATTATATCACTAGTTATTGAAACTAGTATACTTCTTGTTAGATTTATAGCTTCGTTTCGACCATTACTTTCTTTGTCCTGTATCAGCAGTACATTTGGCCTGGTTAGAAAAGATTTCTATGAGAGAATGAGCACAGACAACGTATTGTAGTGATAAATCATCAGTTACCTCCCCTTAAGATCGAGGAGGTATAAAAAGCACCCTGTAAATCCGTTAGTAGACGAGTAGTCAGTGTAAAGTGCAATAAAGCTTTGGTTTAAGTTTATTCACTAGTTCTGTTTTTACTACACGTATTTAATATATTTGCAATGCCTTCGCAAAGAGTGAATTCTAATTTGAAAGAATTCTTATGCTTTTCACGACTGCAGAAACCAACACAATTATACAGGGTTCAACAGAAATACCCCCCCACATCTACCATACCTACCATATAATGGTAAGAGATTAGTGACAATGCTGCTTTCATCTATTTCATTTCATTATGTGGAAGGTAATTATGCCGCACTCTGTGTAACACGCTCGTATATTCTCTTTACATAATAATGAAATAAAACAAATTGAGTATTACGTGTACTCTTGTTACATATTTTAGATAATCATAATTTCTTCTTCTCTTACTGCTTCGGCAAATTTCAGCTGTGAAGATTTCAAGTTTCGCAAGAGAAAACACAGCACAAGAACATTTTTCACTGAGTTGGAGACACAGCAAAACTTATGAAACAAACAAAATGAAATACAATAGAAAAATTTACATTAATTTATTTTCTTTTAAATGTTAATTTTATTATCAGTGTGATTTTTCATTTCGTTTCTTTTATTATTTTTTTAAAATTTGCACATGGATCTTGGCTTTCTTTCTTACCTTTAATGCCATTGACCCGGGATTAATCATTCATAGAATCTAATTCTAATTGTATGCAGCTTAATTTTCTTCTTCTTCCTTATTATTATTATTATTATTGTGGATTCCGGGTTGAAATCCGGTACCAATAAATAACAAAGGCCAGGAATGAATATAGGAAAATAATGTATTAACGTAAAAATACAAACTGGTAAAGCAGGTTAGTAGTTCCAGGAATACGTGTTAGTAGCAAAATATATATACAGTCTTTGGTATTGAAGTATCGATGTATGACTTCTTACTTATTTTACGTGCTCGCTCACTGTGACTCCTACAACGCTGTTACCTCACCCCTCACTCTTCCGGTTAACTACAACCTTTTACTCAGTCACTCTGGACTCGACTCGGCTCCTCGGTCTTGCTCTGTTCTCTCGGGTCTTCTCGTAGCAGTAGTATATGTATATACTGGGTGAGTCCATTTGTGTAAAAAAGGAAGAACCCCTCAACAATTATTATTACTATTATTATTATCCTGGTTATTTCACTTTAAAGAGAGCTCGTAATTGCTTCTTTAAGTGTATTAATGAATCTACATAAAAAAAACATAGCAGGAGAAAGATACCCGAAAGCCGGTTGCAATCGTAAAACGATGTTTCTATTTGATAACCTTTCGTTTACTTGGGTGCATATTGCTCAATGGTAAAGCAATTGGCTCGAGGACACGTCTTTGAATAACAACATTCATTTACGTCAATTTATGATAATCAATGAAACTTTTATAACAAATTTATTCTTTTCTTTTGAGTTGCTTTTTGCACTGCAGATAAAATAAACAGCCTGCCATCGACATTCACGAGTTTAACTGCCGTTTATTTGATTACATGCGAGGTTGTTATCAATAATTAAATAAGTATTCTTTCTTGTAGGTTTACGGTTTGTTGTGGTAAATAATAGCGTACCTCACAGTGGTCAGAAAACTGGACTTCCAGATCATTAGTAGGAATTTCTTTCTCGCTTGATTCCCGACATCTGTGACTTTGCGACAAACCTGAACCAATTTTCGGAAGTAATTCTGTAATGCGTAAGAGATCATGTATCATGTTGTCATGTATCTTTCGATACATGACTAACGATGCATACTTTTCCCGCAGTAGGTTGCCATTTCTTTCTGCGTTAGAAAAGCTACAGAACCCGGTTTATCCAGCTACCAATAAATAACAAACGCCAAGTGTGACACCATTTAGGGCTGCAAGGAAAAAAAAAGAAAGAAAAAGAGAGGCGAGAGTTAAAACTTAGATAATAAAGGAAAGCCATCACAAGAGCGGCATTTAGCGATGTTATTTTGATAATGAAGAATGGTGAAAATTCTTATGGCCATTGTCGAAAATCTAATTGACAAATTCCAGGTGGGCCAAATAAGCAGATACAGAGTTTTGAATAGATAAAAAATTAACTGTGTCATGGTGGCGAACTTATATTATCGGGAAAAGATTTTCCGTTGACCGAGAAATAAGAATGTCCTGACCACACACGAGTGGTAAAAACAAAGAAAATAGGTTATGTCTTTGTCGATGGAAAGATATCGTTAGACAAGGTGTCTGTTTTGTGTTGAAATTTGACTATGACAGCGAAACAATATTATCAGAAAATGGCGAAGTCGTTTCATCGTATCAGTGGTTGGCGCCGGAGAGTGAGTGTGTCTGGTTGACCAGCCACTTGGTGCTGGCGAAAATCCGATTGACGAATTCCATATGAAAGTGACTTTGGGAGAAGAATTGAGATTATCACACTACGGGTCGTATTGTTCTGTTGGCGGCCAGAGAAGAAGAGAGAAAGAAAAGAAAGAAAGGAAATAGAAAAAAGAAAAAGAAAGAGGAGATCATTTTTTTTCTTTGAGCAAGATATTTTTAAAAAAAAAAAAACAAGGCTAGTCTGGTCACACCCACACTGTTGAACGCCAATTGGATGAATGTTAACGAGAGCCAGGCGGAGGTGATCATGTGATGCAGGGGAGAGGCCTGCTACCACCCGTTAAGGGGATAGGTATGAGATGTTACTGCGAAAAAGTAGGAAAACCGTTGACGCCCTCTGAGGGTATGGTAAGATACCTATATGAGAACAGAAGAAGGTGGGAGTAAGAGAAACTTCCAAAAATAGAAATAATAAATTTTTCCTGACCGAAAGAAGGGGATTGTGGATTTGGAATTATCAAGGAACCTCAAACCCCGACGAGCCCACCCCGGTTTGGGTCGGCGTCCATATAAGCAAAGTCGCAGCGAGCGAAAATCAGTTTCCAGTTTTTCGAGTTTAGTTCCAGATCCGGATCCGGAAGGAATTGGTAGGGCCTCGCAGAGCTAACCAAGATTCGCGCAACTTCCGTACTCATCTTCTAATCAAGAACAATTTATTTTTGAAGAACGACTTAGACTCATACCACCAAAACAAGTTTTACGAATATCGCCTGAAGACACACCAAGAACCAGTTTCCTAAAGAACAGACAACTTAAGATGTTAAGACTCGCCTAACAAAAACAACGTGTTACGAATCCATATAGCGGGTTGGGAGATAGACGTAGTCCTGTATCCAGAAACCAGATAAATATTGTTATCCTTTTTTTGATACCTTTGAACTTTTCGAGTTGTTATTTTATTTTCTTTTACATCTATTTGTGCGATATCGCCCTTATTCGAACTCGGCCCCGACGACCGATTGATTTCGTCTGCCTAAGATCAATTCACAACGTGGGTAGGCAGACTGGAGATCAAAGTAGTTACTTCGGTAACCAGACGTTGGAGGCGAGTTGGGAACGACGAGGCTGATATCGAATCTAACCAGATTCCCATCCGAATCACCAAAAGGTTAGAACGTCACATTTGGATGCCGCGACCAATACCAAGCCAGTTGGTCGTCACAGGACGGGATAGCACGACTGACGCAGACAGGCGGACGTCAAGTTTGGAGCGGCGACACCCGAACGAACGAACGAGCGTGGGGGACGTCACACAAGAATGAATATAGGAAAATAATATATTAACGTAATAATACAAACTGGTAATGCAGGTTAGTAGTTCCAGGAATGCGGGTTAGTAGCAAAATATCTATACATTCTTTGGTATTGAAGTATCGCTGTATGACTTCTTACTGAGTCTAGGTGCTCGCTCACTGTGACTCTTGCTCGCTACGTTCGTTCTGTTTGTCTGTTACCTTCAACTTCTGTTGCTCTCGTCTCGCTCTGTTCTCTCGGGTCTTCACGTAGCAGTAGTATATGTATATACTGGGTGAGTTCATTTGTGTAAAAAGGGGAGAACCCCTCAACACATACTTTTCCCGAGGGTACTAGCACGTAAATGAATGTAATGGAATCGACTGGAATTCCGATTACTCAGTCCGAGCCGCTATCCATTACTCCATATCTTCTCCGGAAGTAATTACAGTGGGTAATAAAATTAAAGAAAGTGTAAAAACTGTATAAAGAAAACGAAAAGAAAAAATAAATTTCGTACACAATGTTTGATACCAGAGGCAGAATGAAAACTCCAAGAACTGCTGAAGAAGGTAATAAAGGAAGTCGAAAAGAAACAAGGAACCATCAAAGGAGGAATGTATGGTTATCAGCAAGGGTACAAACCCAAGACGCGAACTACTAGCTAGAGATACCAAAATCTAGTATGTATGAACATATCTGGAAAAGACATTAAAAAAGGACGGAAAATGTGAGACTTAAATCCGAGGGTGAATTCGAATAAAGAAAGATGCTTTACAAAATCTAAGCAAATTAGGGTACGGGAAATTTTCGTTAGAAACAAAGAGTGCTGAACTATTATTTAATATCGCTCCTATCGTATCGTTTTGAATGATGGATATTCTCCTTACAAATGAAGATAAACTCATGACAACAGAGATGTGCGGGTGGTGTAATGGATAGCAGTTCCGTAGGAGAAACCGCAGTACTGAGTTCGAATTCATCCACATTCGGCTATATTCATTTATGTGAAAATACCTTTATAGGAAAGGTATCAATCTATTTTTCTCTTCTTCCAGCTATGCGCTAAATAATAGTACTTGTAACTGAATATCTATTGTTATATTCATAAAATTTGTTAATACAATATTCACTTGCAAATAAATGCAATATACTAACACATTCTTTAAAAGATACGCAAAGAGTTGATTAATCATAAAAACAAACAAATCATTCAGTCAACAGAGATGGTTTTCTTTAAAAGAATGCAGGGAATACCATAGACTGAACATGTGAGTCGTGAGGAAGTTCTAAGGAAAATGGAAACAAAACCAAAATTTACTACGAATAAAAATCTGAAATTTATATGGCGCATAAAGAGGAAAGGGGCTTGGAGAATTTGACACACACAGGAAGGCAAAATGATAATATAAAAACAATAATTAACGAACTTGTTTAAATGGTTAGCAGAACAGAGATGTGGGTGATAGCAAAAAGACTACACTTACTAAGACCTAAAAATACAGAAAATAGTGGAGAGCTATGATCGACTAGGTCCTAAAGTTTCACAGTGTAATAATGGATAACAAAAGATTAATCACATGCACCAATTTCTGAGCATGTATATTCTGTTCCACCAAATCTAAAATTATTTTCTATATTTTGTCTATTTATCTGTGTCATTACAAATACAATTATGTTACATATGGCTAAAAGCATTGAAAATTAGGTTTCGTGGATGGAAATCAAGATATTTGCATATTTTCCCAATTTAACAGCGATTCTCCTCCCTTAATCTCTATGAATGTTGACACCCGACGCTATATTAACGTAATGTTGGGAAAATCAATGTACGGTGAGGTTTTATCGTTCGTTGTTTTACGAGAAATGCTGGCCAGTCTTTTTGGCAGTGATCAGTCGTATCAAGTTTCCGCTAGGGAAGTGGCATAAATTAGCGCACCTCGTACTGGTGATGTTTCTCCGGCAGAACGACCCAATGACACTAATGAAGCAGAGTCAGGAGTAAGCTTTAAAACCTGCAGAATAACCCGATCAGATTTTGCAAATGTATATATATATATATATATATTCACTATAATTAAGAGAATAGAAAAGTTCAGAGCAAATAACATAAGAAAGATTTTAGAGTGCCATAAAAATAAGTTGATCCGACGTTTAAAAACGCACAATCCATACGGGCTTAATCACAAATTTAACCATATAAATAGTATTAATATATAACCCCACAAATCAGGACCTACCCACGTTCCTCACCCACACAAGACAGACATGCTTGCGAAGTTTTTGAGGCCTCACACTTATACTCACACCCACGCGAATACACACACATTATACTCACTCACTCCCTAAT
Source organism: Acanthosepion pharaonis (assembly GCA_903632075.3). Taxonomy (NCBI): domain Eukaryota; kingdom Metazoa; phylum Mollusca; class Cephalopoda; order Sepiida; family Sepiidae; genus Acanthosepion; species Acanthosepion pharaonis. The sequence goes on from CAHIKZ030004677.1 coordinate 4,074,184, forward strand.
GAGCCAAATGATAACACACGCCCTTAGAAATATACACGCTTTCACATTTCATACTCACTAACTCCATAAGAACCAAATAGCACATACACTTAACAGAGACACATCCCCTTTCCAGGAACCAATAAAACTGTCAAAATGTCCAAGGGAATTCAGAGCAGCAGGAATCCATCCAGCTCTTATCTTAAATAACAACTTAAAAGAGACTGTTTGACCAACACAAAGACTGTACAAAATTCATGTTAAAAAAATTAAAAAAAAAAACAAATGAAAACTACAGACAAAAGTTCATTTCTCAATCATGGACATGGACATCGAAAGGCATGAAGACGTCGCTAACGATCGCTCGCGCTGGAGACGCGATTTACACTTATTTACAAAATATTATAATCCTAATATATATAATATATATATATATATATATATATATATATATATATATATATATAATTTTTTAAATAGACTATACCCGCATAAGTTAATTTTTAATTTCTGGTGTATGATATATACGCTCTGTTAAAATATATACATTGTGCTCTCTCTGTGGATCATTTTTAATATCTGATATTACTAAGATCCACCTGTATTATATACCAACGGATCTATTACCTGTACTATACATATATATGAACTGGTAATATTATAACTCTAATATATATATATATATATATATATATATATATATATATATATATATATATATATATATACAGAGAGAGAGAGAGAGAAAAGTGAAGAAAAATTTACATACACGCAGAAATACTTGCACGTACGCAAGTATATTTATTCCCAAGGTGTTATAAATATAGTGCTCAATGTTATGAATCAGAGCATATATTAGTGAATATACATAATGTCAAACGTTGAAAACATTTCTCGGAGTTTCATGCAGTTAATGCAATCTTTACATATTCACAACTGAAAATTGCATTAACTGCATGAAACTGCGAGTAAAATTATCGATGTTGGATATTATGTATATTCATAATATATATATATATATATATATATATATATATATATATATATATATATATATATATATATATCCAAAGTGTCCGGAAAACCTACCTGGGTTTCGCTTAAAAGGATCTTCAGGGCTAGCTGGCTAAAAGGATATAATGAAACAGTATTTATTGATAAAAACATTAAAACGAATAAGCATAAAACCACGTGACATAAGAAGACAAAAAAAAACAAAGCATCTATTCAATAACCAGGATTTCCTATTCCTACACTCATATATATATATATATATATATATATATTAGGCAGGATGTGTGTGCGTGTGTGTAACGAATGCACGGCCGCAATTTTCGACGGATTTGCACCAAAATTTACATGCACATGTTCCAAGATAGCGGAAGGGCCAAGACTGACTTTGCATTTCCTAACTCCCATCGATAGTGGAAATAATCGATTTTTTCATGCTTCTACGACAGCTTTCATGTAGTTTGCGGCTATTTTCTACTGGCCAGAGTGAGAGCCTATAGCTGGCTTCCACGAATAGGCAGGAAGATTCTATTGGCCAGCGTGAGAGCCAACAGCTGACTGACACGAATGTTAACTAGCATGCGAAAAAAAATCGATAGTTACATTCGTCACAAGTGGGAAAAATTTAAATCTGCATGGCACTTTACCACAATTGGCTCATTCGCTTGCTTAAACTCAACGTTGATTCTGATTCCGCAGAACTGGGTTGGGTGTGAAAAAGTATTTGTTGTTAACATTCTTTTTTCATTCGGTTTTTCCAGTTACGAGTCCTTTTTTAAAGCTGATCGTTTTGTGTTCATTTTGTTTAATTCTTTTTTCGTAACAGATTTAATGTTTAGTATAGAGCTTAGAAAAAATTCACAGTGTGAGATAGGCAAGAAGTAAGGCATGTAGCAACAGCAGCACGGCAAAGGGCACTCCTTTAAAGGCAAGGAAGGGATAAAATATTTTAAGTCATGTGATAGCGATTGCTGTATGAGTCGTACGATTTTTGAATCAAGCTCGGGCAACGCCGGGCCATGCTGCTAGTTAAACATATACACAAACGAATAGAGTCTAGGTTATCCAGAATCTCTTTTTGTAGAACGATTTTTGAGGAAAAAAAAAGAAAAGAATATGAGAAGAATTTAAAAGTAGAAGACCACAAAACCAAACTAGAATTTAAACCTCAACAAATTAAACACCATACGAAAAATAATTCGAGGAAAAAAGTATTATTTTGTTTTCCCCCTTTTAACTTAAAGGTAAAATGTAAAAAAGGTTAATTATTTTTCAAGTTGCTTAATAAACACTTCCCCCAAAATTCAGAGTTGCATAAGATATTCAATAAAAATACAGTTAAATTAAGCTACAGTTGCACTAATAATTTAGATATAATAATAAATAGGCAAAATACCAGAAATCTCAAAACTAACGTGCATCAAAATAACATTAGTTATTTATGCAACTGTAGAAATAAGTTTAGATGCCCATTAAATGGAACTTGTCAGACAGAGCCATGATTTTTAAAGCAGAAGTAACTAATATTAATGGCCAAAATAAAACGTATATAGGTTGCCCTAAATTTTTTTTAAGCGTAGATGCTTTAGCCACAGATCTTCATTTAAGCTAGCAAATCTTAGATACTCCACTAAACCTGCTAGTCGTATGTGGAATCTAAATGAATAAACAATAGGGACCCATTTATAAGGTGGAAAATTTTTAAAAAGGTAAAACCATGCAGCAATCATACCCGAATTTGCGACCTTTGTCAACATGAGAAATTAGCGATTATGATATTTCCAGATCCCAAAAACTTTTAAATCAGACATCTGGAATCTAAAGTCCATGCCTTCATATCAAAAAAAATTTGTTAAGTGAATATGAGTCCGGATAAAAAATGTGTTTTAAAATCCACACTGTTTTTAAATACATATGCTTCTACTCCGGCCATTCCCTATATTTACAAGACAGCCTTCGTCAAATTTACTTTAGATTTTCTTTTTTTTTTTCTACTTCTTTATACATTTAGGATACACTTGCATTCTTCACTTCTCTTGTTCTTTCCACCCTTCTTCATTTTTTTCCCTCTCCTTACCCTCCCACCTCCTTCTATTACACTCAGCGTTAGGCGTTTGACTGTCATGAGTTTGTTTATTTATTTATTTTTGAAAAATACTAATGTAGTGTTCTTTGTAGCTTTTTTTAAATAAAGCGTTATATGGTCAGTTAATAGAATTAGCCTGATGAACCGTGAGGTGAAAACCAGGGTCGCGTATTCTATCTGACCTCCTAATTCTTAAAGTTCTCCATGTGATTTTTATTTTAGTTTTTCCAAACGTATTCAGTACTTTCTATACTACTGTTTCCTAGTCTGATTCAACTCTGACCATTAAACTATATATATATATATATATATATATATATATATATATATATATATATATATATATATATAAAGAAAGAAAGAACAGTAAGATATATAATCCGGTGTTCTAAACACACCCAAAAAATCTTTAAATATACAAATAAAAAAAAACAATTGCCGTTAACAATAAAATTTTTAAAAATCCAGACGACATGCATTTAACGGATGTCAGATTTCATTGAAAAATGCATCCCTATCCCTACCAAAACGTAACTAATAACTGATACATCAAAATACAGACATACTGAACACCCAGACACCCCTTGTCTCGTGGAAGTGAATTTATCTGTAACCTTGGAAACGTGAATTATGATTTTAGCTGTGTCTTTAAAACCCAGTAATTTTAAAAGTTACTCCAAAATTCGCTTGAGGATGAAATGAAACGAATGTCTTTAATTTAATTACAAAATTAAATTTAGAGCTTTCAGCTTCCATTTTTGAAACATGATTAGAACTGTGTAGCGAAAAAAAAACCATATAGTAAATCAATTAATTTATAATATATATATATATATATATATATATATATATATATATATATAAAAAAATTATTATTATTATTATTATTTATGTATATAAATTATTATTATTATGAATGAATAACCTAAGATATAATATATATATATATATATGTGTGTGTGTGTGTGTGTGTGTGTGTGTGTAATATATACACATATATAATCGACTCTCCCGTCGAATTCGACGTATGAGGGTCAAGCAGATCAGTTCCTAGGAAAATGACAGTCCGACACGAGCACATGAAATTTGATTATAGTGCAGAACCATCCACACTTTTTGAAAGGGCGAATACAGAGACTTGGTGAACAACGTGCCACAGGGACCCCAAATGACCCTCGACAGGTTTTGAATGCAGAGTTGTCCTTCTCCTAGACCAGTTGCCATCCAAGGCTATTGAATCCAGTCTGTCCTGCTATTTACCCATAGCTGGACGGAAAAGAAGAGAATTCACACACTTCCGAAGGTTATTAGCACGTAAGCTGATGTAATGGATTCGACTGGAATTCAAACTCGTCTCTCTCTTTCTCTCTCTCTCTCTATCTATCTATCTATCTATATATATATATATATATATATACATATATATATATATATATATTAGTGAATTCATAATATATTAACTGGTAATAGTATTCTTGAGATAAGTCGTTTCCATACAAGAATCATTCAATCTTAACCGAATAGTTAGCGTTAATGTTGACTGAAATTTATAATATCTTTCGCATTTTTTCAAGAAAATATGCCTCTCAAGTTTATTGGCATTGATCTTTTCAGTATTGACGGGAGTTTCCTTCCTAACATTTTGCTTAAGGTTGCGTAGAATGTCAACATCTTGGTTATATTTTTATTTTCCCTGTTATATATTTTAATAGTTTCTGTTGCTGGAAGTCTTCAAGCAGTGTGTTTATTTTTATTTGGTAAATGTCTTTGTTTATGATTGTGTTTCATACGCAAACAGTATATATTTGAACCCAATATGATTTAAACGCTACGTAAGATATTTAAGGATAATAAAAAAAATGTTGAGATGTAAACAAAACAATTGAAAGTATCTATAAACGTTAAGGATTTGTGCTGTTAAAAGAGCTCTAGTTTTCTATAAGCGTAGACTCCAAACTAAAAAAATTGATCACAGCATCCAGTCAGTTGATCTATTTACCTGTCTATTGAAAGATTTCCCAGAACATGTGTATCAGACATCATCGGACCTTATGGCACCGACAAAAGAATTAGGGAAAGAAAATATTCAAAGAAATATTCTTCTCGAATTAGTTTACCAATATTTTGGTATATTTGCGAATATAAATGACCACCTCTTATCCCAATACTCGTATTGATCAAAATACGTTTCTTCAGCTCTAAGCACCAATAATAATAACAATACTAATAAATATAGTAGTTGAAGCAGTAGTTGAACTGGAGTAGTGGTTACAAAAATATAAAACAGCGAGAGTTTATTGGTTACTTTTATCAAAGAATTTGGGAAGAGTAATCTTTTCGGAAGAAGCATTTATTACAAATTTATGTAAAAGATTACTCTTTAAAACGTGTAACGGTCGTCATGTTCAAATATAAAAAATAGTGAGGGAGTTCGAGTGAAAGAAAGAAAGAAAGAAAGAAAGAAAGAAAGAAAGAAAGAAAGAAAGAAAAAGAAAGAAAGAAAGAAACCGTACAAGTAACATAAATAAAAACTGGTAAGGAGGTCAAAGAAGAAATTAGAGAAACAGAATCAATTCTTCATATTTATGTAAGACAACATTTAAATACGAAACTTTTGTTCAATATATATATATATATATATATATATATATATATATATATATATCGATAAACGTGCAATCAATTTACAAATTCATGAATTATTCACACAAAAACAAATGCAAAGGTTAATGATTTAATTGGCGAGAAATCCATCGTCGCAAACAATTCAAATAATATACAAAACCTCCCGAATCCGTTATGAATGAAAAGATCCTTGTTTCTATAAATTTCTGCCGCATTAGTTCTTTTTTACTACAAGCTTTCGTCTGTTCCTACAGACATCTTCAGGTATGGAATAGATGTTGTTCTTCTTTTTTTCTCTTAGTAATAAGAGGTCAACGAAAATATATGTATTGTTGTATCCGAAAATGCTATTGGAAATGAGTTATTGTTTTTGGAGCGTGCAATAGCAACGCTGAGTTTGATTTTAAATTTTTTACAGTTGTGCGTTCATGTACAAATATGGTGATAAACGAATTTTTACTGGTAAATTTTCTGTCAAAGTGGCATGAACTATATTGTTCAATAATTACAGTAATGTCACTTATTATCCAAAAAAGTCGCGCTTGGATCAGTTATTTTAATTTCGATAAACGTGCAATCAATTTACAAATTCAAAAAAGCAACTTTTTTTTATTTTATTATATATATATATATATATATATATATATTGTGTGTGAACAAACTGAAAAAAATTGGAAATACAGTTTAAAACCACAACCCTGAAGACTGGAAATTTTATCAAGAAACATTGATGTTGGGATAGAATTAATATTTAATTGTTCGGTCATCTTTTCGTATAATATATATATATATATATATATATATATATATATATACAGACTGTGACGAATTGCTAGTAGTCTCAATTCTCCTATATGGATGTGAAACGCGTACTCTGTTGGTAGATACAGAGAGAAGGATCCAAGCGTTTGAGAATTAATGCACGAGAAAACATCTTGGCATTTTCTATTGGGAACAAAAAAAAAACAATGAGTTTGTGCGGAAAACGGTTGAAATTTTTGTTGGAAACTAGCAACCTCTTCTCGACACTGTCAAACGGAGCTAAATGACTGTATCAGATTTTCTAATGGCCGCCGTTAATAGACTCTTGTGGAAAAGAGTTAGTGTGGCTTATGCAGTTGGATCCGTCCTACGATTACAAGTCAAGTGGGTGATGATGATATATATATATATATATATATATATATATATATATATATATATATATATATAAAATAGACAATAGGAGAGCTGTATTTTTAGCAAACGCATTTCGTCCAAAGTGGAAAAAACGAAATGAAGTTATTGAAACAATGTATCTATAAATTACAAAAAAAATGTTAGCGACTAGAAGAATTCGCAAACGCAATTGTATATTTGGATGGTCAACTGAAAAATTCCGTTAATTATTTTATGTATGAAGAGAATATTTTCACATGTAAAAATATTGTGTGTTGACTTATTAAACTGTTTTCTGTTGATTTCTTGATATATTTGTTGTGTACGTTGGCTTGGGAGAGTGGTTATTCTGTTAGGAAAGAGTATAATGTTGGGAAAAACCCTGGGCGTAGATTAATATTTGGATTATATTTAATGGTGGCACTGTCGAGGATTTTCCTTCTCGGTGAATTATTTTCTTATTTTATGAGTGTAGCATTTATAAAATCAAAATTGTAGTTGAATTTATTTTGATTTTATAAATACCTTAAAAAGGTATATTTCAACTGCTCTTGAAAATGGCCACTAATTAGTTGTTAACTGGGGCAAGAATTGGCTTGCACATTTCAACGCCTTCAAAACAAAACTGCCTTCATCTAATCACCACAGAGAAACTTTTCTGTCTGCAATCAACATGGCTGATGCTAGACTCCAGTTGAGCAACACATTACGTCTTCTTGGCCCGTTTTCGACTGACTTGAAATAGAGACATAATATCGAATCAATAGCTTCGTCTATTACAATTAATTTTGGTTCAATGTGTTGCTTAAACCCAAGCATCTGGGATATCTCCAAAATAGGGAGTCAAGAAATAGTTTGAGTAAATTTTCTCCCTAATCTCATAAATGTGTGGGACTCCCACTTTTAATTCGTGCTTGTTTCATATTCCGTTTGAGTGACTGTGTGGATAAATGGCATGATAAATTTTAAATTTACCGTTCTATGTAATATATGAACAGGCTGGCAGACCACCAATTTTGAGTTTTGGATATCAGATGAGGCGTTAACTAAAATGAGAAGAATTTGAGCACATAACGAATGTCGTACGGTTATTTGTTATTTGGTAGGGGGGGTAGCTCTTTGTAAGCCTGTATACAAACTCCAGTCAAGTGCAACTCCGAAGACATTGAAAATTAAAATAGATTGTAAAGTATATTACAACAATCCAGAAGAAAAACTGAAAGACAACCGCCTGTGTACGAATCGAAAATGTATAAAAATAGAAAAGTGTGTAAGGCAAGGCTATGTTTCCTCACCGGACTTATTTAATTTATACAGCTATTCTGAGAGACTTAGAAGTTCTATAAGCATTCATTATTGGTGATCACAATCTTAAAATATGTAGATGACGCAGTGTTGATAAGCAGACACAGTAAAGAAAACTACATGAACTTCTACAGAAGTCAGTGACGGAAAGCTCGAAGAAAAGATTAAGCCTCAATTGCAAGAAAGCAGAAATGAAACACGTGAATTAAAAAAGGGAAATACCAAAATCAAGCAAGTACGACAATTTAAATATCCGGGAAATGTTTTAACAGAGGACGGAAAAGGCACAACGCGAAATCCGAAGGCGCACCGGGATAGCGAAAGATGTCTTCCAAATGCTAAGCAAAATATTAAGAAACGGGAAAAATATTTTGTTAGAAACGAAGAAAAGATTATTGAACATATTGTAATATCAGTCATCCTACGTGGCAGTGGATGATGGACAATCTCCTGACAGAAAATATTTTTTTAGAAAACAGAAGAATTCTGAGAATAGCATTGTCCGAACATCCGAAAAATGAAGAAGTTTTTGAGAAAATGGAAGAAAAAGGACACTTATCTTTGACAGCCGAGGGAGAAAGTTAAAACTTCTAGGGAACATGATGAGGAAAGAGGCGTTGAAAACTTTTAAATATAGTTTAATGAATTTACTAATGACTTTAAATGTAATGACTTTAAATATATTTCATTATTTTATAAAGCAGTCGTTGCAATGACGTTAAATATAGTTTAATGACTTTATTAATGAATATAAATGTTATGACTTTAAATATATTTCAAAGAATATACCTCATTATTATTTAATGCAATCGTTTTAATGATTAGTTGAAAATACGCATCGCAAAATCTCATGCTTAACATTATTGTTAATTCAACTCCGAACATCGTCATTTGATATCAGTGCGTAGGTATGTGGCTTTGGGGTTGCGAAAATGGATTCTAGTTTCGCAATGTAAAAGACTCTCTTTTCTTCCCACTGGGTTCGATATTATATATCTACATGTAATCTGGTTCGTCCCATATATGCACAGCCTAGTCCCACTTGGTCGGTCACTAGTTTACATGCCTCGAAAAGCCACTGATATTTAATCGATGAAAGGATTTGCGACACTCGGCAAAGAGCGTATCTTTTAGGTTGAACCGTTGTTACACTTGAGCTTTTCTGAGGGATGTTATCGGTACCTGCTTGCATCCGAGTATCGGGATCGTCATCCTCTTCTTCTTATTACTTTTCTCCCCACCCCCTTATGGCGGTGTCAGAGTTGGCTGCGAATCAAAAACAGTTTGACGAGGCCATTCGGGTGAATTTGATCTAGGCGAACAACTCTGTGCGAAGGAGAAGCCCACATACTTTGCCAGAAGCGCCTTCCTCACGTCTCAGAGGGAATTGAGACAGGCGAGATGTAGCAAACCTGTTTGCATCGGGCTGTTGGATTCTTGTTCTCTCAAGGTCTGCCTTGATTACGCCAGGCCGACTGGCGCTGCCCTCTTCCGCTGGTTTGGGCGTTGAGATCGTGTACAGCTTTGCTTTTTCCGACGTTGAGATCTTCGGGGGTTAGTCGCGTTCACTTTGGTCCTTCCTCTTCGACCTTAGTGCCATGGCTGGCGCCGCAGGAGTTGGAACTTCAGAGTTTCGCTCTTAGGATCACTGAAACAAGTAAACCCGCTAATATGACAAGGAATATTTTACACTGGATGTAGGACTGAACAGTTCCTTATCAAACGTACCACTTTGACTTATTATTACTTTAATAACAATAATAGAAACGAATAAGCCTAGTACCACTTGGTCTGTCAACAGTTTACATGAAGCAAAAAGCCACTGATATTTAATCGATGAAAGGATTTGCGACACTCGGCAAAGAGCGTATCTTTTAGGTTAAACTGTTGGCCTTTACTGAGGATTTTTATCGGCACCTGCTGGCATCCGAGTCATCCTCTCTCATTACATTTCTCCTGCCCTGATGGCGGTATCAGAGTTGGCTGCGAATCAAAGACAGTTTGACGAGTTTAATCCGATGTACTCTAAAAAGGAATATTGATAAGCTCTCACAACTTCCTCAGTAGACCTAGCATAAAAATTAACCCTGTTGCTTAAAAAAGATTACGCACAAATTTCACCACATGACAACAGACATGCTAATGTATGTGGAATATTGATAAGATCTCACAACTTCTTCAGTACACCTAGCATATAAATGAACTCCGTTGCTTGGCATCATTTGCAATGAGTTACAACTGAAATTATATAATTTTTCCATTCAGATTAATATACTGTTCTTTGTTGCTCTTCTCACAACATTTTAGAAGAAGATTTATCTCAATCTACATTTTATGCTTAAGGAATATTTCCTATTAATTAATACTTACTCGCCTTTGTATAGCTTGCATTTCATTCACAATTGTGTCACTTTACCGTTTTCCAACTGAAATAGAGTATATATATTTTTTGAATTACCCAATTCACAGATGGAACTCACAAATGCAAGGAAACCGGGTATGATTAAACATACAATTTAACCCACTATGTCATGTATCTAATAAATCAGTTGTGTAATTTTGTGACTTTAAACTTCACGTTTGTTCTCATGTGGTGAAATTTGTGCGTACTCTTTTTTATGCAATGTTGTTCATTTTTATGCTAGGTCTACTGAGGAGGTTGTGTGAGCTTATCAATATTCCACATACATTACCATGTCAGTTTACATGTGGGGAAATTTGTGCGTAATCTTTTTTTAAGCAACGGTGTTCATTTTTATGCTAGGTCTACTGAGGAAGTTGTCAGAGCTTATCAATATTCCACATATATTACCATGTCTGTTCTCATGTGGTGAAATTTGTATGTAATCTTTTTTTAAGCAACGGTGTTCATTTTTAAGCTAGGTCTACTGAGGAAGTTGTCAGAGCTTATGAACATTCCACGTACGTTACCATGTACGTCGGACGAAATTCGGAGGGTAAAACGGTCGAAATCTGTTGAATAAAATAAGCAGGATGGACAGAATTTTCCGAATAGAAAGGCATGGAATAAGGGTAATTTCTCATTTTAAAAAAAATCAGGCATAAAAAAATATTATGTTTCTGGCTGGGAAATTTCTTTTGACTGCCAACCAAATTATGAGTTCAACTCTTTTTTGTCGGTTGTTACCTCTCGTATGATTTGTATGCAACATTTTCGATTAGAGAAAGATAGCGACCAAGTTTGACTGCGTTCGTATGCTAAATCTGTTCCGACACGTCAGTTACGTTAAGCCCGACTTGGTGGCACGCGACTCGTGTCGATCGTTTCGTTAACAGATGTCGAATAACGTTCGGCGTATTGAATGGATTTAAAATCGAGCTGGCTTCTCTCAGAAAAAAAAAAACTTAAATCTCTCTCTCTCTCTCTCACTCTCTCTCTCACACACACACACACACACACAGACACACACACATATACACACACAAAGTTTGAACAAACACATATAAAACATTCTAAATGTCTCATTTATATAGGCACACACACATTTTATTATTTGAAAAATACTGGTTTAGTTTTATCGTGTCTCTTCCACACCGATGATGATTTCTGCAACTTAATCTAATCGATTAAGATGAATTCATTGATGTAGTTATTTATAGCCACTGTATATCCCACTATGAAATTATTACGCCATTCTAAAGTGTATGACCACGAAAAGCTGCAATGATCTCTATTGAACAATGCTGAGTTTTGCGGTACTTCTTACTGATGGTAATTTTACGAAAATAGTCCACTAACTTTTATCGCGCTTTCCAGTAATAATGGCGGTATACATGGCAACCTTTTGTCTGAAGTACTGTAGAACGCCAACCTATTGTGTATGTCATTATTTTCTCTTTGGGTTACATGCGCTATCTATTATATTTCCCAACCTCCATACCACATTGAAACACGTATGATCACCGAAGTTAAGCAACGTCGATCCTTGCCAATACCTAGATGGGTGAAAGCTTCGGAATACCAGGTGCTGTAAGCTTGGATGTGCGGTAGGTGTAATGAATAATGACACACAATAATTAGTCGGAGAGCCAAGTTCAAGTTCAATTGGGTTCGTTATATTCACTTACGCGAAAATACCCTTGGGAGAGGCATAAATACATCTATTCTCCCCGCTAGCTATGGGTTTATTATTCATATTTGTACCACTACAGGATTATTATCTCAAATTATTTCAATCTAAAAAATATTTTCTGGCTTTAAATAACTTGCAAAGAGTTGAAACGTAATAGAAAACTAACAAATCAATCAATTCCTTAAAATTTGTTACCCTCCAGTAATATATTAGTCGAATTTTTTTTTTTTTTTCGAAATGCATTATTTATTATTACTATCATTAAACTGCTTGTCTCACCATTCGTTAGTTAGTTCCTTTCTTAGTTCGCACGATCGTTACGCCTTGCCAAATAACTCATTAATAATGGACTATTCCGTCTTGATCGCATGAAAACACGAAGCTGGCATATCAGAAACGCTACTTGGTAACAGTTAGAAAATTAAAAAAAGAAAGAAAGAAAGAAAGAAAGAAAGAAATAAGAGACGACAGAAATGTTTAATGTCTGTTTCAGTGAAATAAATAAAAGTTGTCAATTTGAATTCTTTTCATTTGGTTAAAAAAACACTTATTAGAATTGTCATTTAATTACAACAATGTAATATTAATGTAAAGACAAGAAAAAGATCAGAAATTTAATTAAATCACGTCTTTTTGAAGAAAAAAACACAGACTTATGAGGCTAACAAGAAAATATTACGCGAAGTAAGATTTTGCAAACGCTACTTATAAATGAATGTCTTAATAAAATGTTTGCAAGACATGTTTTCAGCTAGTCATTATTATTATTATTATTATTATTATTTGTGTGTGTGTGTACATAACTTACTAAGTTGGTAACTATATGATGGGAAAATCAAATTTATTATAAGCAACACATTTATTGTTAAACATTCTTCTTTCTTTCAGTAGGGTTAAGCAAAAATGTCAATATTAATCCTAAAAATCCAAGATTATAAAGTGAAAATTCAGTTATGCTCGAATTATTGACTGGTTGTATTTAAATAAGTCGATTGATGTGTATGCGATGTATGAAATATATGCATATAAGTAAATCGAAACTGGGTTGTAAATATTGCATCGACACACTACCGAAGACCGACATCATCCGAAATGATTGAGAAAACCTAGCCCCAGATCGTTCATCCAGGTGGAAATCTTTGTACAATGCTAAGAGTGATATAATCGTGTTGTGTATAAAAAACACAAGTGAGATGTCCTTAAGGTTTCCGTAATTAATTTCCCTGAGAATGTTGGAATTTATTTTTTATAGTGTGTAATGAAAGTAATCGCGCATGACTAAGGGGAGCAGTTCTCAAAAACCAGCAAAAACTTCCTACATTGAAATTTCACCAAAATCTTAATGTTACTTCTACTGAAAGAGGCAATCCATATTGCTACATCTACGCACAAATAGGTAAAACCCTGGCAGGAATAATAAAAAAACAACATCCGAGTTGTCCATATTTGAAAATAAACCAAGAGATGTCATTATTCTAAATTGATTTGTAACCATTATGTACGTACCACCTGGGGTTTCGATTTGTTTTTACAAAAATGTTCGCCTTGCACAAGGCTGAAGAGGTGCTATTTGATTATTTGAGTCTATAGGTATATGAGGGAAAGATGACGATTAACACTAGACTTGACGAGATTAAGATTGTAGCGCCCGCGGAAACATCCTCTTGGGAGTCGGTTCAACAAAGTGAGAAGTTGTTCAAGTGGAATTTACATGTCACCAATGGAATACAAAAGGAATGAGAGTGGTTACTACAATGTGTACGGCATGGCCGGTCTAAGCCGTGTAGGTTAGAAATGGTAGAAATTTAGGAATGCATTTCTTCAGAATTCTTTCCATGGATAGAGTAGCGAGTGGCTTGCAATATTTTGTCTATGGTAAAGGTGTTGCAGGGTGAAAAATAATTCATCACCCAAGAGGACGCGGAGACGCTTTAGGGCTCTATCGATACAAGAAAGAAGAGCCTTTGTAGGTCTTGTCCATGTATGACAGCAGTACTCTGTTTTCGGCCTCTTCTGGCTCTTGTAGAAAATAGAGGATAGCAAGAGCCAGGTACATATTGGAGCGGTACAGCGAACCAATAATTTTCTAGCATTTTAGTAATCTTATATACGACTTCCACCTGAGCTTAATCCCAATAAGCATCCAAGAATCGGGGCTACCCTGATAGAACACCTTTTCATCGCGGTAGGCGATAATTCAGAGATCGCTCGGTGATGATGGCACGTCACTAGTTTAGCTTTCGAGACATTGAAGGTAACCACCCAGTTTTTTTCCTGATTAGCTGTTAGAGCCAGATCATAGAAGAGATCAGCTACCAGGCTCTGATCAACTAGAGTTTGAGGGGTGCACCAATGTACAGTTGTATCACAAGCATAGATATTCACAAAAGATCGGAGTATACTCTTAAGCAGATCATTTATGTAAAGTAGAAAGAGAGTTGGACGGAGAAGTGAGCTTTGAGGGACGCATGCGTTGATCACTTGGGTCACGGAGGACAGGCTGTTAACGACTACCTTCAGGGACCAATCCCTTAGGAAGGACTTGATAACTGAACTCTTCCAGTAATTCTATAGCTATAGCTAGAGAGCACTAACCCTGTTATGCCACACCTTGTAAAAGGCGTTTGAGATATATAATGCTAGACGTATTTATTATATAACACCTCGCTGATTCTAACAGCTAGGATATCAGTGATGGAGCGATCCGATCAAAATCCGTACTGCTTGTCGATCAAGAGGTTGTCTCTATTAACACTTCCACTGCTAACTACGGAGATGTTCGTTTTTCTTATCTTGCTCCAACTGGCTAAGTACGGAAACCTACGTTTTTTTGCATACCGCTGGTATGAGTGTCCCGTTGCGCCATCTATCGTAATCAAAGGACAATGCTTCAAAAGATATCATGTTTATACCCGTTACTGATCTGGTAAGTCAGTGCCAGGTATATCCATGAAAATGGAATGCTGTAAAACACACTGGTGCCAGTTTTCTGTGTAATAAAATATGTAGGTTGAAATTTGGCATTTTCTTTAAAAATGGCTGGCCGGATGGGGGCAGCACTGGGCAAAGGAGTAGCAGCGAAAGTGTTAAGATGATCAACAACCATATTGACACTGAGAAGGTTGATGAGTCTATACATAGAATAGGATGAGCGCTCATTCGTATTCTTGAAAACAGATCATACATTTGACACATTCCACACATTTTAGAAGCAACGGTGAAATAGTTTTGTTAAGATCGGTGATAATTCTTGTTTAATATTCTTAAAGAAAAACCATTTGAACTTTATCTGGACCAGTTGCCTTCTTAGGGTCAAGACTTTTGATAAGTCTTCAGACGGAAGTTCTGGAGACAGTATGTTTGAAGAAAGCTGACAGAAGATCTGAAGCTGTTCCAGCTTTGTTTTCGCGTACCGAGAAATTGTTCTATTAAAAGGCATACCAGCGGATTTCTTTAGTTTAGCATTAACTTTGACTTTCATTGAGTAAATTGTCTGAAGTCCCCAGTGGATAGGATAACATTTCATTGTAGCATTTGTCAAAGAAAAATGTGACGAAAAAATCAAGGAGATTCGCCTGATGCCCTGTTTCATCGGGTTAGGCTGTTCAATGAAGAGGAGATGGGGAATCTGGGATCTACTTTTGTTTTTGTGGATTTGTGTTTGAAATTTTACATTCAATATTTTTGTGGTCATAGTTAAAAAAACAGATATTGTGTTCGGATGAAGACTAGCTTATGAAAAAGTCAAACCCACAGGAAATGCATGCATCAACATCAGTCTGCACTGAATTGTTCGGCGGTAGAGTCGTAACAGTACCGTTCATCAAGGACATTAATGCAGGATCCAGAACCCATACACAAAAGGCCAGTACAATAGCCCCGATATTGTAGACCTGATTGTATTTAATAATATCGTTTATTTCTTCTCTATGCGTAAATGCTGTCATTGTCCAGAGAAGCAGAAGAGTTCCGTGAATTACTCACTTTTAAAAAGCTTCAGGAGCGGCCATTGTTTGCTGAATATAATCATCATTATAGGATATGTATTGTTTAAAACGCAATATCGAAAAATCGCTCAATTCAATGGAAATTGATATCTGTATGAAAGAGTGTGAAACGAGTCCCCAAAAACATCGCAATCATTTTGTGTGTCCTGATTCCAATAGCCGTTACACATGAAGTCGCGCTAGACCATTTCAAGCGACGAATCTCTCAGAGAATACCAAGGTGTAGACAAAAGAATTTTATCTACCACAAAAACACCACATTGGTTTTTGTTAATGACTGTGACAGTCGAAAATACTTGAATAAAAATAACAGGATATAAACTTCAGACAGTTTATCCACAACTTCGAGTACAATGTCAGTTCTTTTTAATGAATCTTATTTGGATGAATAATTGCTGCCTAAATATACATTAATAGATGAATGTTGGTATATTTGGGTGGGTGCTGACCTGAACCCCCCGATAGTGCCCACAAAAGCGTCTCCCAGCCCTTGTGGAGGACAAATGATTTTCCACCCCCCAACCTCTATCTCACAGGCGAACTGCTTGCTGCTGTATCGCTACAATCACGGAAAGTTCCAGGACGAACTAAACTCCTTTCACCAGTTCTAACCCTCACGACAAGGACCCGCCATGCCACTTACATTATATCAAATCACCGGCATTCCCTCCGCATTCCATTGTGGAGAAGTTTCACTCCAACAGCGTCCACTTCTCTATAGAACCGACAACCAAGATTTTTCCCGATCACTACAAGCCAGTTTTAAAGTCTATGGTTAACTGTTTCCTTCCCCCCTATCAGTACAAACTGCCTCCTAACGTAACTCCTGAGTTGCCGCCGGACCTTATACAGGGTGAACCTTACTATAAAATATAAAGAGAAAAAAAATTTTTTTTAAATCTAAAAAAGAGAGTAGGCTAAATGAGCGAGTGTAAAGTGAAAGAAAAAACGAAGAAAAGGGCAAAATGATCACGACTCCCTAGACGGACGCACATCTGCGCAGATGTACGCAAGCGAGCTAACTCACATTATTAGAGACGTGTACATGACCGCACGCGCACAATCGCACACACGGACACAGAGAATAGAGAAGGAATCTAAAACCAATGTTAAATGTGCATAAAAGGAAAAAGTCGAAAAAATATAGGCAAAAAATTAATGATATCCCTTGAAGAGTACGTGGACATGTCCGCCTGCGGAACTCTGGAGTAGGGATGCTGAAGTTAACATCAATCAGCTAAGTGATTTTACTCTCATTAATCATATATATATGTGTGTGTGTGGCGCGCGTGCCGAGGAAGTGTTTTAAATATATATCTATGACATCTAATTTTAAATCTTGATTCCTCTTATCTTCCCATTTAATGCCAGGTGTTCACTCATTAACTGAGTGATTTCGATTAAAAAGCCAATACACTTGAATAGAATCCAGGTAAGTTCTGTCGAAATATTTCTTTTCGGCATTGCCTGGAAAGTTCTTATGCTTCGTAACTTATGCTCATTTGCAGAATCTTGCTTCGCGTAATATTTTCTTGTCAGCCTCATAATTCTCTGTTTATCTCTTCAAAAAGACGTGATTTAATTAAATTTCCGCCCTTGTTTTCTTGTCTTTACATTAATATTACATTGCTGTAATTAAATGACTATTCTAATAAGAGAGTTCGTACATGAAATTATAGTTAATTAGGTCTGCAAAATTGATTTGTTTATTTTCCCATCAACGCTTCTACAAAGTACTTCCACTGCCATTGGCTAATCATTAAGGATATTTAAATAGTTACCGTAATCGACGTGGTCAAAAGCTTTTCATTAGTGACTTTTTAATGAATGGATAACATTAACGGTTTCAATATGAACTAAAATATTAGCAAACAGTTCTGAGAAGAAACGACTATTAAAGGGACGAGATATATTTGTACTGGCCGAATAATCTTGCTCCGGAGGGAGAAGAGTAACTTGTAAGGGAAGTTATCTCTCTAAATTTTCTGTATGAACATTTTCAGCAAGACATCTATATTCCAAAGTTTTTGATGTCATTATGCTAACTCCACTTGAATTTCCCGTTCTCGTACGATAAGTGAGTTTAAGCAACATGGAGCCTATTGGAGGGTATTAGTCTCGAAAGACCGTCTGCATGCCCGATTTTGTTTTATGGAAGATACTTCAATTTGAAATTATAGTTTAATAAAATCGTACCCCATATTAGTAATCTATTAGCAGTGTAGACAGGTAGACCTTCCTTTGATCCAAATATTGTTAGTAACGGTTTGTGATGTCTATAAGGTGAAAAATCTACCGTAAATATATCTGTGGAATCTCGTAACCGCAAAAATTATCCCCAGCGCTTCTTTTTCGATTTGCGACTAATTTTGTTCGGCTGGTAGTAACATTCTTGACGCATGCGCGATGGGTTTTAGTGTCCCATCCGGCATTTTATGTAGTATACATGCATCTGCTGTTAGAGTCTTAATGATTTTGTTGAAAGTTTTCTGACATTCATCTGACCATTCCCAAACTTTTCCCTTCATCAACAGTTCGTTTAGGGATGCGCGTAATTTGTGCATGTTAGGAATAAATTCTTGATAATAATTTACTAAGCCCAAGAAGATTTGTAATTCGGCTAAACTTTTTGGAGTCGGCATTATTTTTATTGCCCTGGCTCTTTCCGGGTCTGGTCTTCTTCCTTCTTCGTCAATAATATGGCCCAGATAAAGAAGTCACATTTATTTTCTTTTACCTTAAAACCTTAATTTTGTATCTGCCTGAAAACCTCTTGAACAGGTTCCCAGTGTTGTTCAATATTTTTGAAATTTATCGGGATGTCATCAAGGTATGCGATCGTAAAATCCAGTAAGCCTAGTATAGTGCCCATTATTTGATGAAATATCGCCGGCGCGACCTTGATCCCGAATGGTAATCTCTGGAACTTATATAATTCTTTATGTGTGTTAATGCACAACAACCTCGAGGTTTCCTCATCTACTGGTACCTGTAGGTATGCTTTGCTCAAGTCTATTTTTAAGAAAAATTTTCCTTCGTTCAATTTTGTGAAAACTTCCTCTGGACTAGGGAGAGAATAGTGATAATCCTTAATCGCTGCATTCAATCCCGTCCAGAAATCATCCATCTTCTTGACGTCCTATAAGTCAACGGCTTCTGTGCCTCCATAGCATATCACTTTCTTCCACTGGACATTTCCACCACATTGAACCTTACTCACATTTTAAAACAAAATACACACGGAGCATTGCATGAGTGTTACTATGTCATATGATTCCCGAAGATTGTTTTTTAATTATTTCACAATACTTACCAATATTGTACCCAGCTATTACTAAAAAAGTGATGGATTTTTATTTCTTAATCCGACAGAATCTAATTAATTAATATATATATATATATATATATATATATATATATATATATATATATATATTAATTGATTTAAAATATGTTTTTTCGCTACACAGTTCTAACCATGTTTTCAAAAATGGAAGCTAAAAGCTCGAATTTAATTTAAATTAAATTGGGGCTTTTAGCTTTCATTTTTGAAACATAGTTAGAAAAAAAAAACGAAAAAAACATATTTTAAATCAATTAATTTATAATATTAATGTTCTGTAAATTTACATCGAGCACTATTTTGTAAAAATAAAAATATTTATAAGAACACCGGATTATATATCTTACTTTTTCTTTATATATATATATATATATATATATATATATATATATATATATATATATATATATATATATATATATATTGATAATGGAACGGAACTCTGTATTTTAAGTTTAATTTTTATAATTGAATTTAAATTGAAGTTTCAGTTTTGAAACATGTGAATTTTGGTGTTGCGATGGTAATATATTTAAAAAAAACGATTATAATATTATGTTCCACTGTTGTATCGAGCATCGTTTTTAAAATAAAAATAAATGCTAAGAACTCTAAATTATAAATCCTATTTTTTTTTTTTATTATATATATATATATATATATATATATATATATATATATATATATAGTGGATATCCATATTTTATTAGGCGTTACCTTTATTTATTAAATTTATTAAATAGTATTATTAAATTTAATAATAGTATTATTAAATTTATTAAGTGGTATATTTATTTTTGTTTAACGAACTAAATATCCGAGAAACCTTATTAAAGTAAGATACGCGGTCTTCAGTATGATTCGAATCTGGGTTTTATTTAACAGGAGAAACCGTCCGACGTGTTTTAGACTGAAAGCACTATTCAAGTTTGCTTGATCAACAGTGCGGTCGAAAGAATATCGCATTTAATGACGGCTTTTCTTACTAAGAGGTGTAGAGGCGCAGATTCTAATCCTGCCTGAGAAGGCATATATTTCTTTAATAAGATTTTTCGAAAAATAAATAAATATACGCAGCGTTTACTTAAATTTGGGTATCCACTAAACTTAACGTTTAATTAATAAAAAAAACCCAGGTAAGAAAAATTGTATCCCAGGTAAGATAAAAAAAAAACTGTTATCGCCAGTCTTAGTGTTTTATTTTCCTCAGAGTAATTAACCGATCCTGCCTAGATACAAAACTGGCTTTGTGAAACAATTGTCTTGTTCAACAAATATTGCAATTACTAAACAGACTCGTAATTACTTGTGTACACGACGACGTTTTAAAAAATACACCCGATGGCGATTTGTACTTTAATCCTCTTGATGTAAGTTGCTGCCAATCGTCATTACAAATTTACAAAGAAAGATCAAAAAGTTTCTTTCAGAATCCGACAATTATTTTCTAGCTAAGTAAACAGTCTAATGCCAGAAAATTTACCCCAGGTAATGAACAAGAAATTAAACTTGGACTGATAAAGAAAAATTTCAGCCTTTATTGTGCTGTCACTTTTGCCAAAACTTTCTTCGATCCGTCTGAAATTAACCGTCTCTACTGTCTGTTTAATTCATGTGGAGATTTTTCTTGTTTTGAAAAATACCTGAGAATAAATAAGAACAGCGTGATAGAATTAACACTATGAAAACGCTCAGCCGATATTGCTGGAATTCGTCTAAAAGAACATGGCTGATGCTAACCTGCAGAACAGTAACACATTGCACCTTTTCAGCCTAATGCATTCAACTGATATAAAATGGAAACATTATATTGTATCAATTGCTAGGTCTGCTGCAAGTAGATTTCGTT
This sequence comes from Acanthosepion pharaonis, assembly GCA_903632075.3. NCBI lineage: Eukaryota > Metazoa > Mollusca > Cephalopoda > Sepiida > Sepiidae > Acanthosepion > Acanthosepion pharaonis. Next base: position 4,095,641 of record CAHIKZ030004677.1, read on the forward strand.
CACTGTGTGGTTCTAGACAATTTTCTTGTCCCTGCATCGAATATTACTGCCACATCTGTTCAAGTGCTTCTGCTATTTATCTAATAGATTCTTGACAAAATCCAAAGAAGTACCTGCAATTTCATCGGCCCTGACCCGGCATCGCGTTTTCAGTCATTTTCTCATCGCCGTAAAGTAAATACTCTCTGAGATTTCTATAAATAATTTCATGGTAATTGTTCTGATGAGCTTTCCTCTTTGGTACCTCAGATTTCTGAAGATACCATTTCATGCATTGAATATTGCTGTTCTGATGAGCTTTTATATATACGGTTTTGGTAACCATAAACTCAAATATTTCAAAAAGCTAAAACCAGACTTTAGATGAGATGAAGGAAAATGGGATGAAGCAGTCAATGGTTATCTTACAGAGAATTTGCATAGGGTCTTTAACAGTGGATGAGGCATAAATGCCTGAGGTCATAAAGGGGGGATGCGAAGGGAAAGTACAATTTAACACCAAAATGAAATTTCTTTTTGTAAACTTTTGCAAAATGAAACTTGCTTTTTAATCATCCGAGAGAACTATTTCTGTCTTTTTGGACACTATGCTAACCTCCATGACAGTGACTTAATGTACCTTCTTCTAATATTTTCCACTGATATAAAATGGAAACATTATATTGTATCAATTACTAGGTCTGCTGCAATGGATTTCGTTCTGTGTTTTCGAATTTTCTTGTCCATCCATTTTGTTTCATCTGTTCAAATTTGCTATGTATCTAATAGATTCTTGACAAAATCCAAAAGTACCTGCAATTTCAAATCGCGTTTTCAGTCATTTTCTCATCGCCGTAAAGTAAAATTGATTTCTATAAATAATTTCATGATGTCTTTTTGACCTAAACTTTATGAATTTTATACGAGATTCAAGATTTCACCATTTTGTCGTTGAAATGGCTTGACGTGACCGTAAGTTCTATGCTAACAGTTTCTTCTGCTATACTACTTGCATATGGATTTCTTTCGATTTTTTGTTTCCTGTCAAATTTGATCTTCGAAACTTTAAACGAAATGCCAATTGTTATCATCTGTCTTCTTGATCCCTTTTCTTTTATTGCTCTCCTTCCTTAATAATGCTTTCTTTTAGTCATTTTCTTGAACTCAGTAAATTTGCGTATAGTTACTTATATTTTATGCGATGAAAGGATAAATATATATATATATATATATATATATATATAGAGAGAGAGAGAGAGAGAGAGAGACAGAGAGAGACAGAGAGAGAGATTTTATTGAATAATTTAGACAATTTTTGTTACGGGATCACCACTGTATGTGTTACTGATGTGTTTTTTGTTTTGTTTTGTTTTTTTTGTAACATTTAGCTTTGTAGTGGTGGAGGTTGCCAGCCTCACGGTCATCTTTCTGGGAGAGTTAGGGTTGTCCTTCATCTAGAACTTTTATTTAATCAAGGGAAAACATGACTGAACAGAAAATATAATATTTACACGATCTACTTTTTATATTGACTGAGTGAGGAAAAATCATGCCTGAATAGAAAATGTAATATTTACACATTTTACTTTTCATATCCAATGAGGGAAAAATCTTGCCCGAATAGAAAATATAAAATTTACACATTTTACTTTTCATATTCAATGAGGGAAAAATTTTGCCTGAATGGAAAATATAATATTTTCACATCTTACTTTTCATATTCAATGAGGGAAAAATCTTGCCTGAATAGAAAATGTAAAATTTACACATCTTACTTTTCATATCCAATGAGGGAAAAATCTTGCCCGAATAGAAAATATAATATTTACACATCTTACTTTTCATATTCAATGAGGGAAAAATCTTGCCTGAATAGAAAATGTAAAATTTACACTTTTTACTCTGTAAAACTAATAGAAGTTATAAAATCACTATATGTTACTATTTAGAATAAATCAGAAGTAATCCATGCCTGAATACAAAATGAAAAAGTTAGACATTTTAGTCTTTATATTTAATGAGGGGAAATATCAAATGTAATTTTTACCTAGTTAACTCTTTTAGAGTTGGTAAGACCGAAAATTTTAAATTTACAGATTTTCCCGCCAGAAATCAAAGAAGGGTTTGCAATGTTATAGGCCCTTATTCTCATCGCCGTCACGTGACTTCCCTCTGTCTTATCTAGAAATATTTTCATGGCAATTGTTTTTATAATCTCTCCTCCTTGGTACCTCCGACTGCATGAATTTAACCGTAGTAATCGATTGACAAATAGGTCTTTTAGATTACTGTTGAACTAGCTATATGTAACTAAATCTTGCCATACGACTTCCATATTGGATGCAGAAAAGCTTTCCTCAGAGCCATTACTCAAAGTATATATATATATATATATATATATATATATATATATATATATATATAAAAAGCAAAAATCCAAAATTACCATATGTGGGTAGAGTACTTTTAAACTTTCTTTTATCGCCTATGGAAGTTTTTATTTCTATTCTGCCACTTACTTTGCTCAAAAATTGAAATGCAACCTCAATCACAATTTTCTGTCATCCTGATACAAGTTCTTTTATTGTCCTTTCTCCTCACTAAATTATTCCATTTCATTCAGAGTAACCCTTTGCGTCTTAGCGCCATTAACGCCTTGATTATGTTGAAATGATTAAATATATATATATCATATTCACCATATATGTGTCATAGTAAGTCTACCACTTGTTTTATTATATGCAGCATTCCTTGACTGGTCATCTGTTCCAATGATATCATGTTATTTGAAACAGTCCGTTAGTATTTACTGAATTAAAATCGGAATCACTCTTTTATGATGGAATACACCGTTAATCTGAAAATTGTCAAAAAGCCGAAGAAAATCAGAGAATACACTTTATCAGCGGATGCAGGAAAGCTTTCCTCTGAGTCACTACTCAAAGCATATATATATATTTAAAGATATTTTTGTAGGTACAAAATTTAATGATCGAAATAAAAGTATAAAATTTAATATTACAAGACATATTAAACAATTAAAAAAAATCTACCATTCCTCTGTGCATTGAACACTGTTGCCATATCTGGTCTGGTGCCTCTGCAGCTCATCTAGAAATTCTTGACAAAATCCAAAGAAGACCTGTAATGTAATAGATGCTGACTTGGTAAATCTAATTCACTCCCCTACTTGATGTGGCTTCCATCTGTCTTTTCTACAAATATATGCTTGGCTATTGATCTGGCGAGCTTTTCCCGGGTGTCCAGACTGCGTGAGTTTAAGCGTACTACGAGATTGGCATCTAGTTCCCACGATTTCACTGTTGAATTAGTTAAATACAACTGTCACTTCTATTCCAACAGTTTCTTTACTTGCACTTCCCATCTGAGGAACTCCCTTCCGTTTCCTTGCTTCAAGGCAACTACAATCTTCAAACATTTAAATACAATGACAATCGCAATCTTCTTGAACCCCGTTCAGCTTTTATCCTTTCCTTGTTCCCCGTATACCCAGTGTTTTCTCTCTCGCCTTCACTCTCATTAACCCCTGCGTTCCCGCCTTGCTTCGGTTAAAATGATTCAAAAATATGTATTTATTATGTAAAATAATTTTTCGCCATCTAGCTTGTTGTGTGTGTGTGTGTGTGTGTGTGTGTGTGTGTGTGTGTCTTAATGGATTTATTTTTTTAAATTCAACTTTTTTATTACTTCAATTATGTTTTTGTGGATACTAATATTTGTAAGAAATCGCCAACGAAATCCGTCCTTCCGGTTCGATTCGTCCCCGATTATATGGTCTCCTGAAAATCCATAAGGAGGGTGTACCTTTGAGACCGATTTTGTCCATGATCGGGTCAGCCCAACACAAGGTAGCCCAATGGCTCTCCACACTTTTGGATCCTGTGTTGCAGTGCCTGGATGCTTTTTGTATCAAGGATTCCTTTTCCTTTGTCGACCGCGTGCGAAATTTGTCTTCTTCTGGTAAGTTCATGTGCTCTTTCGATGTTTCTTCTTTGTATACGTGTGTCCCTTTGATGGAAACCATCGCTGTTTGCTGTGACTATCTCTATCGCAGTTCATTAACTCCACCTAGTTTTCCTGAGTCAATTTTTCGGGAATTGATGAGATTTGCCACGTCATCCGTCGAATTTAGTTTCAACAATACTATGTACCGACTTCATCGACGGAGTCGCTATGGGCTCGCCTTTGGGTCCGTCACTTGACAACATATTTGTTGGCTTCCAGGAAAAAAAGATACGAAAGAATCCACTTTGTCCTCAACTGTACTATTGGTATGTTGATGACACCTTTTGTTTATTTAACGGTGAAGTTGAGGCTGACCAGTTTCTTTCGTTTTTAAATGGTTCACTATCGAAAAAGAGTGTAATCATCAATTGTTTTTTTTGGATGTATTAGTACATCGTACATTAACAGGTTTTCTTACTTCCGTTTATAGAAAACCTACTTTTGCAGGGTTATACACGCGTTGGGATTCTTTCGTCCAACTAAGCGCAAGATCAACATTATTAAAACCCTCCTACACAGAACATTAAAGATTTGCTCTGAGCCTTTCTTGAACGACGAAATTATCTTTATTAAGGATACCCTATGTAATTTGGGTTATCCTCTTGATACTGTTAATTCAGTTATCCGTAGTAAAGTTGAAGAGTTCAGAAGTGCCGAGCTCTACACTGTCAAAAAATGCCCCGTTTACCTCAGATTACCCTGGATTGCTACCAAATGTGAAAAAATATCTAAACAAATTTCATCAAAGGTTCGCTGTTGTTTTTTCTCTGCTGAAGTTCGGATTATTTTTCAAACTCGGCCTATGTTTCGAGCTGCGTGTAAAGACGTTCTCCCTCCCCACCAAATTAATTCAATTATTTACAAATACGTTTGTAGTTGCGGAGCCAACTACATAGGGAGAACAACTCAGCGCTTAGACATAAGAATAAAGCAGCACGTTCCTACTAAATTTAAAAACCACACCCTGCCTTTGAATGGACTCGTCCCGAACACCTACAGTTCCGCCATATGCGAACATCTTTTAAATAGCAGAGATTGGGCAGCCAAATTTACTGTTGACTGGTTCACCGTGTTGGCCCGGTCTCACTCTTTATTTCATCTGAAGGTTCTGGAGGCACTTTACATCGGGTCTCGCAAGCCTTCTTCGTGCAAACAACGTGAGTGTTTGCTGGGACTCGCTGTCATTTGTCTCTAGTTCCTTCTGCAAATATATATATATATATATATATATATTTCCTATTCCTTATTGTACATTTTTCTGTATTAATTTTGAATCTCCCGTTGAAGCCTGAAGAGCAGGGAGCGAAACTGGTTGCTCCCCCACTTTTTTTTTTTATTGTTTAATATGTCTTGTAATATTAATTTTTACTTTTATTTCGATATTATATATATATATATATATATATATATATATATATATATATATATATGTGTGTGTGTGTGTGTGTGTGTGTGTGAAAAGTGTATATAAATATAAATAAATATAAGTATGTATAATTATTTTATATTATATATGCGTGGTACTTATATATATATATATATATATATATATATATATATATTTCAGCAAAAAATCTTAAATATGTGGGTATAGTCAGATCTGTACAAGTTAATGCCGATCCTCATCAACCCTCGAAATCTATTTGCATACAATGAAAGTCTATGGTTATAAATAAACTCCGACTCTAGACCGCTTCCCCTTAAAGAAATACTTTACGTTCTCCTTCGTCACCTACACAAGCCCGTTATCAAAAACAATGCGTCCTTTTGAGTAGGACTGCTATGTAAAATAAATTCCAGACCCCAATTCCTGAGAGGCATTCGAGGGCAAATTAATAGCAGCATTAAATTTATACTATACCCACATGAGATAATTTTGTATTTTTGCTGTATAGATATATATGTTCGGTTATAATAAATACAGTGAGCTGTCTGTTGATCAATTTTAATATTTGATATTACTAGGATCCCTCGGATTATATACCAACGGCTCTATTACCTGTACTATATATATATATATATATATATATATATATATATATATATATATATATATATGTTTGTATGTATATATATATATATATATATATATATATATATATATAAGTATAAAAGTGAACATTGAAATCAACACTCAAAGGCGATAGGCTGTTTCATGCTAGACGCAATCATCACACCGTATATTTACATACGCTCTATTTCTGATATTGAACACTTCATCCCATAAATATAGCACTCCTTAAAACTATATTTCTTCATATACTTTTTACACACACACACACACACATATATATATATATATATATATATATATATATATATATATATATATATATATATATATAAACGTTTCATTAAAGACAACTAACAAAGTAGTGCGTTTAGGGTTTTTATTTGATTTTTTCTGGCGTTCGTATATTTCTTTTTCTTTTCTGGACATGTGTACAGATTGTCCGAATGTTTTGTATGTCCTGCTACTGGTTTATATATATATATATATATATATATATAAAATAAAATGATAATGACTAAATGAATAATTGAAAGGCTCGCAGATAAAAAAAAAACATCTCGACAATTTTTACTGTCTTTATGTCCAAAAAAGAAAAAACTTATACGAATACAAAAAAAATGAAATAAAATCCTTAAAAGCACTACCTTGTCAGTCGTCTTTAATGACACTTGTACAAAAAAAAGGATTGCTACCCAAATACAAACATATATATAGAGAAAGAGAGAGGGAGAGAGATCTTCATATGTGTCTACTAGCGTAAGATTTATGGTCTTTGCAACTTCAGAAACCGATTTTTCTTCATTCTCTCTTAAATCAAGAAGTTTCATTTTCCCTTTTAAGGGAAATACGTTACTCCTTCTCCTTAGCTACTTCGAATTTCCAATATCACTACATTTTCACTTTGGGAACATTATAAATAAAACTTAAGATTTGCTTTTATCTGGGATTGGTCACTGGTCGATGAATCGGTGACAATCAATACTGCAGATAAGTGGGCCCATTAAAATATGGACTCAACTAAGTTTTCTTGCCGCCACCAAGGAATTTTCTAGAATAAGGAGAAATTGAAAAAGCTTTATATTTGTTCTAAGATTCCCTGGCGTTAAATAATGCTCACGCTGAAAAAATATATTGAATGCTATGCCACGATCATGTACCCCATTAGGATTGCAGGGTCATTACATGAACTGCAGTAGAAGTGGTGTGTCCTGGGCAATATAGCCTAACAGACCCCAACCGTCTTCAGGCTAGTTTAAATTCAGAATTTTTCTTTCTCCTAGACTGGTTCCTACCCAAGGTTATAGAACCTCGTTTGTGCTGCTATCTACCCATAACTGGGTGGGAAGAAGAGATGGATTCATAAAATTGAGTCAACTGCTTCGTCCACCGCAAGAAAAGTTGGCTCCCTGTGCCGCGCCAGGAAATTTTTCTCCCCGGAATCGATCCTCCAGATCTACAAATCAACAATTCGTCCTTGCATGGAGTATTGCTGCCATATATGGTCTGGTGCCCCTTCTGTTTGCCTCGGGTTTCTTGATAGGCTCCAGAGGCGGATATGCAATATAATTGGCCCTGTTCTGGCATCTCGTCTACAGTCACTCTCTCACGGACGCGCCGTCGCCTCTCTCTGTCATTTTTACAAATACTTTCATGGCAATTGCTCCGAGGAGCTGCATTCAAGCGCCCTACGAGGCTGGCATCCCGCTCTCACCCCTTCACTGTCGAAACTCCTAAATGTAGCTGTCTCTTCTACTCCAAGAGCTTCATGTCTCGCACCTCTCGCCTGTGGAACTTCCTTCCCTATTCCAGTTTCCCCGAGAGCTATAATCTCCAGGTATTCAAATGTAATGTCAATCGACATCTCCAGTTACCTTGATCTATCCACTACCCTTCTCCTCTTTCTTCTATCACTCCTATCTGATCTTGCTCCAAATTTTCTGTAACCCCTTGTGTCCTAGTGGCTTCTCGCCTTGCTTAGGGTGAAACGCTTTAAAAAAAAAAGTGAATGTAATGCACTCAATTGGAATTCGAACTCGATTCCTCAAATCCGAGATGCAATTCATTACCCCACCGTGCAAACATCCAAGTATTTTGAACGTACAAAGATTACTTCCTCCTCAATCGAGGTGAATATGTACGAGGGCACGTCAAGTTTATTCGTAGATACAGATTGTTTGTGACATTTTGTGTTATGTCTTGTTTTTCTATTTCTTTAAATAATATGAAAGAGGAATCGCGGAAATAAAACTCCACAAGAAGAAAATAACCAACCAAGGAAAAAGAGAAAGAATAAATAAGAACGGATTACCATTCGCATTATTATGACGCGCCCTTATCTAAATGTCACTTTATTATGACTGGTTTTCGTAGCGATCTCCCTTGAGGCTTTTTAAACGACCTTGGAATAGAAAGAAATCCCCTTTAATGACGCGTGACAACTCCAAGCACTTGAGGGCGACGTTTATGTATATCTTATCTCTTTCGACCAAAGAATTTGCTGTTTCGAGTGAGGGCTGAGAACTGCTATTTATGACTTTCCTTAATCAAGATGGCTAGAAGAAGGAGTTCAAGCTCCATAAAAAAGGAACTTCGGCGAGTGCTACAGGGAGTAATTTAACACTCGTCATTTTTTTCATGCTCCGAATCTAGCAACAGTCTCATTGATGAAAGGCATGAGTTATCCGCAACCATTCCTTTGACAGTTTTTCGTTGTCCGCCATTTTTCTACAATGCAGTCACTTTTCAATCATTCTATGTTTCTGTATTAAACCACAGTGCAATCTTCTAAAAAGCCTGATGAGAAATCTACGTCAGAACTGGTCCATGCCGCAGATAGAGAAAATATATACTGCATTAATTTTGATAGCCATTGCTATTTTAGCTGGGTTACAAACGTCGAAATAAATAAATAATAATAATGACTATGAAGCTGGTTTAAAATCAAGCAAGTACAAAAATTTAAATATCACCAAAATTCAAAGAAGCATTGGAATAGCGAACGCGGCCTTCCAAAACCTAAGCAAATTATTAAGAAACAGGCAACTTATGTAATATCGGTCCCTCTTATATAGCAATGAACGCTGGAAAATATCGTCAAAGATTAGACTTCAGACAACAGAAATGTGGTTCAACAGAATGATGCTCACTATAGAATGAACTAAACATGTAAACATCGGAGAACTTTTATGGAAAATAGAAACAAAAATTACACTTAGAATCAAAAAGGGAGAATTTAAATTTCTCGTAGCGGACGAAAATATATTTTACATTTATTTTTACAAGCAGTTCCTCAACCTCGTGTTCGGGAAAGTGCCCATTGTAGTATCAGAAGCATACTTTCTTTTAGGTTTCTTTCGGATAACGAAATACTTGCAGCACATCGTTAATTTTACAGGAGAAAAAATGTATCCTAATGGCGACTAATTTTCTTTCATTTTTTTTAGGGATGCGGGAATTTTGACAAGAAACTAGCAATAGTTCAACATAAACCAACCTACGAGGGGAAGGGGAAAAAGTAACCGGAATCGTTTTCTGTGTGACAAGCCCGTAATAGTTCAGGCTTCCACCGCTAGATGCCACTTGAGGCAGCTCTCAGACATCAGTGTACGAATCCATTTTTTCTTTCCAGCTATGGATTAAATATCAGGGTAGATGGGGCTCTCTAGACTTGGATGGAAATTATTATCGGTATAGAGTAAATTTCAATTCAGAACTGTAGAGAAAGCAATAGGAAACAATTCCATCACCTTTTCCAAACACTTATGACAATTCCGAGTTATTAAATAAAAAAGAATAGGTGGAAATACATAATCGTCTACGTCCTAAAGGTATATACCATTAAAAATAATTCTGCAGTAATTAATTGTATACTTCCAGATAAGTTTTGAAGTTTATATTTAACAGTTAATGCAATGAAAAAATTCATAGATAGTAAAAGAAATGTAAGCACTTTTCGTTTTAATTTTTCTCGCTCTTTCCATTTCTGAGTCTCTTTCTCTATCTATCTAGTAATATGTCTATATTGTGAATATATGTGGATATATGCATATATATATATATATATATATATATATATATATATATATATATATATATATATATATATATATATATATATATATGTATATATATATATATTTAAGTTATGAAAATCTTGGTAATCCGTATGTGTAATCCCAAGGAGGATGAAATCCTGAGAGCTCAATGTAAATCCAGAGCTAATATTTTAAAGAAAAACAGACCACTTTATATTATCCATTATAATAATTTATTTCACCAGAGCCCTTTAAAGGACGCCGGATCATCAGATAGCACTTCCAAAAATGAAATGAAAATTGATGGGTAGTGTAAGTTTTTGTAATTTAACAGAGAGTGTAATAGAAGTAGTTAGAGAGACATGGTAGAGTTTATGGAGTGTTTAATTTAATATCTCTCTCAATCATACTTAATATTGGGGGAGGAGGAGTGACCAGACCTTGACCTATTTAAACGGTTCACTTAATGGAAGTGACATATTGAAATGGGAGGGGAAAAGAGAGAAAAGAAAAAAATGATGATCCGGCGTCCTTTAAAAGGGCTCTGGTGAAATAAATTATTATAATGGAACCTTAAAGTGGTCTGTTTTCTCTATATATATATATATATATATATATATATATATATATATATATATATATATATATATAAGTGAACATAGATGTCAACACTTAGAAGCGACAGTCTGTTTCATGTTAGATGCAATCATCAGGCCAACTTTTGCATCTAGGATGAAACAGACTGTCGTCTCTAAGTGTTGACTTCTATGTTCACTTTTATATTTACACACGCTCTATCTCTGATATTGAGCACTTAATCCCATAAATATAGCACATCTTAACACTATATTTTTTTCATATATATATATATATATATATATATATATATATATATATATATATATATATATATATGTATATATGTTCATTAATTTATGTATAATTAGGCAGCATATATTCATTCAAGCATGTTTGGTTGAATAATCTACACGTATTATGTATATTTAGCTTCATTTTACTCCTCTCAAATTCACGGATCAATTTCTTACTGGTGTTATTAAACTGATTAAGAAATACACCGGAATTTTAATCATTTCTTTTATTTTCCGAAGTACATTCAATCACATCCAAGATCATCATCAGAAGTTAATTCCTAAGACAAAAGTGAATGTAATTCATTAGTGTGAATTATTTTGTTAATGCGCACGAAACGTGCTCTGTTATTGTCAATTTAAAAATTAACTGTTAAGAATATATAAGAGAGGTAACTTAATTTATATTTTTATTACTGTTTTAAAATACTCAATCTACAGTTTTAAAGTATATGAGTATATAACTGCATGTATCCCAAAACATTGCTTTTATATGCATTTTAAAACATTGTTGCTATACTCATAATTAATCTTATTTAGTGTTGGTTGCGTTTTTTTTTTTATATATAGATCGTTTCATGAATTTTTTTTTCATGGTGGAGTATACATATATTGTCAATTAATATTTCTCTAAACTGTGAATGGAGACAGGAATCCCTTTATGAATTTAAGCGTGCTACTATGTTGGCATCTCGATGCCACTCTTTTGCAGTCGAAAGAGTTAAATGTAACTGCCTCTTCTACTCCAACAGCTTCTTCTCTCGCACTTCCCGACAGTAGAACTCCCTTCCTCTTACTTCCCTGATAACTGTGATGTTCAGAAATTTAAATGTAATATCTATCGACATTTTCAGTTATCTTGATCCCCATTCTTTTTATCCTTCTCCGTTCTTCTTTTTATCTTTCCCTCAATCCCCACTTTACTTTAGTTTCACTATCTGTAGCCACTTGCGTAATAGTAGCACGCCCGCCTTGCTTGGGATGAAATGCTTAACATATATACATAAAAAAATGTATTTCCATAACTGCGTTCAGTATTCAGTATGTATTTGCATAACTCCGTTTCTGTATGTATTTGTATAAGTGTGTTTGTACATATATTTGAATACATGTAAGTATTTGTATATGTGCGTATGTGTATATATATATTTATGTGAGTATATACGTGCATATATGTATGTGAATAATTGTAAATATACGCGTGAGCACGTTTGCATTAACTTTATTCGTCTATTTTCTACCGGGAAGATGTCACTGTAAGGTCTGGCAAATACCTTAATATAAGTATAGACTACTTCTCCTTCTATGTACCGTAGACTTTCAACACCTCGTCGATCATGGCCCTCCACATCTTCCTATCATTTGTCAATGTTTACCTTTTCCCCATATCTCCCACTCTCTGCCCTGCAGTCAACAAACTTGTTAGTCAGATGGCCCGCTGTTTCCCACCGTTCATCTTTCTTTCAATATGTCCCTGTGAGTCTCGAACTCTCCGATCCTTTACCTAGTCTCCTAGAAATTTGCACTTTCTTTTTTTCTGATTCTAATTATAAGTGTTCTTTTTTATGAATTCCGTCACGTATATGTTCAGTCGATGTTAGATTCAGCATACTTCTGTGGAACAACATCTCAATTGGCACAAAATTTAAGACAACTCTATATTGATCCTTGCCACAGTGACACTATAGTATAATAATATCTGTCTTAATCTGCTTATTGTCGACTTCTAAAAGTTTTGCATTACCGTTTAACAAATAAATATTGATTTTTTTCATATTAATAATAATTTTTCAATAGAAAATATTAAGCGTGTAAATATCAGTACGCCAACTCTCATATTGGAAATAGTCTCGTCTGTTTTGCAAACTAATTTTTTTGCCTCTAAACAGCACTACTTATTATGGTTAAAACCTATCTATTCCGGACAGTCTTTTCATATCTATCTATCTATCTATCTATCTATCTATCTATCTATCTATCTATCTATCTACCAACCTACATATCTATCTATAACGGTCGATATGATTGGCCCGTCTTTGTATTTATGGTAAAACATTGAGAATTTAGGAAAGACAAAAGCAGAAAAATGTTTCTTTTTTAATTAAAGGTTTACAAATATTAAAAATATTCAAATAAGTTTTATAAGAATTTAATAAATAGACGCGTCGACAAAATGCAGAAGCATGAAGTGTAAAATGTTGCGTTGACCAACAATGCATAATAATAAGTAGAAGTAGAAGTTGTAGCAATACATTTTTATAATAAAAGTGCCAACAATGCGTATTGAGAGTAAAATTACCAGCAGTACCAATTATATAAAAAGTGGACAACAATACATATTTATGGCAAAATAACCAAGAATACGTTATTAAAGCAAAATGACCAACAATACATCTTATTTTTAGTTGGAGGCATACAACTGCGTTCAAATTATATTTAGGTGAAGCCATAAAATTGTTTTCAAATTATTTAAATTTCGGCATTAGATAACCAATAGAGGTGTTAATATGCAGCTAAACAAAAACAAACAAAACAAACCAATCTTTATCTATCTATCTATCTAGTTTTGAGGAAGGTGAAAAAGAAGCAGAACACTATGAAAAAATTGTATAAATATGGAGATCTTGATGCAATCTTTATTAAAGACTAGCAGTAGAGCCGGCGTTGCCCGGGGATGTAACAGTAAGAGATAGATCATGTATCGACCATCATAAAGACTGAAAAATAAAATTGACAAAGATTATTGTTTAAGGTTGACGGACACGCATGTCTTAATTAGTTTTTTTTTTTTTTTACGAACTCAAATAAAAACATTGTTTTCAATCGTTATGAGTCTACCGATTGAATAGATTTTTATTATAAACAATTGCCTTGTAAATGGAATTTTTAAAGCATTCTGAATGTAAAAATAAAGAAAAAAGTGTGCAAGACAATAAGAAACACTTCCTGCCAAAAAAAGTGAAGTTTTGTTGAAATCGGCTGAAAAATGTAGGAAATCCGATCCCATATATAAACGAACACACACAAACACACACACACACAAACAACCTGGGTTTTATAATAAGTATAACTCGATATGAGTTGTCCCCCTTTCATTCTTGTGATGCCTCTTAATCGTGTTTTCAAATTGATTTTTTGCAAAAACAATTGTTTTTTCCAATTCTTGGCGCTGTCAGAACCACCGCAAGCTAATTTTACGTAGTCCTGTGAAGTTTTGTTGAAATCTGTTTAAAAATGTAGGAAATCCGATCCAATATATAAACGAACAGACACACACACACAACCTGGGGTTTATAATAAGTATAATTTAAAGGGTAAAGTCACCGGAAGTAACATTTGTATCTCTTAGCATGTTTTTTTTTTTTTTTACGATCCCTCACACTTTTCATCAATTTACACATGAACATTAGGTAGATTTTTCATTGTATCACGTTGTCTCTCTTACCTTCAGTATAACCCGTGAATGTCAGATTTTCTAAGGTTTTCTTTCTTCATTATGTGTCCTAAATATTTCGACTGTCTCTTTCTATGTAGAAGTGTTCCTCTTTCCAGTTTCCTTAAATCCTCCTCGTTACTTACTGGTCATAAAAGAGAAAAACCAATTCGAAATCAATCATCATCATGTCATTATATATATATAAATATATATATATATGAAGACTGATGTTGATTAAGCTGTCAGTTCGAAAGTAATGTCAGGTAACATTGTCTTCTTTCGGCACTCTCAGACTCCTTTTACACAATATCAAGTCAGTGCAGATCGCCAACTGCTGGTTTCATTTTCCTGGGAATCATACTACTTCATTTTACGACCGACTTTTTTTATTCACTTGGTCATTGGTCGACATTGCTTATTTGTGCATTTATCTATTTTTATTTATTTTTTATTCTAGCTGCGATTCCTGTTTAACACCTGACTTTTCTTTTCCAATCATCTTCCTTTCTTAAATAGACTTAATATTTTTTTAGTTATAATATATCCCAGACCGGCGACCTTATCAGTCAACGTTTTCATTAAAATTCATTGTCTCACAAAAGCCGACTGAACCAGACTTCCTATTGTTACTGAAGTCAAATTAGTGCTTAGGATATCGGTCAGTATTTTTGGTATTCGTGGACAACCTCTGCTTTTTCAGTATTGGCTATACATATATTTATAAATACTAGCTATACATATACCATTCTATGAAACTTCTACTCTGAGTTGAATATTTAACTGTTCCATACGTAATAAATACTGCGCCTATATATATATATGTGTGTGTGTGTGTGTGTGTGTGTGTGTGTTTATGTGTGTGTACATGTATACACACATACATACATATATATATATATATATATATATATATATATATATATATATATAGGGAGAGAGAGAGGGAGAGTTGGTGAAAAGCGAAAAAACGAAATAATTTTCAAACACGGTTCTACAAATTTATTATTGAGTATAAAAATAATTTTTGTTTTCTTTTAAGTTGAAAGAAACAAGTTATAATATTCCTCGCAAACTAAGTTCAACGAAGGTGTTTTTCTTTTTACAACGAAAAAGAAATTGTGTTAATATAGGGGGAAAAGTAAGTGTGAAATTATCACGAGAAAATCCACGACTTACGTTATATTATATGCGTGTGTGCAACATAACATCAGCAGCAGCTAGTATCAGCGCTAATGCAGCTACGTTTTGTTTTGTGAAGCTTGGCTGTTTTCGTTATATAACCTGTATAAAGTGGTTTATGAAAATATATTAAAAGCGAGAAATAATTTACAAATGCAAACTTAGTACTCAATAAGGTTTTTGAGTATGCGAAAACTTAAAAATTAAGTATTGTTTAGAGAATATTGGAGGCTCTGCAAAAGCGTGCTGAACAACAGCAAACACTCAATACACCCTTTATTCAACCAATTTGAGGTCCTGACCTCCTCAGCTGATAAAGCTGATTTCTTTGATAGTAATTTCTCATCCAATTTAACGCTAAACTCATCTGGTTTACCCACTCTAGACTTTCCCCTAGAACTGAGACTCTACTGAGTGAGATGGACATAACCCCAAGATAATATTGAACATCATCTCTAAATTAGACTCCCATTAGGCTAATGGTGGGGACCGGATACCGACCATTGTCCTGAAGACACGCGCTCCTGAATTGGCTCCTGTTCTCTCTAAACTTTACAACTACTGCCTCACTGACACTTGCTTCCCAGCCTATTGGAAGCCCGCATCTGTTGTGCATGTCTTTAAAGATCTGGTGACCCTTCTGGCCGTCTAACTACCGTCCTATCAGTCTCTTACCACTCTTCGGTAAAGTCTTCGAGGCCTTAATCAACGGTGAAGTGGTTAAGCACCTTACTTCACATAGTCTGCTCTCCGACTAGCAATATGGTTTCCGTTTTGACCGATCTACCGCTTACGTGCTCATGGCCATAACTGAAATTGTATATCAAGCACTCAACAATAATGGAGAAGCTCGAGCCGTGGCTCTAGACATCTCTAAAGCATTTGATAGGTTTTAGCATGATGGCCTTCTTCGAATACCTTGCTTCAGGGATACGGTATTAGAGGACGATTATTTGACTTAATGCAATCATTCCTTGTCAAACCGTGAAATGAAGGTCGTCCTAAATGAGTTTTCTTCCGGCTCCTTTATCACGATGGTGTTCCCCAATGCTCTATCTTGGGCCTTACATTGTTCCTGATCTTCATCAATGACCTTCCCGATGTCATCAGTTCCCAAGTTGGCATCTACGCAGACGACACCACTATTTAAACTTGCCTCAATAGTAAATCTAGTATCGTTAACAAAACTAACCTGGGTGCTGATCTCGAAAAGGACCTCCAATCTGTGGTTGAATAGGCAGGAAATGGCTTCTAAAGTAAAATGCCTCCAAAACGAAACTGTTCTCCTTTATCCACCACAGATCCCCTCCTGTCTTCCATTGGACTCACTGATTTCCAACTCCTCGATAGCGCCTCGTTACGCCTGCTTTGTCTCACGCTGTCCACTGAGATGAGATGGAATAGATACATTGAATCAATAGCTTCATCTACCGCAAGGAAAGTTTGTTTTCTGTGTCGTGCCAGAAATTTTTTTCGTCGATGTCCATCCTTCAAATCTATAAATCAACCATCCGTTCTTGCATGGAATATTGCTGTCATATATGGTCTGGTGCTCGTACTGTAAGTCTCAAGGTCCTTGACAAAATCCAGAGACGAATATACAAGATGATAGGTCCTGATCTGGCATGTGGCGTGTTGTGGCCTCCCTCTGTCTCTTCTACAAATATTTTCACGGAAACTGTTCCGACGAGCTACTTTCGCTGGTTCCCGGACGACATGAATTTAAACCTGCTGCCAAGCTGGCATCTCATCCCACCCTTTCACTGCCAAAACGGTTAAATGTAACTGTCTCTTCTAATCAAACAGTTTCTTCTCCCGCACTTCCAGTCTGTGGAAATCTCTTCCCCTTACTTGCTTCTCCGATGATTATAATCTTGAAATATTCAAGTGTAATGTCAATCGACATCTGACACCCTGAGCTTGTTCCCTGTCCTTCCCTGTAACCTTTCCCCAAACATGCCTCTTTATTCTTGTTCTCTACCCTCTGCTCTTCCGCCTTGCTTGGGGTGAATTGCCTTAAAATAAAATAAAAGTAAAATATCTTCAGCCGATGTTATAGTGTAGATTCGTCTAATAATTTAAGTTACGCAATTTATAAGATAAAATTGGGTCACAAGTAGTTAAAGGTTTAGATTTACGAAACTCATAAAGTTTATTGGTTAATAAAAAATATTTCAAAATTTTTAATATTGATCTTTAGGAGGGAAAAGATTGTTAATCTTTTCTTTTTTATGTGCGACTTCATTTTTCTTACATACAATAAGAAATGTTTGTCATCTCTTTGAGACAACCTCACTGATTGGTCAATAAATGTTAATGTAAGAATTTGAATTTGACGTTCGTCAAATCCTATTTTCGCACAGAATTGAGCTGTTGTGCGTGTTCATACATATATATATATATATGTGTGTGTGTGTGTGTGTAAGCGTGAAAAACTGTGCCTTTTGGGGGTATATTAGAACATTACTGCAGTATTCATAGTTAATTCTGTTCAGTGCCGGCTTTAATTTTTTAATGTAAATTGCTTCTAAGATCTGTAGCTTGAATTTATTATTTTCTAATAAAGGGAAAAATTTTCAAGCTTTCATGCGCGCATGACCATGACATTATAACAAAGGAGATAATTCCATAATGGATAATTTGTTCACGTTCTAATGAACGCTCAGCACATTGTCAACCGTTTGCATTTAAAAGCATAATGAAAAATTAATATAATGAATAACAATGCACAGCTTTGTATAAATATTTGTACCTCTGAACAATATATAGTTTTGTACTACTTACAACCCTGAAGATGATCTTGGAAGAAGGTCGAAAGTACTTGGGAAATGAAAATAAAAGAAATTTAAACAGTTATAGCACATTTCTCTCATCCTTTAATATCAATATACGGAAGGTTATTCGTGAGTATGAACGGATTTTATTCAAAATTAGCAGACGTAATGTTTGTAATTTATTCACTCAGATATACCTAAAAGACAATTTGCTCCTGAAATACACAATGTATATATATATATATATATATATATATATATATATATATATAATACAATTAATTCAAATCCCCACAATAATTTCAGTGAGTGTTTATATATATATATATATATTAAGAAATGGACAAGGTCCGACAATTTATTTATTAAAGACATTTTTTTATGTTTAACGTTGTTATTTATAGATACAAGTATTTAAGCAAATGCTCTGTTTATGATAAACAGTATTAAATAACATTTACCGGCCTGAATGTCCGAGAAATTTTCATAGAAAATATTTACGCTGACGTGCCTTACCTCTGGGCTACAAAGAACCTTTTCGTAAATGACGGTTCCGTATAGGATGCAGGTTCGAATCCTGTCAAAGAACGAATATTTTCTATGAAAATTTCTCGGACATTCAGGCCGGTAAATGTTATTTAATACTGTTTATCATAAACAGAGCATTTGCTTAAATACTTGTATCTATAAATAACAACGTTAAACATAAAAAATGTCTTTAATATATATATATATATATATATATATATGCAGGGTGTCCCAAAATAATGTATAGACTCTTTCAATATTAATAGTTAAAAATACATTAACGTGATGTGAGAACTTATATGGTAGAAGTGGAACAATTGAATGCCCACCTAGATCATCAGATTTGACACACTTGGATTTGGCGGGGGGGGTTCTAAAAGACAAAGTTTACAACAGGAAACCTGAAACACTTGCTGAAATGAGAGAAGCAATTCAAGAAGAATGTGCTCAAGTACCAGAGGAAATGATACTAGACGTTTGTAGGTCTATTTCTTCAAGATAAGAACAGTGTATTGAACAGAACGGCGACCGGTTTGAGCATTTGATGTGAACTCATCATTATATGAACATTCTACCATTGCCCCAAGTAGCTTTTATGTTATTAAAGTTAATTTTCTGTGTTTTTTTGTATATTTTACTCTCAAATTCTTTAAGTGTGTATTCTTTCTCTTGTATTAATCTTATTTACAAGTCAAAATACATACATTGAATAAGTTATAACGATTCAAAGCGTGTATACATTATTTTTGGACACCATATATATATATATATATATATATATATATATGAAGCACAGTGGAGTAGTGAATAGCGGCTCAGATTGAGGAACCGGAATTTGAATCCATTATATTCACTTACGTGCTAATACCATTGAGAAAGTTATTAACCCTTATATTAATTCTTCTTCCTCTATGGGTAAATGTAAGGACAGAATGGGTTCTATAGCCTTGGATGGCAACTGGTCTAGGACAAGGACAACTCTGAATTCAAAACTTGCGGAGGATCATTTGGGGACCTTGTGACACGTAGTCCCCCAGGTTCGGCTCTTCAAAAAGGGCCTGAATGTCGGTTCCTACGAACTGAGCTGCTTGGCTGCTTGGCCTTCATACGACGGGAGAGTCCACCATATATAGATATAGATATTCAAAACCACATAGATATATACATATTGCAAAAGAAAACCCAACACTTGCAAAGATGCAGAGAAGCACATTCGTACACACACACGCACACATGTGCAAAAGCTCATACACAATTTAACAAATATTTCAGACTATGTGAATGCGTTGGAAGATAGCTGTGTGTTATTTGCATACGCAATCTCTCCGATATATGTACGTGTGTAATCATGAATGAATAATTAAATTTGTCTGAAACTGTGTAATTAAAACTACACGTGTTTTTTTTCAACATGTGGCCCTGTTTTTCTTTTCGATAATTAGTCAATTGACCAGCATTTATCGATAGAGAATATAATAAATTTAGACTCGTGAAAGTTTTTACTAGTTCATTTTTAGACTGTCGCAGTAAATTCGCATTTGTTGCTCTCAAAACTCGCTTCCTGTTGGCAATGTCTGTTAACATCTAGACGAATTTTTAGCACAAAAACATGTGTAATTGCACAGATTTATCGATCAATAGCCTTTCAAAGATATATAAATATTAAGTTGGGCTCCCGCTTATCTATATATATTAAATTCGATATGATATACAACTTTAATATCAGAATAATAGTGGGTAACTGAACGTCAAAATGGAAAATTAAGTTCACGTAGAGCATATACATAGTACACACTGATAAAAATATTACTATTACAATAGTGATAAAAACGATAGGAAGCTTAGGGATCGAGATGACCAGATAGATATGTATGATAGAAAGGGAGGAGGTGGATGTCAAGAAGGAAGGAGGAGAAGAAAAAGGGGGAAAGAGGAAAAAAAGCTAGGGTATAATAAATGTATTGGGGGGTGATTTAAATGTACATACTTATTTTATCCAGCCTCATATGAGCTTGGGAGGAAATTTTTAATATTTATGCAAGGACTCGTTTTGAACTAGAAATCCGAAGTCATGAGCCCTTGCATACATACTAAAATATTTATCTTAAGCTCATATGAGGCTGGCCAAAAAAAAAATATAGACATTTCAATTACCCTTCCCACCGATAAATTTATGCCTTTGCTTTTTTCCTCTTCCTCTTCCTCCTCCTTCTTCTTCTTCTTCTTCTTCACATCCACCTCCTCCCTTTCTGTCACATCAAACGTGCGTTTGTTTGTTTATTTTTTAAAATAATATAGCGCTCATCAGTTTTTTTTTTTTTTTGGGGGGTATTTAAATAAAGCGTTGGGAGGTCAAATCGCTTGAGGATACTGTAAGGTTGAAACCAAGGTAGCGTATTCAAATGATTTTCATATTTTAAAAGTTAAAAGATCTACATGTTACTTTTTTTATATATATATATATATATATATATATATATATATATATATATATGTGTGTGTGTGTGTGTGTGTGTGTGTGTGTGTGTGTGTGTGTGTGTGTTGGTTGCCCATTCGCTGCATGGGAGCATCAAGTAAATGAGGGTAGTTCCGCCTAACATATTCCAGAAAATGAATGTTACTCACGTGATTATTTATAATCATCTAAACCTTGTACCACACTATGCAAACTCTCAGCCTTGATCCAATGATATGTGCCAGTCAATATAATTGGAGATTGTCTGTGCTGCATACTATTCGAGTAGCCTGCTGTTAAGACTGGCGTGATCGTTAATGCATTAAACATATGAATAAGCTATGACCTCTTGCTTTTAACGCATATATATATATATTTGTGTGTGTGTGTGTGTGTGCCTCTGTGTGTGCGTGCGCGCACGCGCGTGTGTGTGTGTGTAGATGCATCTAGGCAGGAAATTTTATTACAAACATACTTATGTTTTTTGTTTTTTTTTTCTTTTTCGCGGATTAACTTCCGTATCTAGAAGTTGAAGATGTACAGGAATTGTCGACATTTTCACGCAGAGCGATCGTCCGATAAAAAGCTTGTTTTTTTTGGTTTTGTTTTGTTTTTTTTTTTGTTGTTGTTTTTTTTTTTTTTGTCTGACCATCGCTCTTGCGAACTGGACCTAGTCCCTTTATACTGTTTCGTTGGTTAATGTTACTGCTCTGTCACGGCCTATTTGCTTCGGCATTTGTCTGTCTTTACTCTTATTTCCTTGCATTATTTTTCTTTTGTCCGTTCAGGGATTTTAGTTTAGCAGGCTCTATGTTAGTGGGGTTGTATTCGGAAAGTTTATAAATGGTTGATTCGTTGTTTTGTTTTTTTTATTTATATATATATATGCATATATTTCTATTACTTCACATGTTATCGTTAGTGGATACCCGTATTTTAGTAGACGATCTGTTTGTGTTTTGTTTTGTAAACTTATTAAAAATATGCACCCTACAAAATTTCTCGAGTATGCAGGTCAGTAGACAAATACTGTTTAAAACAAAAACGGAACCTCTAATAAAATACGTGTATCCACTAAAAATGACGTTTGAAATGATCAAAATAAGCTGTATTAAAAAGAAAAGATCCATTAATTATTTAGGAAATATATACACACACACAAACAAACACACACATACACACACACCACACACACACACACACACATATATATATATATATATATATATATATATATAAATCAATACTCAACGGTAACATTCTGTTTCGTGCTTAAAGGCAATCCTCGTGGCTTTTATATTGTCAAAGACTCTACTCCTGGTATTGAGCACTTTAACCCAGAGATGTAGCATACCATACAATTATAATTTCACATACACACACGCACACACACCCACATACATATATTTGTGTATGTGTGTGTGTGAGAAAATATAATATATATATATATATATATATATGTGTGTGTGTGTGTGTGCGTGCGTGTGTTAGAAATGCTATCGGCGATGTCTACCATCAACAACACACTCGAACACACCATCTACAAAATTTGAGAATAGATGAATAATAATATATATATATATATATATATATATATATATATATATATATATATATATATATATATATAAAAGTGAACATTAATTCAACACTCACTCAATGTTCACTTTTATATCTATATTTACATACACTCTATCTTTGATATTGAGCACTTTATCCCATTAATATAGCACACCTTAAAACTATATTTCTTCATATTTCTTCATATATATATATATATATATATATATATATATATATATAATATATATATATGAAGAAAGAACAGTAAGATATAAAATCCGGTGTTCTTATAGATATTTTTATTTTTCAAAATAGTGCTCAATGTAAATTTACAGAGCATTAATATTAATTCGCTTGAAGATGAAATGGAACTGATGCTTTATTTTAATTGCAAAATTAAATTCGGGGTTTTTAGCTTCTATTTTTGAAACATGGTTGGAACTGTGTAGCGAAAAAAACATATTTTAAATCAATTAATTTATATTATATATATATATATATATATATATATATATATATATATATATATATATTAAGCATTACACCCCAAGCAAGGCTGGAGTTCCACTACTACGCAACTGGTTGAAGTAAGAGAAAAGACTGGCTATAGTGGGATTAAGGAAAGAATAAAAGAAAGTATGGTTATCAAGTCATCAGAAGATTACTTTTGACGTTACATTTAAATTTTTGTTCGTTTGCCCTCTCACCAGAATTACGTATTTTTTTCATATCATGGTCAAATGGAAATGGTTTTTTTAGTGTTGATTGAATGATAGGCATGCATATAAACAGGGTATGAGAAATTATCTTTGGCTAGATTCGGTTTTATATTTATAAGTGAGTGAAACGAACGATCGTTACTTACCTTCAAATTGAGTGTGCCGCCATATTTCTTTCGAGTGTGAAACGGTTAATGTGTTTGCTTCCTTTTTTTTTACAGAAGAGCACAAAAAGCTGATTAACCAGAAGTTGTTTATGATTGAACACTAAAATGTCAGAAGAGTCGGTGTCTGAAGAGCTGTGCCTGACCAATGGCACACAAGAGGATATCCGATCAGCATCGACTGTGTCACCGTGGAAACGGAGTAATATGTTGAAGACGTGAAACCTCTGATGATCCTGGATTGGATCATCACTGATTATATGTGCCAAAGCAACAGATGTTTCCCGAAATCCAGAGACGAATATACAAGATGATAGGTCCTGATCTGGAATCTAGTCTACAATCGCTATCCCACAGACGTGTCGTGGCCTCCCTTCCGACGAGCTACTTCCTATGGTTCCTGGACTGCATAAATTTAAGCGAGCTACCACGCTGGAATCTCGGTCCCACCTTTTCACCGTCAAAACGGTTAAATGTAACCGTCTCTTCTACTGAAACAGCCTCTTTTCACGCACTTCCCGTCTGTGAAACTCCCTTCCTCTTACTTGATTCTCCGATGACTATAATCTTGAAATATTCAAGTGTAATGCCAATCGATATCTGACACCCTGATCTTTTTCCCCGTCCTTCTCTGAAACATGCCTCTTTCCTCTTGTTTTCTGTTCTCTGTAACCCCTTGCGTGCTAGTAGCACTCCCATCTTGCTTGAGGTGAACCGCTTTAAAAAGAAATATATATATATATATATATATATATATATATATATATATATGTGTGTGTGTGTGTGTGTGTGTGTGTGTGTGTGTGTGTGTGTGTGTCCAAGTATATGATTGGTACATTCGGAATAAATTCCAATAACCAACAATTACTATTCTTAAAAGAGTGCTCAATACAGAGTAGAGCAAATATAATTATTTATTCAAAAATTATAACATAAATATGTTATAAAATCACTCCAAAAATAGCCATTTTGTTTCAACACCTCTGGTGTTTTATCAAGTGATGATGTTGAATGAACAGATACACCCTCCTTCCTCTCACTTTCTCTGACCAAATTGATTGTTTTATTACACCTCAAGCAAAGGAACATTTTCAGCCCGTACAAAATGGATTAACTTGACCACTACTAAGCACAAAAGACAATGGTTAAAAGATTTAATATTCCTTTAATAATATGTGCAAATAACCATTCTTCGCCGGATGAAGGTCAAAAGATCCGAAACTCATGTTGGAATAAAGTATTTAAAAAATTATAACAAAAAATGTTTGCGTCTTTTTGTTTGTCTTTAATATATATATATATATATATATATATATATATATATATATATATATATATATATATATCCTGCCTTATTCAGGTGCCTGTTTTTTTTTTTGTTGATGTCTAGGAAGTCTCTATTCAATCCACCAAATTACAGTGGCCTATTTTCGCCGATGTTAGGGGATATAACACACATGAAGTATTCCGAGTTAATCAGCCCTTATAAAACGCCTTCGGTTCCTTACACTGAACTCGTACCTGTGCTGATAACTGAAATCTATAAATATCTTCCGCAGTAGATATTATTAACATATCAATTTTTCACTATTTAAATGTGTTGCTCTTTTGTGAAACATAGAACCATTTTTTTTTTCATTTATAGTTTTCAAAAGTTATAAACGTTTTTTGCTATTCTTTTTTCTAAATTAGAAAGTTTGAAGGTGTTTATTGGTAATTTAATTTAATACCACACATTTTTTCATTATTCAACCTTACTTGTCTTTAAGTATCTCGAGCAGCTCTTGTAATAAACATTTTACAAATATTGATGAATATAAATACATTAGAAGGTTAAAATTTAGCGGCATCCGATGAAGATTGAACTCATTGCAGCAGTAATGATCAACGAAACTACATCTGTAAGCAATTCTTCACGACAAGGCACCCAGACATGATTTATTCATACGAAGCTGATATTATTACAGTGTTCGAAAGAATTTTCTACTTCTACTTCTTTTTTTTTTTGGTCTATTAGATTTTAATAATTTATATTCTACTTTATTATTATAATAATTATTTTTATTAAATTTCTCGTTCTTTTTCTTTATTTTCTTCCCCTTTTCACAATTATCGTTTTCTCGCTTTTATCGTGCCTTTTCTTCTTCTTCTTCTTCTTCTTCTTCTTCTTCTTCTTCTTTGTTCGTCTACATGATTTTAATAATTTATATTCCCATTCAAAACCATTTTTATTGAATTTCTCGTTCTCTTTCTTTTATTTTCTTTGCCTTCTCCAAATTATTGTTTTCTCGCTTTAATCCTGCATTTTCTTTCTTCTTCTTCTTCTTCTTCTTCTTCTTCTTCTTCTTTTTCTTCTTCCTCTTCTTCTTGATTGTTGTTGTCGTCGTCTTCTTCTTCTTCCTCTTCTTCTTGATTGTTGTTGTCGTCGTCTTCTTCGTCTTTCTCTTCTTCATTTTTCTTTTTTCTCATCGTCTTCTTTTTTGTTCGTCTATAAGATTTTAATAATTCATATTCTCTTTCACAATTATTTTTATTGAATTCCTCTTTTTTTTTTTATTTTCTTTTCCTTCTCCCACTTATTCTCACTTTTATTCACTCTTCTATTTGTTTGGTTTAGTTTTTAAATTAAAGCATTTAAGTTATTTGTTGTCGTTTTTCTTCTATGACAGCAATAAGAATATGCTAAAGCAGAAATCAAGTCATTACAATATAGCTTTTTATTCTTCGACGTTTTTCTTCCTCATCTTCATTTTTCTTACATAGTGTCCGTTTTCTTTCTTTCGTTTTTATCTTTCCTTGTATTCTTTTTCTTCTTTTCCTTGTACTCTTCTTTTTTTTCCTTTTCATTGCCTTCTCTTAAATATTATCATTTTCTATTAATTTTCTACCAATTTCAAGACAGAACTTCCGCTTGTCTATGTTTTCTTTTTCTTTTCTTATGCTTCATCAAACAAATACATCAATTTAATTTCTCATTGCAGTTGCTTGCATTTTATTTTAATCATCGCATTTGACATTGAAGATGTTTTTTTTCCTTTGTATTAAAATGCATTTCCGCTGACAACGTCTACAGCATTCTATCGACTTCAAAGATTTTATCGATGCTTAAATTACGGAGCATATCTAATTGATCGCTTATAAAACAGGATGCATAAAACTGGGTCATAATTTGCTTTGACATCACTACTTGCTAAAATAATGAGTTCGAATGAGGATCGTATTCTGCTACATCAGCTTTTTAAATATCTTAATTACTTCTCTTCCCCATCATTAATACAGACCATAATTAATCTTTACATATTGGCGCAGAAGATCCATAGGGACGGTTGTCGATATTTTGAAAAGTTTAGAAATGTGATAACGACCACAAAGAGAGTGATATTTTGACAGGGATCAAGTTTATCTGGCAGTTCGCTGCCAACTTTCATTCCGAAATTTACTTATCAACATTGTTTTGAATCCTATCTTCTTCGACTGCTTCCATTCTAATGGAATTCGTGAAAGATAAGAAAAGTTAGTTTATAAGTTTTTAGACAAAATTTAAAGGAAAAACAATTTATACAAGCAGAGACTGTAACGGATGAACTTTTTAATATAGTAAATGTGTTTCTAATATATATATATATATATATATATATTAAGCAATTCCACCCCAAGCACGCAAGGAGTACAGAGAGTTGAACTGTGAGCAAAGAGGAGTGATGGAGGAAAGGATGAAGAGAAAGATAGGGGATAGATCAGGGCATCTGGATACGTCGATTGACATTACATTTAAATAGCTGGAGATTATAGCTATCAGGAAAACAAGAAATGGAGAGGGAGTTCCACAGTCGAGACATGAATCTATTGGAGTAGAAAAGACGGCTACATTTAACAGTTTCGACGATGAGAGCGAGATGCCAGCCTAGTTGAACGCTTAAATTCATGAAGTCTGGGAACCAGCGGAAACAGCTCATCGGAGCAGTTGCCGTGAAAGTATTTGTAAAAAAGACAGAGGGAGGCAACGGCACGTGTGTGAGAGAGCGGCTGCAGACGAGATGCCAGATCCGGGTCAATTACATTGCATATTTGTCTTTGGATTATATTGAGAACCTTGAGACAAACAGAAGGTGCTCCAGACCATATATGACAGCAATACTCCATGCAAGGGCGAATGGTTGATTTGTAAATTTTAAAAATTTCCTGGCGAGGCACAGGGAGCCAACTTTCCTTGCGGTGGACGAAGCTATTGACTAAATGTAATTGTTCCATCTCAGGTCAGCAGACAATATGAGACCGAGCAGTCGCAAAGAGGTGCTCTCGTGGAGTTTAGCGTCAGACATTCTAATGTGAGGTAGGGATGGTTCTCTCTCGTGAGAAATAGAGACCAGTTTTGTTTTTGAGGCATTAAAATTAACCAGCCAATACCTGCCCCAGTCCACAACCGATTCGAGACAAACGGCTTGGTTAGTTTTGTAAATGTAGCACAGGATATTATATGAAAGCTTAATTTTTGTAATGTCTACTCGTCGTCTTATATGATGCAATGAATATTTTTTTAACAAATTAAAATTTATTGAAACAAAATAATTGCAGTTGACAACTGATGACAATTCCAGAACAACGCAACTATAAGCCATTCTTTTTTAACCTCTGCCAGTCGCAAAGATGGAGAAAACATTACCTCGAACCATGGACAGTGAGACACGCTGCAAGAGCCACTCCGTTTCCCGAGAGTAGTCCTTTAATCGAGACGCAATCGGAAGGAACGTTATCGAACGAGGGCCAATAACCCCTGAAGTCTCCACTGCCACAGGAGTAAAAAAAAAATCTATCAGCAAGAGAAGAATATTTAACTATTTTTTTCATCTCTGCGTCCCGGGCGACGGATCCTGGCTCAACCGCGGAACTGATCAAATTACCGAATAAAATTGCAATGAATTGGAAGTGTTGTGTCATTTAAAATTTCCCGAGTAATAGTGAACTATAAAAGGTAACTAAGAATAAAAATACCTTTCTTGGAGACAAAATGGTTTATTTTTATTTAGTTCGAGGTAGTTACCTCCACTAATACGCGATACTTAAAGTTTAAAATGAAATTTTATAAATGAAAAAGCTTTCTTGAAGCCTTCATTTTAGCTTTAATTGAAAGCGAAAGAATTACATTTCATTTCCAATAAGTAAAATACACTGGTGTATTTAAAACATATTATATTCATTGGAATCGATTTTTTTAAAGTTTTAGATTAGCACCCTTTTTAGTCGTCTTTCATCGTAATGTAATTCATTGTATTAAAAAAATCTTCCAAACATAAAATATATTTTTCTGAAACTTTATTTGAGGAATATTAACTGATTTAAAGTATAACTAATCTGATTTGAAACAAATATTATTTACCTTAAGTTTAAAATAACACAGAAATGCATTTTGAAACAAACAGTAGCTGTGTTTGTTTTTTATGTTTTACATAATGAAAAATGAGATGACAGGTGACGACATAGTGATTGTTGTTCTACGAAGACTTTATCTGTAAAACGTAATTTAGGAAAATGATGTGTGCGCCATTTTATATAATTTTTAACTACTCAATAATCTTAAAAATGTTGCAAAATATTCTGCGTAATATAATTTTAGGAATTACATAGGGTACACAATATTATATATGCATAAAATATATAGTTTTCACTTAATTAACAAACCACCTAACGAGATTAAAGTAATGTAGAATTTTAAATGACTTTTAATTACTATAGTAAATATATTAGAATTAGAATTTTTAAAAAATGTAGACAATTCTTGTAAAAATCCATTATTCATCGAAAACAATTTATTACTGAGGCAATAGTGTCCTTAATAAAACTTATTTATAAAAGTAATTAGAAGCATTTCTTATTAAATAATATCAGTTGTGTTTCATTTTTTCATTTTACAATTCGGAGCAGATTTTCGGGAAATAAGTTAAATTTGAAAAACAATTGATTGACATTCTCCAATGAGTCCTTCTTTTAAATAATAAAACAAATTTTGGGATGAAAATGTAATTTCTCCAAATTTCCTGAAATTAAATAAGTGGGGGATGACATATTTTTAAAAAATATATATATTTACCAAGATTTTCTGAAAAAATATCACAAATAATTTCATTCATTTGGGAAAAAAGTCCAAAGTTTTATTAAAATCCGACAATTATTTGATTTCTACAATAATTCCCAAATCAATTTATTTTTCACCGAAGAAAAGGCACTAAAACTAACGTAACGTAAAAAAATAAGATTTTTAACCAAAATTTAGAACTTGCTTTTGATTAAAAAATTTAATAAAATAATAGAAATACTTCGGCCTTTGCTCTTAATAACATAAACATTTTGACGATAAAACATTGTTTTTATTAAGTTTGGGGCCTTTTTTAATCATGCCATACAGTTTATTCAGCATTAGTAGAGATACCTAGTTTTAGGGCATATCAACTTTTTCCGGGTTATTTCACGTCGAATTATATCGTTTTGATAGACGACATATTGTTTAACATTGGTTTGGTTTGCATGTAAGTCAAACCGGAAGACGTCAATCTGATTTTCTCGGGTTGCACGATAGTCAAAAATGTCGACATAAGTTTTGTTTGCAGGAATGTCAAAAAAGCAGGTATAGGTTTGGTTATTACGAGGGTCAAAATAGTCGACATGAATTTGGATTGCACGAGAAACAAAAAAGTAGGCTTAGGTTAGATTTGCACGAGATAATGGACAGCTCCTCACAGGAAAATAGGATGCTTATGGCAACAGAGGATCTACAGAAGGTTACTGAGAATACCATGGGCGGAACATGTAAGCAATGAAGTGGTTTTAACGAAAATGGAAAATTAAATACTCACACAATATATTGAAAACAAGTGAGACAGATTAATGTAATCAATAACCATGCTAACGAGCTTTTGTAAGAGGATGGCAGAGCAGGAACTGCGAAGTAAAGTAAAAAGACAAACAATGTTAAGAGATATGAACTATAGGAAGTTATGGAGAGCCATAATGTCACGCGATTGACAGACTAATTTACTGGGCAGCCAACACATCGTTCGAGATAAGTTTCTAACAGTCTATGATCCTTTCGAGATACGAGAGATGCATAATTAGTGCATCAGGGGTCACTTATTGAACTCTTATTATGTGACATCTGTTGAGCGAGCAAAATCGATAATACGGCACCTGCATTTTTTTAATAATCGTTTCGTCCCAAGCGATAATGCCGTAGATGATCCGAGAACGAGATGATCCTTCACATATTGAACGCTTAGTTACATGGCATCTGTTGGGCTCGCAAAACCGAGACTATTTTTTAAAACGAGATGTGCATAATTAGTGGACCTGGGTCACATATTGAACGCTTATTACATGGCATCTGTTGGGCTCGCAAAACCGATAATCCGGCACCTCTATTTTTTAAAATCCTTTCGTCCCAAGCGATAATGCCACGAGAACGTAGATGATCCTTTAGAGACACGAGATGTGCATAATTAGTGGACCTGGGTCACATATTGAACTGTTATCGCAAAACCGATAATGGCACCTCTATTTTTAAAATCCTTTGTTGGATAATGCAAAACCGATAATCCTTAGAGCACGAGATCTATTTTTAAAATATTGAACGCTTATTTTCTGTTCCCAAAACCGATAATCCGGCACCCTATTTTTAAAAGAACGTAGATGATCCGAGAACGTAGATGATCCTTTAGAGATACGAGTGATGCATAATTAGTAGATCAGGGGTCAGTTATCGAACTCGTTAAAATATGTTAAGGGAGTTCTGCATGCGATATGTGCGAGAAATGAAACGGCTTGAGTAGAAATGCCTGTTGCATCTAGCCAGGTGAACAATAAAAAGGTGAGACCTAGCTTTCAATCTGGTAGCACGCTTAAATTCATATAATCGGTACACCAAAACACTTGTCTTGAAAATAGTTGTCGAAAAGTCAGAGAGGAAACAAATAAGAGTGAGAATAGCGAAGATTGCGAGAAAGACAAAAAATAAATGGGTTCGAGAAGACAGTGAAGATGGCGATTGACGTTGCATTTAAATTGTTGAAGATTGTAGAAATTGAGTCATTTATGTGCCATGCTTAGATTACACGCTTTTGATACATGACTGACGTGCCAGATTTTTTCCTGCAGTAGGTTTCTATTTGTCTATTGAACCCTTATTGCATGGCATCTGTTGGGCTCGCAAAACCGATAGTCCGGCACCTGTATTTTTTTAATCGTTTCGTCCCAAGCGATAATTCCACTACAACGTAGATGATCCTTTAGAGATAAGATAAATACATAATCTATAGAACCCGGTCTGTCCTTCTATTTACCCATTGCTGGTGGGGGCAACAGAAGAGGATTCATACCTTTCCCATGTGTATTAGCACGTAAGTGAATGTAATTGATCTGACTGGAATTTGAACTCAACTCTCCGATTTCTCAATCCCAGCCACTATCCATTACTCCACAGTGCCTGATTTGTAGTTATTAGGGACGCAAGAAATCGGAAAAGAGTTCCACGTGTGAGAAAAGAAACTGATAAATGATTCTTATTTATTTTGCTATCCTCAATTTATTCATCATTTCAGCAATCAACCAGTCACTTCAGTAATCCCATAGATCTGTTCTGTGTGATCTAACCTGACTTGAACCCAAAATGATCTTATCTACCTCGACATACAAGTGACCTCGATCCGATTACACGATGTCTATATAATTATATACTAATTTAATATTTTTAAAAACATTATTTTTTATTTTGTTATGTTTAACACATATCAGAAAGCAAATTCAATTGCTTTTTCAGGTAAATCCGACATCCCGTTAATAACTGTATTTATTAGGCATGAGACGTCGAATTTCACAGGGAAAATTAACGATTGCTGTCATTGATCCAGGAACAACCAGTCCTTTGCGCCATGATGTATTTGCATACTTTCTCTGAATTCAAATGTAGTCCATTTATTACATCATTTCTCTTTTTTCTGATTAGAAGCATTTACAGAATAAACACAAATATTTTCAGAAAATAAGATCTGGAATTCTTGTTCAAAGGTTATCTTCCACAGTTATTTCCCACTTCTATCTTACTCATTGACTATGCTGACTTTTCCTTGACCTCCATTTTGAATATTCCCATCTAGAATTCTATTATAATAGTTATGCCGCGCTTTCATTATAATTTTCCTTCTGTTTCAATGTTATTATTATCCCATTTTTTTTAATTCGTAACATTATAAACGTTATTAGTTTATTGCGCCACAAATTCAAAGTCTCTACAGGACGTGGACATTTAACGCCCTTCCATAAATAACTTTTCTTTATTATCTATGAATTATAAGTGCTCTTGAAAACTATTTAACATTCAAAGTTTACTTTCTCTAGGATTGGTTACCACGGGATAAATTTATTGATAATTAAATTGTAATTAGTGGAGGGAAATAGGGATATAAAGAAAATCATGTATGTAAACAGAATGGTTAGGAGATAGATAGATAGATAGATAGATAGATAGATAGATAGATAGATAGATATGTAATGAAAAGCAGTGAAAGATATATTTGTTTGTTTAACGGGATGTCAACACCTTATGTGTCATTTAATGCCGGAATTTAATTTTCATGGCAGTTTTGAGGTAATAAAATATCTCATTCTGCTTTCACAGTTGAATACATGGTAGATGATACTCAGGTTAGGTACATATACATGTTTGTAGATATATAATTACGAGAGGCGGTGATGTGTGTTGTAGCTTTCTTGAAGTTATATTTGGAATACGGTTCGAATTAAGAAATTGTAGGATATTATATAGATTAATATCATGAAAGAGTTCTTTCGTGGTTGAAGTAGTTCTATCACCATAACCATGACTAAGCTAAATAGATAGATAGATAGATAGATAGATAGATAGAGATAGATAGTGAAAAGAAACTCATAGATAGATAGATAGATAGATAGATAGATAGATAGATAGATAGATAGATAGATAGTGAAAAGAAGCTCATAGATAGATAGATAGATAGATAGATAGATAGATAGATAGATAGATAGATCGTGAAAAGCTCATATCATAGATAGATAGATAGATAGATAGATAGATAGATAGATAGATAGTGAAAAGAGTATCATAGATAGATAGATAGATAGATAGATAGTGAAAAGAGTATCATAGATAGTGAAAGGAGTGTGATAGATAGATAGATAGATAGATAGATAGATAGATAGATAGATAGATAGATAGATAGTGAAAAGAGTATCATAGATAGTGAAAGGAGTGTGATTGATAGATAGATTGATAGATAGTGAAAAGAGTATCATAGATAGATAGATAGATAGATAGATAGATAGATAGATAGATAGATAATCCGTTTGTAATGGGGAAAATGTAAAATTGTTGTTAAATGCATTAGTAAAAACAACATTTACAAACCAAAGTGAATTTATTTTTTTGACTTGTTCAAGACAAAGCTCCACCTTAAAATAATGGCCGATACTGCGTCAATGTTTCAATCCAAGATAAAAAAAAATCAATCCTTTTCCGTCTTAATCCATTTTGTATAAACATTTCGAATGTTGACTCAATAGAAAACACCAAATGTGTTTGCTCAATCTGTTTATGCCAATTCAAAGTTCGCATTTCAAAGAAAACATTCTACAGACGCAGTCTCTCGCAAAATATATGAAATTTGTTTTCAAAAAATTCTTATTTATATTACTTGGTGCGACACAATGCCGAATGGGAGGAGGAATGTTGTGTTTAGCTAGTTTTCTCATTTAGAAGTTCCTGATTGTCTTGAAAATTATCATTCAAAATCTCTTACTTCATGTAAGGTAGAACAATGACTTCTATCAACAGTAGGAAATATCTATCATAACAGGTGACTGAAATTGCCGTTTAATAGACACAAACGGATAATTTCTAAACTTTGTTTTGCATATAACCATATTTACAATCTATAATAGTAAAATGTACAAATCAAAATGGTTGGTTCCCGGATATTTATCTTTAAATAGTATGTCCAAATTTTGTTAACCGTTAAAATATTTCAAACTAAACTTCATCTTCTTTTATATTCTGTCTCTTCAAGACGTGAGCGAACATGGCTCTCCACAATTTGAAGTCTTTTATAGCTCTTATTAAGTTTTGACTTTTTACTATCACTTCCTGTTCCGCTAACCATTCAAACAAGGTCATTAGGTACATTATTTGCTACTTTCCTCTGTCTCTTTTGCATTGAATATTTCCTGTAAGTGTAAAATTCTCTAAATCCACTTCCCTCATTATGCGACATAGTTTAATTGTATCTTTCTGATTCAAAGTATAAAGTGTCCTTTTTGTCTCCATTTTTCCAAAGATTTAATTTTTATTTAAATGATCAGTCAATGGTTTTCTCAGTATCCTTTTGTAGAACCAAATTTCTATTGCTTCAAGTCTCTTCTTTATAGGATAAGATTGTCCAGCATTCCCTGCTATGTAAGAGGAGAGATATTGCATAAGATTTCAGTACTATTTTTTATTCTATAGAATTTAACCACACAGGTTTAATTAGAAGGTTACCATGGTAATAATTTCTTTCCTTAGATTTGTTCAGTTGCGTTGAAAATGTCCGTACAATGGGAAACGTTAACAGGAGAGTAAATTAAAAAAAATTGAATACCCAAATGTTTTTCACGACTTCCATAAGGTAATCATTCGAATATCAAATATTAAGATTAGCGTATAATATCTGCCTGTATTTCTGAGATGAGGTATTTATTTACATTGTTCGGACTGTTGTCCTCATCTTTGTGGTCTTATTCATGACGTTTCAAGGACACATATGCCCAGTGGATAAAAGTTTTGGTTGAAGCCAGTGACTTCACACAAAGAGTTGTGAGTTCAATACCAGGGTTCCTTCAGAGGTGAACAAAAAAATGGCGACTTGAGTTAAAGGGAGATAACTGATACTGAGATATTCAGAAGAGGCATGACACGTGGAACTGGAACAACGTTCAGCGGTGGAGGAAATAAAAGGTTTGATTCAAAATTCTAATCGTCTGAAGAAGGCTGGGATGTACAACGGCCGAAACGTCATGACAACAAAGATGAGGACAACAGTCCGAACAGTGTAAATAGCTTATAATAATCTTTTTTAACTGAATTGTTAGAAGGTACTGATAATTTTATACGATAATTTTATCTTATTTCCGTTACTTGTTGTCATATTTATAGTCATTATATGATGTTTTGAATATGCAATAAATTGTAATTAATATGTGATAAAAGTCTATAAATTTTTACATCGTTCAGTTCTACTCATTAACGGATAATAGAAAATATTACTGAAAATGTTGGCGTTTCTAAAGATGATTTGCATCTCAATATTGAACATAAACTTGTCACTTCCGTACACTTGCTGTCAAGCTGATGCGACTATAAATTTGACATAATTAAAGACGCTAATAGATTATTCTTCTTTGTGTTATATGTCTCTTACCGGAAGTAAGCGATCATTTTCCTACACTACTTTTAGCTTCTGTTGTTCGAAATAACATTTGACCCTTTCCCATACATCTTTGTCCGTGTTCTGCCATTTTCACATAAACTTAATTAATAAATAGGTTACTCCCTGTTTTAAGGCTTCTTCTCTTGCTTCCAATATGTGTGTTTTCCATTTTCCCAATCACTGTTTCCTCAGTATATGTCCCAGAAATTCCACTTGTCTCTTTTTGATTTTAAGTATGATAGTTTTGGCCGTCTTTTTGATTTTCACAAACGATCTGCTTAAGCAGATTATCGCATCATTAGTACGACTAAATATCTATTCAAGATGATATCACAGCTTATGGATGCACCTCGAAAATTCAAGATGATCGGAGCCTTGCAGATAATCTCTCCGCTCATCTTACTCTAACAACTTAATGGAAGAAACTGTTTTGTTTTTCTCAGTCAGGATATTATCCTTTTAAACTCCTTGCTGATAGAAAATAAGATGGCTTCATACGTTTCCAAGTTTATTTGCGTTACTTCTATCAACGGTTGGAAATATCTATCATATCAGGAGACAAAACTTCGCTTGTAATTTAAAATGGTCACTTTAACCAACTACATCTACGACTGCCCTAGGCGCACATCATC
>CAHIKZ030004677.1:4137500-4182500 GCA_903632075.3 Acanthosepion pharaonis
ATATATATATATATATATATATATAATAGCTGGCCACTCGTATTCCAGGATACCCTTCTACAAATACATACCTTTACACATATATAAATATCCTTTAATTTCCACAAATGTTTGGAAAGAACTCTTTGACGTTTTAGATAAGGGTAAGAGAAAGAATGCCTGTGACAGTAGAATCTCTGCTTCCAAACACCAGCAGAAAATCCAATATCACTTCTTTTTTTTTTATATTTATGCATTTTCTTTAGGAAAATTTTCGGATTGGCATACACCTTCAACTGGACAGCTGTTTTTGTTTCTACAGTTAAAAGATGGTTTGCTGTCTGGTTGGTTATTGGTATAAAATTTGATTAATGATATTATAGATGTTATTTGTGCAAGAGTAGCTAATTTTTAAGGTTTTCCTATTTTTTAATTTTACTGAGTGAGTTATGTTGGTTAGAATATTTGTCAATTTCAGAAAGTAATGACCAATGTTCATATTAAATAGTTTACAGAAAAAACGGTTAAACCATATAACTTTTCTTTTTCTATGTCTGGGTCCATTTACTTTAGTAACTTTTAATGATCCCATTTATAGTAATTTTTGTTTAAAGCCACCTTTTCGAGGGTATCATTATAAGAATTTTATTTTCATGATATTTTTTTTGTTATTAGAAGATAATCTATTGATTCTAGTATTTACTGTGGTGAGAATTTGTTTAATTATTGGATGATTAGAATTAACGTTAATATAGATTGTAGTATCTTTGTGATATGATTTAAAAGTATTGTTTAAAAGGTAAAAAGTTATATCTAAAAATAAATATTTAAAGGGTGGGGGAATTTTCAATTCTAAACCCAAGGAATTTAAAAGCTCTGATAATTTTCTTTTGTATCTTAGAAGTGAATGGACCCTTAATATTAGGGATATATATATATATATATATATATATATATATATATATATATATATATCTTACTTATTATAAAACGCAGATGTGTGTGTGTGTGTGTGTGTGTGTGTGTGTGTCTGTACGTTTATATATTGGATCGGTTTCCTACATTTTTCAACCGATTTCAACAAAACTTCACAGGACTACGTAGAATTACCTTGCAGTGGTTCTGACAGCGCAAATAATTGGAAAAACACAATTGTTTTTGCGCAAAATGAATTTGAAAACATGATTAAGAGGTATCGCGAGAATGAAAGGGAGACAACTCATATCGAGTTATACTTATTATAAAACCCAGGTTGTTTGTGTGTGTGTGTGTGTGTGTGTGTGTGTGTGTGTGTGTGTGTGTGTGTGTGTGTGTGTGTGTTCGTTTATATATGGGATCGGATTTCCTACATTTTTCAACCGATTTCAACAAAACTTCACTTTTTTATTTGGCAGGTATCGTTTCTTATTGTCTTGCACACTTTTTTCTTTATTTTTACATTCAGAATGCTTTAAAAATTCCATTTACAAGACAATTGTTTATAATAAAATTCTATTCAATCGGTAGACTCATAACGATTGAAAACAATGTTTTTGTTTGAGTT
Source organism: Acanthosepion pharaonis (assembly GCA_903632075.3). NCBI lineage: Eukaryota > Metazoa > Mollusca > Cephalopoda > Sepiida > Sepiidae > Acanthosepion > Acanthosepion pharaonis. The sequence goes on from CAHIKZ030004677.1 coordinate 4,139,023, forward strand.
TGGGTTTGGGTTTTTACCAATTTGTAAAAAAAACAAAAAAAAATAATTAAGACATGCGTCTCAGTCAACCTTAAACAATAATCTATGTTAGTTTTATTTTTCAGTCTTTATGATGGTCGATACTTGATGTATCTCTTACTGTTACATCCCGGGCAATGCCGGGCTCTACTGCTAGTATATATATATAAGGCAGGATGTGTGTGTGTTTGTGTGTGCGTAACGAATGCACGGCCGCAATTTTCGACGGATTTGCACCAAAATTTACATGCTCCAAGGTAGCGAGAAGTCCAAGACCGACGTTGCATTTCCCAACTTCCATCGATAGTGGAAATAATCGATTTTTTCATGCTTCTACGGCAGTTTTCATGTAATTTGCGGCCATTTTGTACTGGCCAGAGTGAGAGCCAATAGCTGGCTGCCACGAATAGACAGGAAGATTCTATTGGCCAGCGTGAGAGCCAACAGTTGACTGACACGAATGTTAACTAGCATGCTAGCATACTAGCATACCAAAAAAATCGATAGCTACATTCGTCACAAGTGGGGAAAATTTAAATCTGCATGGCACTTTACTCCAATTGGCTCATTCGTTTGCTTAAACTCAACGTTGATTCTGATTCCGTAGAACTGGGTTAAGTGTGAAAAAGTATTTGTTGTTAACATTCTTTTTTCATTCGGTTTTTCCAGTTACGAGTCCTTTTTTAAAGTTGATCGTTTTGTGTTCATTTTGTTTAGTTAGAAAAAATTTTTTTCGTAACAGATTTAATTTTGTTTAGTATATAGATTTTTAGAATCAAAAAATTCGCAATTGCTGTGAAAGTATATATATATATATATATATATATATATATATATATATATATATATATAAATAAGCAATCAGCAACATCAACATAACTAAGTTGTATTCATCGAATGCGGCAAATTTTCGTGGCACAGTATATCCCATACATACTAAACGGTGCTTAAATCTGATGCTAAAGAAAGAAGTGCTCATAGGAAAAATATTTCAAAACCCTGGTTGATAGCGTTCATTGTCTTTCTGTATGTCTAGTCTAATAATAACGAAAAATTTTGAATCAAGCACCTTCTAAATGGCAACGAAAAAGGCACTGATGTTGCTGCTAGTATATATATATATATATATATATATATATATATATATATATATATATATATATATATAATCATATCCAGGTGTGTCGATAACTAAGTTGTATTCATCGAATGCGGTCGCCAGTATTTTCGTGAGATCTGCAGTATATCCCATACATACTAAACGGTGCTTAAATCTGATGCTCAGAGGGTTCAATGGGGCAATTAAGAATTAGTGCTCATAGGACCAAAATCACAATTCATGAACATAAACGACTCGGAGTTCAAAACCCTGGTTGAAGACAGTTCATTGTCTTTCAAATAAGCTAATGTCTATTCCCTAATAATAATGAAAAATCTTTGGAAAGTCATGATCGCCAACCTTCTAAATGGTATTAGACGAAAAAGAATTCACTGATGTTGCTGATGTTGAGTTTTCGTTCGTTTTTGTGTTTTTATATCTTTAAAACAAAAAACACTCTAGAAGTTATAATCCCAAGAAAGTGTGTTCTGCATTTCTGAACTGAAGACACATTCAGAAATCAAACTGTGTTTATTCCTGTCTGACATTTTGTTCACATCTTCACAGTAACAGCTACACTAACTCTTTGCTCATTACGTAGGACGCGTTATCTATTTGAATGTATCTGTACTAATACGGGAAGACGCAAAGTTCCATTGTAATATTATCTTCTTTTATCTTTTAGTACTTCAGTATATATATATATATATATATATATATATATATATATATATATATATATATATATATATATATTCATAGTGTGTGCTTGTGTGTGTGAATGTGTGTGTTGCAGAGCGTACGATTTATCAAATTACTATCTTTAGCTATCAAAAAACGTCCAGCTACACGAGTATGTCTGTGAAAGTACTGTAGAAAAATCGTTGCTTTTATTAATTGCCACCAATCCATTCACTGTATATATGCCAACCGATTTATTTCTCTTGAATTTCACACAGACACACACACGCGAATATATATGTGTGTGTGTGCGTGTTATGTTATATATACATATTGTTATGTTATATATATATAACATATATATTTTACATATATGTAATGTATATATATATACGTTCCATATATATATATATATATATATATATTACATATGTATATACTGCATATATACATTACACAATATATTGCATCTGTATATATATATATATATATATATATATATATATATATATATATATATATATATATATATATATATATATATATATGTATCAATGTTTATCACCAGTTATGTCTAAATGTGTTTATCTACGTCAGACTTTTCATAAAAACTTGAAATTTGAAACTAAATATTCCTTTTATTTTTTGTCTTTGTTTTTATTGCCTATAATATAATTTACCTATATCTTTCATATACTTTTTTCTTCATATATTTTTATCTCGCTCTCTTTCTTTCTTTCTTTCTTTCTTTTTTTCTTTCTTTTATTGTCTTCCTCCCTCTGAATTCTTATACTTATTCTCATTCTCTCTCTCTCCATCCCTCCCTCCCTCCCTCTCTCCCTCGTACTCCCGTCAGACGATTTTACTTTCTTTTTTATTTTATTTTCGATTAAGTTAATTCATTTCGTCGAATGTCAGGCACCAAATCAATATAAATAGTATCCTTCATTTTTCCTGGCCACGGCCACTGTTTTCACTTATATCGCCCTCGTTATCACCATCATCATCAGAATAATAATAATAATCAGCATCAAAATAGTTACCATTACTATTACTAGTAGTAGTAGTAGTAGTTTCATTATTATTATTGTTGGTGTTGTTATCTATTTCATACTTAGAATTTTTGTTTTATTTTAATAATATTCAATTTGAATCCCCTCCTCTCTCTATCTGTATATCGATATTTTTCTCTCTTTCTTAACGTTCTAGTCTCTTCTTCTTCTTTATCGCATCTTCTCGCTAAACACATACTTTTTTTTTAATTAGTTCTTTATAAATGAACCAATAGTTATCGACATTTACAGGGATTAAAATGACGTCATTCAATACCCAACTTCTCTCTTCTTTACCACATGCTTCTCTTGTATTTTATCGTTTTCTCTCCGTCTTTCAAAATCAATGACCTCTTTATTTCTGGGTGATAGCCAATTCAATCGAAACCCGTTGTTTTGGCAAAACAGGTTTCGGAGAGACAGAAAAACGACAATATTTATTAAAAGCTACAAAGACCAGGAAATTGTAGAATCATGAACGCCAACGTCCCGAAGGAACATGGTGCATACAATAATAAGAACCTTCTTTAAGCATGCTGCGTCCAAGACTGCTGCCACTCTCGCTTATTGGATCCTTTCTGAAATGGAGAGTTTTATCTATAAAAAGAAATTCCAGCAAAAATCAAGCAGTTAACCCCGGTTCACCTCTGAATGCGCTAAAACCATAACTCACCAAAATCACTACTCCGGTACCTATTGTATGGGGCGATGTAGTTTGAACATCACTTTATCCAGAACTACTCGCAATCGCTGTAAAACGTCCTAGAAAACACCAAGTGCAGTCCAGACCCGGGTTGAAAAGAAAGAAATTGGATCCGTAAATTCTGGAACAGAGATAAAAAGGCCGTACCCACAATTATAAATGACCCCTAGATCATATCTTCCACGACAGATAAGGCGAGCTTTTCTGCTTCTATCTCAGCATTAGACAACACTATTTACAGCGCCTCCCCAACTTCACACCTCTCAGTGAGCACAATTTTAGCATTATTACCATCGTACCACTTATCAAAGGCCTTGACCCTAAGAAAGTCACTGGTGCAGACAAAATTCCAGCGGTCGTCCTTAAGAATATCAACCCGGAATTATCCCCAATCCTAGCAAAGTTATTCAACCGTTGCTTAAAGGAAAAATCCTTCCCAAGCCTGTAGAAAGTGTCAAGAGTATGTTCGGGTTTCAAGGTCGCGGGCGTGCGATCTCCCCCCTCTCAGTACAAACCCATCAGTCTCCTCAGTATCACCAGTAAGCTTTCTAAGGCCATAATCAATAAGGTCGTCGAGCAACCTCTTCATCAGCGAGCAGTATGGGTTTCAGTCGGCTCGGTCCACTGCCGACGTCTTAACTATCATCAAATCAAAGAATGTGTCTCGACAAACACACCTTGATGACCATAGTACAAGATATCTCAAAAGCCTTCAACAAAGTGTGACACAAATGCTTACTACACATGCTCTCCAGTTATAGAATCACTGTAGGGGTCTTCTCGACTTGGAGAGTAATTATACATTCTTATTGTTCAAAGTACTTTACAATAGTGTTATAAAATCCGTAAGATATCTTTAATAATTTCTAAGATTTCTAAGATTCTCCGGTTGAAAGCTTAATCTAAAAATGGGACAATTATGGTCTTACACGATTTGGAAAATTTTGCAGTTATACCCGGTGTATATATATATATATATATATATATATATATATATATATATGAAGAAAAATATACGGGACATATTCATAAAGCATAATTAACATTAGAGTATATTTATGTTTTATGAATAATTATATATAATTATGTTTTATGAATATGTCCTGAAGATGGTCTACTAGACCGAAACGTCCGACGTTGACATTATATTAACATTAAAACAGCATAACTGCATATTAGGATTTTTGTTTGCTTTTTCCGTATATTTGTCTTCATACTGTCGGATCTATATCCATATATTTGCTTACACACACACACACATATATATATATATATATATATATATATATATATATATATATATATATATATATATATATATATACTCAAAGAAATAATCACACATAGAATCAATCAGAAATATTAATGCGATTATTGGCGACATCCATCGCTAGTAGTATAATGTATGCATTAAAATACTGTTAATCCATAGAGTGAAGTGATCCTCGCATATAAAATTGATGTCTGTTGTTTTCAGTTTGTGTTCTTAAAATGCTAGTACTTACGAATAGTCTTCTATTCATCATCAGACATGTGTTTTTTTCCTTATAATATCAAAAACTTGAAGACGAAATAATTGTTTGTCGACCGAAAGATGTTTTTTGAATATCTGCTATTATTGACGGTTATGTACGATCTCAGAATATATATATATATATATATATATATATATATATATATATATATATATATATATATATATATATATATATATATGCGCGCGATGTGTGTGTAATTGAACAAAATTTTATATTTAAGCAAGACTGGTTTCTAAGGAAATTCTAATGTTTGATTGGTCAATTCTGGAACTTTTATAACACCTCAGTCTCCTGTGGCTGGCCATTCGTAATCCCTGTTGCAGGCGTCTGAGTTTCTGATTGGGGCCGTATAATACGAACAATGTGATCACGTTCATATCGTCCGCCACAATGTCTTGTGACTTCCGGCTAGTAGAACCCTCGACGGTTTCAGAAGATTCTGTCTACTCAATTTCACTCATAAGGCTTAGCTCAACAAATGGTATGTTATTTTTTCTGGAAGTTTCTACTGGCATTGATTTTATGAAGTTGTCAGTTCCCTGACAAATCGGGCGTCATGGTCGATATACTAATGTTATAACTACTCGTCTGTTCGTCTGCATATATATGGTGGGGTAAAATGTCTTTCAGATTTTATTGAATCAAGATAAAATAAAAAAATATATAATGTTTTAAATGTTATTTAAATTCCAGTGAATTATTGAAATTATGATGTTTTTTTTTTTCAGAAAGTAAAACATAATAAAATACAAATTATAGAAGCTACTATCTTCGTAGGTCTATTCAGATATGCATGTATTATGTAAAACTTTGATAAAAATGAATTATAGCGAAATTCTGTGAAGACTGATATTGAAACGTCTTTCTCAAACGGTACAAATAGATATTAGCGCGCTATTGTCCAATGTCATTTTCAGTGTTCATGTCCTGAGATTTTAACAAACACTAAAGTCACAGAATATATTATAAGCAAGTGTGACTGACAAAAATAGTGTATATCCTATCGATAGAGAGATTGTGTAAATCTTTAGATCAGGGATTAGGAGATATATCAAAGACAAGCTTTGCTAAGAGGTACACTGAACAGGAAATTGTGGAGAACTCTGATTGCGCAGTCCAGGAAGGGACAAGGCACATAGTAGAAGAAGAAGGTCTGCATCTAAAAATGCAATGTATGTATGACTGAATCGAATGTACATATGTTTAATTTTATTCCATGTATTTATTCTATTATTAGCTTAAAAGCCGCCCCAGATCTGAGTTGAAATACAGATTTATCCGTTTGTGCTTTTTTCTTGTGGGGCTATCTCAAGAGTAAAGTTTACACAAGTTGTTGCAGCAGTCAATGAGGAATCTCAACAGCAGATTTCAAGAATGCATTCGTACAGGAGGACGCCATCTACAGGACGTAATTTTTAAAAAATGAAAATTCCATCATTGTTTCTTAAATAGCATGTTTTAAGGTTTCAATTACTATAAATAAAATATTTTTGTTCCATAACTTTTGGTTTTATTGGATTGTTAAATAGTTCCAATTTTTTGGGGTCAGCCTGTATATATATATATTGTAACATTAATATTAAATATATATTAAAAAATGGACAAAGTCCGACAATTTATTTGTTAAAGACATTTTTATGTTTAACGTTCTTTTTATAGATACAAGTATTTAAGTAAATGCTCTGTTTATAATAAACAGTATTAAATAACATTTACCGGCCTGAATGTCCGAGAAATTTTCATAGAAAATATTCGTCCTTTGACAGGATTCGAACCTGCATCCTATACGGAAGCATCATTTACGCTGACGGGCCTTACCGTCTCGGCCACAAAGTAGCGTTCGGTAGACAAGGTCGAATTTACTGCTTATAAACTTCAATCTTCTATGAATCTCGTACATTCATATCTGCTCTGGCGTATCAAATGTAAAGAAATGACGTCATATATTAAGAAATGGACAAAGTCCGACAATTTATTTATTAAAGACATTTTTATGTTTATCTATAAAAAAGAACATTAAACATAAAAAACATAAAAATATATATTATATATATATATATATATATATATATATATATATATATATATATATATATATATATATATATATAATGGTTTTGTGTGCATCTCACAGTACTTCAAAGTAATAGAGAGAAAACTACAAATGTTATTCTTTTAACTTTTAAACTCTGTTTCTCTTTTGAACAGTGTACATTTCGACATAATCAATAGCGCTGAATGACAACAATATTGACCCATGAATGTTTTTATATATATATTTCTAAGTAAATTATGTGGTGATAATTTCGAACATCGAAACATTTTGCATCCATTTCCAGCATTTTTGCGTTATTGAAATCTTCTGTATTGCTTCGAATGAGTATTTGGGTCTAATTATGGTTTCAGGCCTTTTTATAATTAAATACACACGAGACATTTTCAACTGACTTCTCCGAATGTCTGGGCATAGCTGATAAATCCATAAAACATTCATTAGTGCTTTTTCTGTAAATATTCAAATCTTCAGTCAGACAAGAATTGTGTATGCTTTCATAAAATATGAAACGTATTTTTAATAAATTATGAAACGTATGATTTCATAAAATATGAAATGTGTCTTTACATAAAGTATGAAAATTCATGAAACTGAAATTGAAACTCAGCGTTTCGATTAGCAATTCTGAACCGTTATCCATTACACCACCCGCACGTCCCAGGTTACAGCACCTGGTATTCCGAAGTGGTCACACATCTAGTTATTGTCCAGGCTCGATATTGCTTAACTTCAGTGGACGTAATACGAAATCAGGATGAGAATGGGGTTCCTTATAAAATATGAATGGTATGTTTGCATAAAATAAGAAGCGTATCTTTTTCATAAAATATGAAACGTATATTTTCATGAAATATGAAACGTATATTTTCATCTAATCTTTGAGATATTATGACTGAAATTTATTGATAGTTTTAATGTCTGAATTGTGTTTTATGTTTTATTCTGTGATTTTAAATAAAAATAACATTGATCAATAAGATATGAGTCTTCTGGGCGAAGAAGATGCTGGAGTCATTCAGTTGTAACCTAGGGCATATTACTGAATAGAATAATCACACGAAGGTTGGAAACGAACGATAATACTTAGGACAAGAACAACATATATAAGATTCGCCAGTGGCGCATAGTAGAGGTGGTCAACTGCTAGAATGAGTTATGTGAATTCCACAATGAATCTCCAACTGCAGGATATCTACCAACCACCCCACGTGGTCAGATGTGGCGTAAAGCTGAATTTAATGTAGAGTATCCGAGCCCGTAAGTTCGGCCAAAAATTCCCCGTAAACTCCGTATGAAACGGGATCGGGTAGCCGTTTTCCGAGACGAGACTCTACCCTTCGACATAGCCTCGTCAGGGGATCCTCTTTGCCCGGAGGCAGAGTTTGACCAGCACAGCTGGAGACGAATCTCCAACAGCAAGATATCAACCGCCCCACTCGGTCATATGTGGCACAACGCCAAATTTAATGTGGGGCTCGGAGTCTGTCGGCTCGGCAAAAAAATCCCCATAGACCTCGTATAAAACAGGGCAGCTAGAGACGAATCTCCGACTGCAGACCAACATACAGTATTTACTATTGTATTTATGTGAATTGGGGCATACCCATTATCATCCGTATGTATGCTACAACACATTCTGATCAATTTTGTTTTACCTACAGCTCGTATGCAGAAACAGCCAAAAACAATACAGAGCAGGTAAAAGGTGATCTTTTTATATCACACGTTGAAATTGGGAAATCATTGCTTTTTTTGGTTCGTTTTCTACGACTTTGTAGGTTATTTAATGCCAGAAAACATTTTTAGAAATAAAAAAAAAGAATATTTTTGCGATAATGAATTATTGATACAAGTCTTACTAATTAATCCATAGCTAGGGGGAGCAGAGATAAATTCATACTTTTTCCAAGGGAATTTTGCGTAAGAGAATATAACAAACCAACTGGAACTGAAACTTTGATCTCCGATTGACAATCCCGGTCTATTAATTATCACATCACCCGCACATCCACATTTACAGCACCTGGTATTACCAAGCGGTCACACATCTAGCTACTGACCAGGCTCGACGTTGCTTAACGTCTGTGATCGTATTAGGAAATCAGGATAAGAACTGGATTTTTCGTATTGGTTGTAAAATATGTTTAAAAAATTTGATAGTATGGGCCAATGGAAGAAAGAAAGAGACTGGTATCTGTAATAACGCGAATTTGGATAGAAAAAAAGATCATGTCGAATATGCTTATTTCTGTCTAGGTATCACTCAAGAATTCAGTGCTATAAATAGACAAAATTTCTTGAAATAGCGAGATGGAACCGTAATTTCTATTCTTATAGTTTTTTTTAGTTTTTTTTTCTCTCATACTTCTAATCTTTGGAACTCATTTCAGGTTTCTTCCTTCACCGATTGCTACAATCTTCAGTAATTTAAATGTAACATATATTGCCATCTTCTCTCTTCCTGAATACTGCTTTTGCATTGACATTTTTTCTCACTAAAGTTTTCTCATTCTTTCCTACTCCCAGTAACCTTAAAGGTACAAAGGTCTTTCTTGGAGTGGGGGTATCATTAAACAAATCATTTACCTAAATCAAATAACCCAACCTGTGGCTCACTGTGATGAGATTTGCTTTCCTATTTTCAGACATGTTACCGACCCAGATGATAATATTGACGACTCTCAAAACGGAACGCTAGTCAATGACGGACAGGATAAAATATTATGTAAAAGAATTGATTGTAGAGACATATGTCTGGATTGCCCCTTCAGGGCGTTGGTGATAATAACTCTTGATGATGTCCTGTCCTTTGTAGCTCTTAATAAATTTCCTCTCTTTTTATATCTCCTAAAACTTGTTCCATAATCCTCACAACTTCCCTAGGTAGGTTATGTGCTGATTTTCCCCGTTTCTCCTGCCTTCAGTGTGCCTTCTGAGTATCAAATTTCCAAAGCCTTCTTTCCTCATTATCTTCCCGAGAATTTTCAATTATCTCGTCTTGGTTTTAAGTGTAAGGGTCCTTTTTGTTTCCATTTTCTCTAAATTTCCGTCTTTGCTCACATGTTCGGTCCACGGCATTCCCAGTGTCATTCTGCAAAACTAGATTTCTGTGACTTCAAGTCTCTTCTTCGTCTGCTTCCAGCATTCACTTCCCTACCGGTGGACCAATATTATATAACACATCAGTACTCCTTCTTCATTACGTTGATTCCAGTTTCTTCTTCATCTGTAAGGAGATTGTCCAGCATTTACTGGCATATAGGAGAACTGATATTACATGATAGTTCAGTAGTCTTTTCTCTGTTTCTAACTGTTGTGGGGCTCTCCCCTTTTTACATAAGATGGACTCGTCCAAAGTATACTTATACTGACAGAGAGAATACCTGCTGTTGAGATACGTCGCGATACAATCCTTGAATCTTAGCCACGTCTGTCGAACTCTCTGCATTGCCAGAGAGGAACCCGGACGAAGCTTTGCCGAAGGGCAAGGATTCGTCCGGTGAGGTAGACAGGCCCTGAACCCGTCTAGGCGGGTTCAAAGTGTATATTTTTGGCCGAGCCTACGGGCTCAGAGAAACCCACTTTAAACTCGGTCTTGTGCTACATATATTCTTCGTGGGTGGGATATTAAATACAGAGATACGTCGCGATACAGTCTGCCAAAGCAGAGAGTTCGACGTTTGTCGAACTCTCTGCATTGCCAGAGAGGAACCCGGACGAAGTTTTGACGAAGGGCAAGGTTTCGTCCGGGGTGGTAAACAGGCCCTGAACCCCTCTAGGCGGGTTCAAAGTGTATATTTTACGGGCTCGGTGAAAACCACTTTAAACTCGGCTTTGTGCCACATATATTCTTCGTGAGTGGGATATTAAATACCGAGATACGTTGAGATAGGTTGAGAGATACGGACACATACACAGGGTGTTCTCAGAGAGTTATACAAGAGTCCAGAGAGAGAGATGATTACGGCTTTACTTACAGAGACTTGTACATATACTTTCTACTAACCCGCATTCCTGGAATACTAATCTTCACTTCAAGTAATACACTTATTTTTCTATCTCAATTACTGGCATTGTTTATTTATTTGTGCAGGATTCCATTCACGGAATCCACAACACTAAAGAAATTTTTCTGTTTCATAATACTTCGCTTAGCTTTTGGAACGCATCTTTCCCTGTCCCAATGCACAATTGGATTTCAATGTTGCACATTTCGCCCCCTGTTAAAACACTTCTATGATATTTAAATTGATGTACTTGGTTGATTTTGATGTCTCTAATTTGTAATTTGCATTTTGGATTTTTTCCTTTTGCTAAAAACCTTGCGTTCTTTCTTCTCGTAATTGATGTTTAACCCTTTCTTCTCTCTTTACTTCACTATATTCTGTAGGAGTTTCTGTAGTTTACATTCTGCGTCTGCTATCAACACTATGTCATCTTCTTATCTTATGTTGTTAAAACTGTGGCTGCCAAGAATGAATCATTGTCGGAATTCTAATTCTCTCAGAATCACTTCATGTATAGGTTGAATAGGTGAGACAACACACCCTTTTCTTACACTAATTTTTATTTTTGTATATTTTCTGAATTAATTTTCTATCCATATGCAGCCTGTTCGATGTCAGGATAGATTCTGGATTATTTTTTAGGAATATTCTTCCCAAATATGTCAAGGTTACCTTACAAATAACAATAGTTCTTTGCGACGTGCTTCATCATATGTTTTCGCATTTGTGTTTCCGATTTAACTAGAAAAGGATAGGAACTGCTATCCTCAAGACATACTGAAAACGTTGTTGCTTTCGAATATTAGTGTATCTTAATTACAGTATTTCAGTGAAATGCATGACTTTGTGTATTGTAATAATGTTGAGCCGTCCATGAATGAAATTGGCGTGGAAAACTATTCTCCTGATAATTGTAAACTGTTTATTGACAGTTCAAACGAAGTTTGAAGTGTGTTCTTCTTCACAGTTGGGATAAAATTGAATCGATTCCAATAGCGCACTCAGTGAAAGAGAAAGAAACTCATGAAAGTGTCAAAACTTGTTTTACAATTGATATCATCTGATCAGCGTGAGTGAATCATATGTGTTCATTTGAAGATGGTTTGTTTCCTGCTTAGACAACAAAGTCGATACGCAAAATGTCCAAGCTTCCTTAGCTTATGGGATAGTAGAACGAAATCTGAACACTGGGAAAGGAAGGAGTGGCCGATGATAAAGATCAATTGAAATGAACATCATGAACGAGCCATTACTTTGATAGAAAGAGAATTGTATTCCCACCGCCTCATATCAAGTTGGAACTGAGGAAGCAATTTGGAAAAGTCCGAGATAAAATGTTTTGATTCCATTTGTCGGAGATTTACAGAGCTCAGCGACTATAATTCGAAAGCTGGCATCCTCGCTGAACCTTAAAAAAAATCCGTCTGTAACAGGAATTAGCTAGTCAACAAGAAAACGGGTGAATGTACTGAGAAACTAGTTGATATATATATATATATATATATATATATATATATATATATATATATATAAAATGTTAAACATAAAAATTGTCTTTAAATAATTGTCGGACTTTGTCCATTTCATAATGTGTGACATCATTTGTTTACATTTGATACGCTATGAGCAGTTATGAATGTACGTGAGAGATTCATGGAAGATTGAAGTTTATAAGCAGTAAATTCGACCTTGCCAACCAAGCGATCCTTTGTGGCCGAGAGGTAAGGCACGTTAGGCTATATAGGATACAGGTTCGAATCCTGTCTAAGGACGAATATTTTCTATGAAAATTTCTCGGATGTTCGGTCCGGTAAATGTTATTTAATACTGTTTATTATAAACAGAGCATTTACTTAAATACTTGTATCTATAAAAAAAAAAAAAGAATTTTAAATATATATATATAATACATAGAAGGTTAATGGCCAGAGTTGAATTGGAACAGAAGCAGTAATATTAAAAATGCTCAATACACGCGCGAAAAAATAAAAACAAAAAAAATAACATATAGAGCTTTAAATATAAAAAAATAGGAGATCAGTTGATTACTCTACCTTTGTTTCAACCTTACGATACCCTAAGGCGATTTTTATCAATTGACCTCCCAACTCTTTATTTAAAAAAAAAACAATGAACGCTATATTTTTTAAAATAAATAAACAAACGCATATATGTGTGTGTCTTTCTAAATTACTACTGCATCTACACAAGTAATTTAAAAAGCAATGATAAATAGGTAAAACGCCAGAAATTTCAAAACTTACGTGTAGTAAAATATAGTTAAAACTAGTAATTCATGCAACTGTAGAAATAAGAATACATGTCCATTAGTTGGCGCTTATAAAACTGAAGCAATAATCTATAAAGCAGATTTTATAGATATTAATGGTCAGAATAAAACGTACTTATGATGTACTGAAAGTTCTTTCAAACGAAGATGGTACAGTCATAGTTCGTCATAGGAGCTCTACCAAACTAGCTAACCACGTGAGGAATTTAAAAGAAGAAAACAGCAGGCATACAATTCTAATATTGAAAATTTCAAAAAGACAAAATCTTACAAGAAGCAAAATAACATTTGTAACATCTGCCAAAAGGAAAAATTAGCAATAATGACGTTACCACATCCAAGAAACATTGTGATCCAGAGATCTGAAGTCATGAGCCCTTGCATACATACAAAAACATTCCTCTTATGATCATATGAGGCTGATTAAAATAGTAGGTACATTTCACCTACCCCCCACCGATACATTTATAATACCCTTGCTTTCCTCCTCCTTTACATTTCCTGCTTCTTCTCTCTCCTTCTTCGCATCCTCCTCCTCCCCCTTTCTATCACATGTCACGCTGTGCGTTTGATTATTTTTTTTTAATAATATAGCGTTATAGTTAAAGTGTTCGGAGGTCAATTGATAAAAGTCGTCTAAGGATACCGTAAAGTTGAAACCAAAGTAACGAAATCAACTGTACTCCTTATTTTTTAAAGTACATATATATATATATATATATATATATATATATATATATATATATATATATATATATATATATAATCCAGAGTCCTTTAGCATTTATTTTTAAAAATAGTGCTCAACACACAGTAGATCATAACATAATATTATAATTATTATTTAAATATGTATTCATCGGTACACAGAAATTACCATGTTTCGAAACCAAAACCTAAATCGTAAATTTAACTTTAAACTTAAAGTTTTCACTTCATTTTCGAGCGACGTTGAATAACTTTTGAAAATTGATTTATCCTTTTTATTATGTAAATAGCATTATATAGTTTAAGTTGGTGGGAAAATGAGATTGCATAATTTTTAAGGGGGTGTTGTTTTTTTTTTTTTTTTTTGCTTTTTTTGATGAATCAGGATACAAGTATAATTTAATGTGGCGAAGTAAACATCGGTTAAAGTTTAGGTGTGGGTTTGTAATTTCTGTCTGTTGTGATAATGCCGCATTCTCAAGTTAGTTTTTAAATTTGAGATCATTTGAGCGAGGATTGGCTCTTTTATTAGAATGCGAAATTATGTCTATATTTTGGGTACACCTTTTATTTTACGAAAACCAAGTCTTAAATGAGTAGATAGATTCGCTTATCTCCCCTTTCACAATCCTCTCAGGGTTTTCTTTTTTCTTCTTTGATATAAGTAGATGCTTATCAATTGTTTATTGGTTAGGAATAGGTTACCGGTTCTTTCTATTGTTTTCGCATTCTCTATCACTCCCAGTAACCTCATGAGTCTTAGTGGCATTATCGTCTGGCTGGGATTAATTGATTAAAAAATTACAAATATTGCTTTCTTCTTTACTGAATATTATACAGAGTACCGACGAAATGCATATTCATAATCTATGCGAATTCATCGACAAAATACTGTACTTCCTCGATTATCCGGAGAGTTTATAAAAATATGTTCGGATATTCAAAATTCCGGATAACGGAATAACTAAATTATCGGAAGCGAATGAAAAAAAAAAGACATTTTCTGAAATAAATTTTACATTTATATCATCTATTAACATTTTCAAAGGATTTATTCAAGTAGCTCAGGTTATTTCTTATGAGTTGCGTACGAGAATATCTCTGGCATGACCAAAGCTCTGATAATTCAGATGTATGTTCTTTATAGGAAAACAAGGCGTAAATTAAGAACATTGGTTGGTTTGTTTTTTTACGGCTTGTCAACCGTTGCAGCTTATTTAAAGCCAGAAAATGCTATTACATGGAAAGATGTTTTTGGAGATAATAATGATTTGCTGATGTAAGTCCTAATTATTAACCCATATCTGGAGGGAGAAGAGGTGGACTCAGTCCAAACGGCATTTTCCCCTAAGTGAAGATAACGAACCCGACTGGAATTGGAACTCGGCTCACCGATTTCCAATTCCCAGCGGTTATCCATTACACCACCCTCCCATCCAGGCTTACAGTACCTGGCATTCCCAAGCGGTTACCCATCAAGGTACTGACCAGGCTGAACTTTGCTTAACCTTGGTGATCGTTTCAGCGTGATATGGTGGTAAGCAGAAAATAAGAAAAATATTCAGCTGATTTTATCGGTGTGTTTATCAAACGTTGAGTATGATTTTCTAAGTTCTCAAAACGCTGGTTTGGTTTATTTTATTTGGTTTTACGGTATATCAATCTTAATGGGTTATTTAATCCCAACAAGATTTTAGGAAAGGTTCGTATGAATAGAATATGTTTTTTTGGTAAGAAATCATTTTGTACGAGATCAGGTATCATCGACGGATTTTTGTTTAGAACGTTTTTTGTCGAGAGTCAAATGTATTGCTGGTATTCTTTTTTTTTCTTTTCTTTTTTTTTTCAAAAATGTATTGCTGGTATCTTCAACATATAAATCCATTTTTCTACTTTCTTAGTATTTTGACCGCAATTTAGGTATTAACTCTTTGCCCATAGCTGGGGGCCTAATAGGTGGAACCTTCCCGGTTTAACACTTAAGAAATGGTTCCACGCTCCTCAAAACCACCCGATCGGAGGCCTTGCTACCAAATGTAGTTAATCGTCATACCCAGGACGTCAAAAACGCTGGTCTGAGATTAAATATCAGAATCGATTTAGTTCAGATAATTGAAAAATGTTCGAAAGATTCCAATACTTCCCTTTATTTCAAACCAAAATAATCGATGCCCGGAAAATCGAGATACGGATATTCGATGCACGGATAATCGAGTAAACACTGTAGTTAGAATAGTATACTATAAAACAAATGTTCGAACAAAGCTGCAAAATGAACATTGGGGGGGCAGTAGGGGGTGAGTCGATTGGCTTTTAATTACTTTCTTTTCGCACAAATGTCATACATAAAATTATATGCAATCATTACAGAGAAATTTATTTTTTCAGATTTTCACATTAATTGAAAATGCAAAAAGACTACTGGAAATACATTTGGCTAAATCAACGTTGTTTAGTTATTCTTTCTCACCTTGACTTTTCCTGGGTGTAGCGTTCGTTCTTAATTAAAATATCATAACAGAACATCTATATGCCGTGTCCCTTCAATACGTTGACGTTCATGGTTCTCCATAATTTCCAGTCTGTATCTCTTAAGAAATGTTGTCTTTTTCTTAACTCTTCTAAACCGTGTTCTGCCATCCATTTACTCAAGCTCTCTAGGTAAGTTTCTTCTATTCCTCTTCTCTCAATCTGTCTTATGAGTATCAAATTTTCTAAGCCTTCTTTTCTCATTATGCGCCCTAGAAAATTCAACTATTTCTAGTGTTAAGTATAAGTGTTCTTTTTGTTTCTATTTTCTCTAAAACTTCGGCGTTTCTCACGTTTTTGTCAATGGCATTCTCTGTATCCTTCTGTAGAACCACATCTCTGTTGCTTTAAGTCCCTTCTTTATCTGTGAAGAGATTGTCCAGCAGTCTCTGTCATATAGAATGACCCATATGACATGAAAATTCCATACTCTTTTCTTGTATCTGATGCTTAAAGTCTCATCTTCATCTGTGAAGAGATTGTCCATCAGTCTTTGCCATATAGAAGGAATGATATTACATGAGAGTTCTGTACTTTTGTTTCGTAATACTTTGTTTAGTTTTTGGAAGCCATTTTTCATTATCCCAATACACCTTTAGATTTCAATATCGCACTTTCCGTCCTCTGTTAAAACACTTGCCTGATATCTAAATTAATGTCCGTCTTTCATTTTGGTATCTCCATTTTGTGATTTGCATACCGGGCTCTTCCTTTTTGTTAACAACCATGTATTCACTTTTTTTATATTTAGTCCTTTCTTCTCGCTTTCCTTCACTACCTTCTGTCCAATTTACTAAGTGGCTTATGGGCACATCATGTTGAAAACCCGCTTTCCATACGATTATTGACGTTAAGCAATGTCGAGCCTGGTCTGTACCTAGATAGGTGACCGCTCGGGATGACCAGTGCGGGTGATGTAATGAATAACAGCTCGGAATTTTTAATGTGAGAGCCGAGTTCCAATTCCCATTGGCTTTGTTATATTCACTTTTACCCTTGGGAAAAGTATGAATCCACCTTTTCTCCCCCAGCTATGGGTTAATTAGTAAGCCTTCTATTACTAAACCATTATTATCTCAAAAGATATTTTCTGGTTTTAAATAACCTGCAAAAGGTTGATAAGACGCAGAAAATCAATCAACCAATGTAATAAGTGATACCAATCTACTTTAGATTTTCAAATGTCATAAAGTCACTACAACCTATCATGATATTTAAGCGACTTGTAAAAAGAGGATACAGGCCGGTATATGTTATTTTGATTCCTTATAAAAACTGGGATGTATATTCAAACACGTATATCTACGCAAATACATATTTTATTAAAAGAAGAAATAATGTCGAGTTAAAAAAAATTCATGAATTACTTAGAAAATAAGTTTTAGTTTATTTTCCTTGTATGTGAATAAATGTTAATAAGGCGTTAATTGTTGAGGATCTTGAAAACTGGGCGTCGCAATATAGCACGGTGGCGTAATGAATAGCGCCTTAGGTTAAGGAATCGGTGAGCCGAGTTCGAATTCTAGTCGGATCCATAGCCTTCACTTACGTGCTGAAAGATATGAGTTCTATTTTCCTCTCTCTAACTATGCGTAAATAGCAGGACAGTCTGGTTTCTATAGTCTTGGGTGACCACCGGTCTAGGAGCAAGTAACTCTGAATTCAAAAATATATGTAGTCTTGGCTAAAAAAGGATCGTTCTCATAGGTTCACTGATCCCGATTACGTTCGTATAATAATGCTGAGATAACAATGTGAAGACAGATATATAAAATGCATTTAAGTACATGAAATAAATCCCTCTGGATTCTTAACTATGATTTATAAAGTGAAAAGTAATTTTTCTCGTATATTTAAAGACGAATTATTATGGTTAATTTGCTTTTTTTTTTATAGATATTTATCTTCTTTTTTTTCCAGCAAATTTGGTACAATACATTCCCTGGCTTTCTGTATGGGTAATGCTGTTCTGGTGACAATATGAAAGTCGTTTAAGGCCAATATCAAGATTATGTATTGGATACATTCTCCTAAGAACCAAAGAAAAAAAGAACAACTGTAAGGATGCAGAGGGTGATTTTCTTCTTTTGGTAAAACTAATTCACGAGGCTCGCATAATTAACATT
This sequence comes from Acanthosepion pharaonis, assembly GCA_903632075.3. Taxonomy (NCBI): domain Eukaryota; kingdom Metazoa; phylum Mollusca; class Cephalopoda; order Sepiida; family Sepiidae; genus Acanthosepion; species Acanthosepion pharaonis. The sequence continues at coordinate 4,157,830 of CAHIKZ030004677.1, forward strand.
ATTTCCTCTGTAGACTGCGAAAAAGATATATGCTGTGGTAAGACACACAAGCAAGAGAACCCACTCATGGCTGTCAGACAATTTCTGCGACCACATCACCTCTTAGATACGGAAACCTAATTCCTCAAACTGCGAGGCTCTTGGTTATTATGTGTGGGGTGCAGTTGAGTGAGACACCAATAAAACTGCTTGTAACACCAAAGATGAACTGAAGACAAGAATTATAACAACATTCACCAGTTTAAACAAGGAGACCATCCAGAAGAGATACGGGAGATTCCGAAATTTCTCAGGGGGTCGTGGTCGAAAGCCAATGGCGACTTTATTGAATAAATTTACTCTTTATTATTTAAAGATATTTTTGTGTAATTTTGGTAGATATATCTGTTAAACTGAGATGTCAGTGTTATTTTCATTTTTGCGTAATTTAGACGAAAATTCATCCATCGCATTCTCTGATTGCGCGTGTGTGTGTAGAGAGAGAGAGGGGTGGGGAGAGAGACAGAAAAAAAGAGAGAGAGATTAGACAGATTGTTGATTTATTTTTTTTTACGGCTTAACAACACACTTTATTGGCTATTTAAATGTGAAACGTATTTTAGATGGTATGAATAATAATAATTTTTTGCGAGTGAATATTTCATTAACATTTCTTTGATGTTAATGATTCTTCCAGAGACAAGCCCAGATATTTAACTCACAGCTAGGGCGACAAGGAGATGGATTCATACCTTTCCAAAAGCTATTTACACATAAACAAATGTTACAAAACTGGCGGGGTTATACTTTGGCAGTTAATGCTGTTCATCTCAACAGAGATGAAGAAGAAAGATCAGATAATAGAAATTTGGTTCTACAGAAGGATGCTGAGAATGCCATGGATTGAACAGTGACGGCGGGGTTTTAGAGATTATAGAAACAAAGAGGACACTGACTTCCAATAAGTTGAATTTTCTACGGATCATAATGAGGGGAGAGGTTTTGGAGAATTTGAAACTCACAAGAAGAAGAAGAAGAAGAAGAAGAAGAAGAAGAAGAAGAAGAAGAAGAAGAACGAAACAAACCACTTTCTACACGTTTGATAATTTGCAGAACCTTCTCCATAAACTTTATAAACTGGATATAGTGTTTGTACCACGACAACGAAAGGTTTGGGGAAAGATCATTTTATTGTTTAAAATATGTTAATGAAATATTTACACGCAAAAAAATTATTCTTCCAATCCAAAATATGTTTCAGGTTTAAATAACCTACTACGATGTCGATAAGCCATAAATAATCAAATCATTCAGAATGAACTTCATGCCATCTAGCGACAAAATCCGAACAGTTATTTTAGCCAATCCATTGAAAATCATAAAGAAATTCTGAATAAAAAGGTGCAATAAAAGAAAAAAAGGAATTATAAATAACAATGAAAATGGTAATATTAATATTAGCTATTTCTATATGAGAAAACATTCGATATTCACTGACCAAGAATCTTGAACTACAGTCAGCTTAAATTTATAAAATCTTACGCTTAAAACAATTTTTCAGGAAAAGAGTTTGTTTTTTTTTTAAGTCTAAGCGCTGTTATAGCTCTTTCCAGTAATGATGGCGGCTTATTTTATTTAAAATAGATTGGAAAGTCAGCATCATGTTTATGTCATTAGTTTTTTCTTCGAGTTACATGTTATATCCATTTTAGACGTTGCTGCTGTTGAAAGTTCTGAAGTGATGTGGTTTCTATTATTTGGTACAGTTCTTTGTGATCTTTTAGCGAGAGGTTCGAAGATTGATTGTCCTCGCTAAGACCTAGAGAAGTCATATGCTGGAAGCCATTTTTAATCTTTGATCTGAGAAGCCGTTGTATACTGCTTACATCAGACATTTCAGTCTGGGATAGAGACCTAAATACAGACCAGGAAATTATCAAAATAAACTAAGGAACCACCTAAAAAAATCGATAAAGCACAGAAAACAAATACGGCCAGAGGCTAACTAGAAAATTGCACAAACGTTTATGATAAGAAATTAAACACTCTCTTCAGGAACAACAAAAAGTCATACACCGGGGTAAAAACAACTGTATCAGATTTAGCAGAGAAAGTATAGAAAAGAAAGGGAATGAAATCATAGTAAATCGATAAATGCCTTCTTTTAGGTAAAATTAATAACAAGTACGATGACATGTTTGTAATGTAAACGAAAATTCACATATGTCTTTTTCAATAAAAGAATATAGAAATAAAATCAAGTGTAAAAGAAAGATTATCTATCGCTGTTAATTCTTCCATGTAGCATGGGATCCATCTAATTCTGCGTCAGGTCGACGTTTTAAAATGGATGCCAAGCATGGCGTCCAACTCATCCAGAAACGTTTACATTATCGTCTCTATACTACCGTCTACACAGGCAAATATTTCAGTACTTATAATAATGGTTTCAAACGAATTATTCCTATAATTCAAGAAGAAGACTATCTTTCATCACAAATAATAAGTTTTGGCAAATAGCAAAATCCACATCTCTTCTGACAGTAGCAAGAGAAAAATCTTATATATAAAATATGTGTGTTTGTTTGTGCGTGTGTGTGTCCAACCAATCCTCTGATCCCACTGACTCGATTTCAGTGATTTACAGTTCATACAAAAGCCCTAGAAAAGTTAGGCGCTAGGTAGGGTTTTCGTTGAGCTCAGATTCAGGGTTTCCAGATTATGCGAGGTTAAAAATATATATTAATACATTATACTAGTCATTATCATTGCTTCCATGGTTCAAGAGGAGTAACTCATATTTTCTTTTGTATCCAAAATTGCAGTGCACGTTTATTATAACCTAGCTTAAAAGCCGCCCCATTTAAGCTAATTTCTTTTGGAGGACTCTTGGTTTGTTCATTATCAAAATAGCTAGGGCGTAGTAGATGCGATAGGCATCAATAAACTACAGAAAAACTCAAAATTGATCGCTGCATTTAAGTATTGAATTAATGTTTAAGCTTACCGTTTAAGAATTCAACGATAATTCTTCTGCTGCCATTTAATTTAAAGACGATTTGATGTACGTCGTTCCTTATTTTCAGTACAAACAATTTTTATTTCATGGATGACAGAACAGGGGACAATTTATAAGATAAAATTAATATAGTGTAAAGATGGAAAAATAGAAATTAGAATTAGTTATACATTCAACATTTGAAGAGTTAGACAGACCTAATAGCTAATGAAATAAAAATGGCACTCTGAACTCTATATGAATAAATGCGTAATTGTACTCAGTTCTCCAGTGAATATCCCAGTTTAAAAATCCCCATCGCTACTTTATAGTAATTTACAAGCTAAAAGCTCAATATCTTTAATATATTATCTACTTCTAGGCACTATCACTCTTCAGGTTTAACTAATTTGCATATTGATTTTTAAAAAGTTTATTTCATTAATTTCTTCCTTTCTATTCTTCTATTCGAGGATTGTTTTGATTTTTACATAAAAAAATAGTTCTGTTTAGGAATATCGTCTTATATAGTGCAGAAATGTGTTTGAAATTTGCCTTTTGCTTGGCTTCATCAAGTTAGCATCTATTTGTAAAACTTTCCTTAACTATAACACGCCCATTTATGAATGAATGTTCATTTAAAATGTTTGTTTCAAAAGTTTCAAGTAGTGAATATATATTACTTTGCGAAGTGATAGCGAGTGGGTGATGATTTTTGCACTTTTTGAATTTATGACATTAGTCGAAATATAAGCACAATAGTCTGACTATAAATATTGTAAATATTGAGATACTTAATTTATTGAAAAATTCTTAATAAAAAGATTTTATAAATGTCAACCAACACTAGGGCTAACTATTCGATCACTGAATGCCGAATGTTTCTTGTATGTAAACTTTTAATTTTACCATTATCATTATACAGACTTTTAAACAAAGGTGATCTATTACCCGTGGAACCTCATTTTACTCCAAGGAAAAATGTCTTATTCGATATGATTGTAAGAATTCCAACAGCAACGGAAAATAAATGAATAGTCAATGGGATTTTTTAAATACCAAAACCAAACAATTTGGTAGGAAACCTCCATCAATATGAGAAAGAGCAATAACATTTAGTGGATTTCAGAAGTCTAATTACTAGGAAAACATTTTAAGAAAAACATTTTAAAATTTCAACAGATGGTAATACTAACTTCCTGATCAATAAAATCCGTATTTCCTGTATGATAACGGCTAATTTCACAATAAGGACAACAGAGAACTTTTTAAAAAGCTCCTGAACAAGAATTAGCCAGCAGGCAAAATGATAACAATTTGATCTCTTCTTGCCTTGATGCAACCAACATGAAGCCGTAATATTAAGTCTTGTGGTTTTCATGAATAATGGCGTTCTAGATGCAGATTTCTAAGCGTATCTTATATATAGCACAAGGCCAAAAGTACAGGGTACGCAGTAATGAGAAAACTCACTATTCAATTGTAATTGATCTAGCGAGACTAGCTTTTTAACCATTACGCTACGTCGAAGTGCCACATCCCAATAGCGTTCTAAATGAAGAGCTAAAAAAGAAGAAAAAGCAAAGTACGAACCCACAAACCTTTCAAGATGTCGGAAATTAAATGTGATGTTACATATTTACGCTATTTACATTGTTCGAACTGTTGCCCTCATCTTCATTGTCATATTCACGACGTTTCGGCCGTCGTACGCACCGGCCTTCTTCAAGTGATATACGTTGGCATTTCGAAACAAATAATACCTAATCACAGAAATATAGTCGAATGTTTAAGGATCGGTTACAGTACCTCATCTCAGAAATATGGTGTTACTTATATTAGTTCGTTTTTTTTCTGATGTTCTACGAATGATCCCGAAGAATTATTTTTCATAGCATTTTTTTGCTTCTTATAAACTCTGGTCATCCTGAGAAACTGTTGCCTCACGTTATTGAAATTTTATTTCAGATTAGACAACCCCCTTGAGATGGAATGCCAAATAAACAATAATGAGCATGTTCGACATCTCTTTGCTTTTAATGAAGGCCACAAACCTGTTCGAGACACTTGTGCTGCGTACGAAGATGGCTTCCTTACTGACAGAATGGCACAGAAATGGTTTTCCCGTTTCAAGGAGGGCAAGTTTAAACACGCCACGCATGACATTCATATTCAAACTCTCGATCTTACGAGGCTTTTTAAGAGCATGACTTGAGATTTTGGATGCACAAGAAAAGATATAGGTACTTTCTGCATTTTTATTACGGAAAAATGCAACTTACAAGGTTAAGCAATATTACCCTTTGTCTTTGCAGGACTCTTAGAGTTGTTTTTGTTCTCTGTACTATGAATACTAAAAAAAACTTACTTTTCTATTCACCCCCATGTAAGTCACATTTTCAATTATATTGCAGATACTATAAATCACATCTTAATTATCGAAGATATTCATCTCTTATTTTTCTTTGATTTCTTGTACTATTTAAAAGCTTTCATTTTCTCTTATGAATCCATTAAGTTGTTACAAATATCCGTTGGTTTTTTTTCTGATCTTCGACGAATGATTTCGAAGAATAATCTCTCTTAGTTTTTTTTTATTTCTTAGTAACTCTAGTCATACTCTAAAACTGTTATCTAACGTTATTGAAAATTTTACATCAGATTACACACCCCTTTCAAATGGAGTGACAAGTAGACAAGAATAAGCATGTTCGATATCTTCTCATTTTTTTTTAATCAAGGTCACAATGTTGCCAAAGATGCACGAATCATTTGTGCTGTGTACGGAGATCAAATATTTCAAAGAAACCAAATGTCCACTACTAACCTGTATGCTGAACGAGTGAACAGGCTGAAAAAATGAAACTGACGGATGATACAGTGTAATTATTTAATGCTCGCCCCCATATCGCTAACATGACCAAAGAAGCAATTAAAGAGTTCGTTTCTATGAAGAAGGATATATTGTTGACTGATTCATCAAAACTATTAATAAATAATAAGTATTAAATAGATTATGAAAAACGAATTTATGTAACATATGGAATTAATACTGGTAAATATGTTAATAGACAGAAAACTATACGAAGAGAAAAATTCCCTATGCTAATTCGTAATCTATTTCTTTGTAAATATGCTGAAGCATATATTCGTAAATGTGACTTCATCTCAAAAGGTCATGACAGTGCACGTTGATGTAACACGTCAATATTAAACATGGTCAGCCAAAAGCAATGAACGTAATCGGATGACGGAAATTTAAATTCATACTTGATTAAGTGTTTTTGATGACCAGTGTAGAAAATATCACATTTTTCACGTGTGATGATTGCTCAGAGATGTTTATCAGTCGACTACGTAGATTTCAAGATGAAGAAAGACAGTCTTCAGTCAGCCAGAATGAGGACGCAAAGCTAAGATGAAATCAGTTTTCCGGATATACAATTGTCAAACTAATTTTAAGAAAACACACGTCACCGTGCATTCAACCTCTTATAAACTGAGAATATAACAGACAAAACTAATGGATTTCTATTTTGACGATCTTAGGATGATGATTACAGACGTCAGAAATAATACGAAATGTCGATTACATTGATGTGACACCGAAATCCAAACGTTCGGACATATATCAAAAGATGCCTTCCAAAAATTAAGCAAAGTACTAATAAACATGAAAATTTCGTTAGAAACAAAGAAAAGTGTGCTGTATTAAGATATATAATATATATATATAATATCAAACAGTGGATGCTGAGCAGATGAAAGAAAGACTAGAGGCAACAGAAATGTGGCTCTGCAGAAGGATGCTGAGAATTCCAAAGCGCGTAACCAAAAAGTGAAAACAAAAAGCTCAGTTATACTCAGAATCAGAAAGAAACAACTGAAATTACTTGAAAACATAATATGGAAGGAAGTCTTGGAGAATTTGAAACTCACAGGACATATCAAAGGCTAAAGGATAGGGCCAAGCAAAGGGCTACCTACCTGACAGTGAATTGAAGGAGAAAGGGCTGAAAAGAAACAAAAGAGCTACAATGGATAGGAAGTTGTGGAGAGTTACAATCGTCCACGTCCCGAAGGGAGAGACACATAGAAATAGAAAGCAGTAGTGGTTTATGGATAGATTTTAATGCCATTCGTTTCAAACAATATTTATTATATGTCTATGATTTTTATAACACATTTTCTTTTTTTACTTCACTAAATTGAGTTATTCCGGCGTATATATTTCAGAAATACGTTCCAGAAACCATTGGCTAAATTTTAGAATGCACATATGTATTTTTTATACGATTTCGTTGTATTACTTACATTATTTAAATTATTCGAACTGTTTCGGCCATTCTACGCTCCGTCCTTCTTCAGGTGATTGGAATTTCGATCGAACCCTTTATTTCGTCCACTGAGGTAGATTGTTCTACTTACATGTGCCAACACTTTGGGTTTAGTCACTGGATCTAACCAACGCCTTTATCCACTGGGCCAAATATATATATATATTTTGAAACATGGTTAGAACTGTGTAGGGGAAAAAAACATATTTTAAATCAATTAATTTATAATATTAATGCTCTGTAAATTTACATCGAGCACTATTTTGTAATTCTTAAATAATTGTCGGATTTTGTCCATTTCATAATGTATATATATATATATATATATATATATATATATATATATATATATAAAAAGAACAGTAAGATATATAATCCTGTGTTCTTATATGTGATATTTTTATTTTTACAAAATAGTGCTCAATGTAAATTTACAGAGCACTAATATTATAAATTGATTTATTTAAAAACCATACTAAATCAATTAATTTATAATATCTATAAGTATATATATTATAAATTAATTGATTTAAAACCATATTTTAAATCAATTAATTTATAATATATATACATATATATATTATAAATTAATTGATTTAAAATATGGTTTTTAAATAAATCAATTTATAATATTAATTATGTATGATGTTCGCTACACAACCTAACTGTCAGGGTTTCAATTCTCGGTAGTGGATGCGCACTGCTGATGAGTCCCAAATATAGGACGAAACGGCCGACCAGTGCTTTCTGCATTCTGTTGAGGTTTCTATCAGACTCGATAAATTAATTAAATATATATATATATATATATATATATATATATATATATATATATATATATATATATATTCAAGTGAGATTATGGGAGTTAAATTAGTTCTAGAAAAACGATGAACGGAGGAACAAATACAGAAATAGTCTAATATTGATTCGATTTGCTAATGAGTCCTTCATCTAGAAAGCAAATTGACTATTCTCTGATCTTGAATAAAAGGTGGGTTTGGAATAAACGTGCTGCATTGAAAAATCCGATGAGTGAATAGGATTTGATTCCAATTTAATTTATTTGAATCAACGAGTGGTATGCAAACGTTTCAGCAGGTTATTTAGAGTTAAAACAACGCTTTGTATTTTTATGTAAAATAATTACCTCAAAAATAAACGACTTACTAAGCATGTTTTGTAATGTGTTTCATTTGAGGCTCTTTTTTTTTCATGAGTAATTGTGCGTTGTTTTGTGTAGACGGATTTCAAAAAGCATTAATAATGTTGACAATATTCATCAAGAATTTGCAGAATTCTGTCCAGGATTATCGCATCCATGTTTACTTTTGCCATATTCTTCCTGAAAGAGAAATAATCATAACAATCATGATAGCTACTGTTGGTTTGTGTTCCTCCATGAAATATCAAAAGAGACAAAATTCAAAATATCCTTTTTACCGACATATCGACTTATTTTAAAACAATGGGGAAAGACGATAAAAATAGTATGTTGATTGTGGGCCAGATGGATTTTTGAACTGAATAAATTATAATCACGATATGCTATTAGAATCTGTATCAAATCAGTTTTGGGTTAAATAACAGAACAGATTGGATTCTTTAGTCTTGGTTGGCAACCAGTCTACGGCAGAAAGAATTGGCAATCTACTGCGAGAAAAATCTTCTGCCTTGTCAGTCATGTTTTGAAAGAAACATGGTCGTCCAAGCGTGTATCACGTGTGACACTTAACTGACTGACCGTTCAAATCAGTGTCGGAATTTTAAATGATCATTCTCTCTGAATTGAAACTTTTATAGAAAGTTTCTACAAAAACAAATAAGATTTGGGGTTGGTATTAGACGAAAGGTTGTTTTTTTTAATTAATAAACGGTGTGTTAATATAAGACCCGAGAATGCTTGGATAGAAGGACAATAAGTAGGAAGACGGGGTGGTACTTTTTATATCATTACAGTTCATCTCTTTGCAACGAGATGTTACGTGCCAAGCCCTCGGCATTATTCTTTAGAGATGTATAAAAAAAAAAGATAGAAAATAAAAGAAAGACCCCTTGAAATAAGCCGCAGAAGACGAAAAATATCATTAGATGATGCCAGAGACATTATCGATTTTTAGTGGGTGGATGAACGAAAAGAACGATTCTGTCGGCCATTTTCACTAGGCTTGGCTAATTACCTGGGCCAAGAAGAATATTTCTTCTGTTTCCTAATAACAGAAGCGACATCACTTGAGGACTTTCAACGACAGCAACTGAAATAGACAGGACGTGAAATTCGAATAGAAAATAATGACAAAATGTAGATGTTGACGTTCCACACGACCTCAAACAAAAGGTTAGGAAGGAGGCCGCCATCAGTAGTAGAAAGAGCAATACAAGTTAATAGACTTGAGAAACCTATTATACAGTTTTCCTATATTATTAACTATCTGAACGAACTCTTGTCGTTAAACTGAAAGAAAAACCTTTTAACATATTAATCATAGTTGTATATGAAGTGAAGGCGCACAGTAGAGAAGAAAAATTAAAATTTTAATTTATGCTAAACAACGCTAGTATTCAATTCAAATCGCAAGAAATTACAATCGTCATCGGAAGTCTAAATGCCAATGTAGGCAAAGAGAGAGATGGTAAAATAGTTGGCAGTTTCCGACTAAGAACTCGTAGGGAACGGCGAGAAAAATATGTTCAATGGAGTAAGGCGAATGATCATGGAGTAACCAACAACTGATTCTAACTTGACACCCAAGTCGTATATGGAGATTGAGAATTTCAGGGTAAGAAACGAAAACTAAATGACTACATAATTATGAATAAGAGATTCAGGTATGCAATTTTATACTACAAAACATACTCAAGTGCCGACTACGAGAGCGATAACCTGCCAGTATTATGTGAACTTAGAGTGAAACTACGGAAATTGAAGAGGACCAGGGTAACACACAAATTGCAATATGACAGACGCCTGAATTATCCGAATCTGAAGGAGAAATAAATGGACAGCGTTAAAAGCGGATACAGTTGGCAAAATGATAGAAACTCGAAAATGGGACAGATTAAGAGAAGTTTTAGTAACATCGGCAATCAACGTCATTCCAAAGAAAAATTGACGAAGAAAAAGCATGGATGACAGATGAAATTCTCGCCATGATGAAAAGGAGACAAAAAACAATGCTAAGCTACGACACAGAATATCGAACTCTTCACGAAGAAATTAGGAACAAATGCATGTAAGATAAAAAGGCATGACTCAACGAAAAATGTGCAGAAATATAAAGAATGGGTATCAAAGATAAAATAGATATGTATAAAAAGATGAGGTAAGTAACAAGACAAATGACATGCTCATCAACAGGATGCATAAAATTCAAGGACAGGACAATGGTATTAGAGAATTAAAAATACTTTAAAGAATGAACGAATATATTGGAGAGTTCTTCCACGACGAAAGAGGACAGCCGGCAATACACAAGAAATATTCAAATCTGAAGTGAAATCAGCACTGGCCAAATTGAACAGAAACAAAGCAGCAGAACCAGACAGAATTGTAATAGAGATGCTGGCAGCCTGAGATTATTTCAGCATTGACAAGATTAGCGATGTAATAGATGATATATACAACACTGGTGAAATATGGGAAGACCTATGTAGATCCATTTTCATAGCACTGCCTAAGAAGCCAGATAGAAATGAATGTGAACTCCATTAAACAATCAACCTCCTCAACCATATAACAAAACTTATCATCTGAATTCTGAGAAATAGATCGCGCAACAGAATTAGATAGGAAATAGGACAAGAATAGTATGGGTTCCTTAAAGACACTGGAACAAGAAATGCGATATTTATATTAAGCAATGATATCAGAAAGAGCGGTACAAATACAGAAGGGTGTGACCCTATGTTTTCTAGATTACACAGACGCATTTGATAAAGTACGTCACAAAGAATTACTGTTACTGAACTCACAACTCTTTGGGGTCAAGTCACTTTTTGAATTACTCAACCAAGGCTTTTATCCACTGGGCCATGTATCGTCAAAAAGTTATGAGTTCAATAGCTGGCAATGGGAGAAAGAAAAAGAACTTGAAGAATAGAGTAACTAAAGGGAATTAACTGAAAATAAGATATCCAAAAATAGGCATGCTACGTGAACAAAATATCTCCTGAAGAATGTTAAAGCGTACAACGGCCGAAACGACGTGAATATGGCAACAAAGATTAGGGCTAAATGATGTAGTGTAAATAGTTACAATACCTCATCTTCGAAATATAGGTAGACACATTTACTTTAAGTTTTATCGAGTATACAGGCCGATAGACATAATACACAGTGATCAAAATAAAAGTGGGGCGTCTATTTCAACCACGGGTATACACTAAAATAACGTTTCGTAATATATATAATATATATATATATATATATATATATATATATATATATATATATATATATAAGCGCAAATGCGCTTATTTATCTATTCATTTAAAAATATGGCGTTCATAAATTGTTATTTTTAAAGAATAAAGCCTTAAGAAATCAATTGACCGAAATCGCCTGAAGATACTGAAAGGTCGAAACTAAGGTAATGGAATCTGATGATTTTCCAATTATATATATATATATATATATATATATATACAGAAAAGCCTTTCATCGACGGACCCCAATCAACGGACCTCGGATGCAACGGACAGAATCTGCAGGAAAAATGTTTTTAAAAGTCATGCAGGAAAAAGCATCCAAATCGTCAGTGATGTATTTAAAAATTTGCGGGTTTAGCGGAACGAGTCGTATTAGTTCTCAAAGTGATCGCTTGGTTGCTGGCCTTTCAATTGTTAACAAATACGAGTGTACAGTATACAAAGTACGATACATTAGCGTGTGCGTGATAAAGTAGCTGTGAGAAATCTATTATTTTTGTTATTTTGATTAATATATGTATTATGTATATATTTATTCACGCCATATATACATGTTTATAGTATTTAAATTATGATCATAACTACTGGTAGATACTATAGTGGTTTTATAACTAAAAAATAATTCCTTCTCATCTATGGAGAATCGGCTTTAACGGACTACCCATCTCCCTATGAGTCCGTTGATGAGAGGTTTGTATATATAATACTTTGGACGTCATATTTCATCCATTGTATATAAGTATATCTCATTACCGTTGGAAAAGAATTTATTTACTCATAAATAAAGTTTAAGCTTATATATTAAACTTTTTTATTCTGATTCTCAAAAGTCAAGAACTTTATTTAATGCATAACAAATAAAACCAGGAAAAATTTGGTTTTGCGGCTAATGCATTTTAACATTATCCTAGCAGTGATAGGGTATTATGTTTAGAACCAAAATAAAAGGAATAAAACTAAAACAAGCTTCCGTAATCTTCGCTTAAATGTGCTATTGTCAAACACATCTTGTTCCAAGCACATTTTAAATGTCGATTTTCCTAGAAGTAACGACTCATCTATTATTAAAATCTACTATTTTCAAAGAGTGAAAAATTCCTACAGGTTGGAAATGGCTAAATTGAGGTAAGACTAAAATAAAAATTATAGACACCTTAGTTGTTATTCTCTCATTTGTTTGATCTCCGATCTCCAATCGATATATATAGAATCTCAAGAAGCCAATAGCGAACCTCAAAGTCTTTGCATTGATAAATTTTATTATTGTAACCTAAACTATGCAGAGTTGTATAGATCAACAAATGCCCACATAATAGTACACGGATTGGTGCTGGCCTGACAATGATCAGCTATACGAAAGGCAAAAAACTTATAACAGAATTAAACTAAATCGCTCACTCTAAACAGAAAAAAAAAGAGAGAAAAAGTTTCGAAGTATTGCTATGAGATTGTATCTTTAAATAATCACTTTTTAACAATGATTCTTGTATTTTTTCATCACTTTGTTCTCTATGCTAGTCAAATGTTGACTGCCTTCTTTTATTTACATTGTTGCTTTAGAACGTGGACGCTTATGACTCTCCATAACTTCCTATCCTTTGTGTTCAATAATAATTTAGTAGACTATTATTTATAGAGGGAATGGTATCTCGGCTCGGACTTCTTGAGTTCAAATGGAAGACAAAATAAGGAAGTCGATTTTGATTGGCTGAGTCAGCGTGAGAACGATAGAGAGAGAAAGGATTTTCGAGGAGTCGAGACTTTCACGTCATACAATGTAGATGTGTTTCCTTTCGTGTCTGGGATGGCTCTCCAGTGGAGTGAGGGACCGACCCCACTGGATAGTTAGAAAATGTAGACGTTGATAACATTAGTAAAATAGTTGAGTTTAAAATTCGTTGTGTTTCAGGGAGTCGATTCTTAACCGTCAAACAATGTAGACGTGTTTTCTTTCGTGTCTGAAACGGCTCCTCAGTGAGGAGGAACGCCTTCCCACTGGATAGATAGAACATGTCGATATGAATTTAAGTTAAAATTCGTGTTGACGTTCTTTAATCTCTAGACTCAAAACAACTAGCGATCACCGACCAAGAGAGAAGAATGCAACTTTATTATCAAATTGTCGCAGTGAACAAAACTTCCCAGCATGAAGAGTCTATGCAACACTGTAGGTCTTAGTAAGGTTTGTCTTGCTATATCTTCCTTACAAAAGCTCGTTAGGTAGGCTATTCACTACTTTCCTGTCACTCTTGCCTTCAATATACCATATGAGTAACAAATTCTCTAAGCCTTCTTTCCTCATTATGCGTCTTAAGAATTTTAATTATCTTCTTCTGATTCTGAGTATAAATGTCGTTTTGAATTCCATTTTCCTTAAATCTTCTTTGTTAATCACATGTTAAATCCATAGTTCTTAGTATCCATCTGTAGAATGACGTTTCTGCTGTTTCAAGTATCTTCTTCACTGGCATATTGGAAGACCGATATTACATAACAACTCAGTACTCGTTTCTTTGTTCCTCTTGAAATTTTCTTGCTTATTAAAACACATTAAACATATAAGAAATATTTCTGTTAGATGTGGCACACGAAAAATTATTTTTGTTTTAAAATATTTTCACGCTAATTGTTCTGATCTCTTTGGTACCGCAACTTTACGTATTTCAGCACTGTACTAGATTGGCAGCTAGGTCTCATTATTTTATATTTGAAATTACTAGATGTAAGCGTAAATTCCAAACAAATAGTTTCTACTCTCACATTTCTCGCTCACAAGTAAAGTTTGATCATAAATGTAACGTTAATCACCATCTTCCGTCGTCTTAATTCCTGTTCTTTTATTATTTTCTTTCCTTGATAATGTTTTTCTTTTTCGCATATTATTTCCCATTCAGTAACCCACTAGTATCATAGTTGCTTTATTGTCTTTCTTTGGGGTGAAATGATTTTAAAAAAACACACTATTATCCTTGCAATTGCGGTGAAGATTGAGCACCCTCGCTAATCTCCACAGTGAAATGGCCTTCCAGTTGAGATCATGATTCATAATATTGGCTTTTACTCACATTAATGTCACGCTACTCTTTCATGCATTAATCTGAATTTGGACATCCGATTATTCTTTAGAGCATCAAGTATTTCTGAATCTTTCTTATTACTCTCAAATTTTATTTTTAGTGGACACCCATGATTCAGTCGATGACTTTTTTAATTTTCATTTTATTTTTTTAATATGAATTACATCTTACGGCCTGCGCATTCGAGTAACTTGAAAAGGAACCGGCGCCTCTCTTCGTATGGAAAACTATAGCCTGAACCGGTGTGTTTTATATCGCTCGGCCTCAAGAGCGTCATACAGCTCTCTATGGCCGAGCGATCTAAAGAACGCCGATTCAAACGGTTGTTTCCGCTACGATTCGGAACCCTGCTGAAGAGTACATTCTCTTTATTCAATCTCTAGAATGTTCAAGCCGGTAGACATATTTGATATTGCTTAAAAAATAAAACAAGGTCTTTTCAAACATGGCTATCCACTAAAAGTAACGCTTGAAATAATCAGAATTAATATCGGATTAAAGACAAAATACATTGATTCTTTAGAAATTATTTCAGAATCTTAAAATTACAGTTACAAATCTGGCGTTGAAAAAATGTCGTAAATATTATTTCTTTGTGAATATTTCTCTCTAAAAATCAAAGCAAGGATCTAGATGTTTTTCTCTTTTAATTCAAAAATAATATTTATCAACACACTATACCGAGAATTGGATTAATAATGTTATACGAAGACTATATAATATTAACGTGAAAATAGCCTACCTAGGGCAATGGTAGTTTAGTCCCCTTCAAATTACTCATTTTGGAATTTCTCACATTTGTTCTGGAGACCCTTCCACCTTTTAAACATTCTATGGGGACTTCTTTTGGAATCTTCATCAGCTGCCTCGTTGCATTCTCCTTCATCTTGCCTACGGTCTGAAATATCTCGGTTGATATTTTAGCTATGTCAAAAAAAAAACAGAAGTTGCAGTGGGTCAAATCTGGACTGTAGTATGTGGAGAGTGGGTACTGACAAAACTATATTATTTGTTTGTTTTGTTGTTTTGGGTTTTTTTCTTTTGTTTTTGTTTTTGTTTTTTTTTAAACAAATGCTTCATACATTCCCAGGGTGAATGTTGTTTTCGCACATTAAAGAGTCTGATTAAATGGTGTCTCATTGCCAACTGAATAGTTCGTCGATATGCACGGCAAATTTCTCTTTGATTGCTTGCCAGCATCCAACAAATATGCATCTTTCATTTTCCACATATTTTCCACTGCGACAGCGATTGTTTGATTCTTTACAAAATTCGGACATAAAATCCTAATATTATATACAAGTAATTTTTTTCTTCGAAGATTGGCGTTGTTTCCTGTCGTTAGTAAACTCGTTTGACGAATCATATTTTCTAATTTAGTGAATTTGATTCTCATTGGCTGCACCACGGCTAAAACCTTGATCTAAGATAAGTTAATATTAATGTTTAATCTTTTAAACTACAGGGTGTCCATAATGTCTCTTTACAATATATTACAAAGGTAATTGATGAAATATCTTAATCAGATTTGTTCTATGTACTCAGTAGTTATCAAAGTTTTTAATCACACTGCATTTGTGTATTTCAGGTATCCTTTTCATGAAAGGGGTACTGTTAAATGAACCCCTAACATTTCAAGATTGGTGGATTGGTAGGGCTGGCCCAACTCCCTGACCACCTTGTTTACCATATATCACTCTCCTGGATTTCTTTTAATGGCGGTTATGTTAATGATATCGTGTATCGAAAAAAAAAGACACGGGGCATCACGAATCTAAAGCAAATGATCACTGATGCCATTGCCACCATTGATGAGGGTATACTACAGCGAACATGACAAGAAATCGAGTAGCAACTTGATGTGCTTCGTGCAACTAATACTAACCATATAGAGGTGAATTAAATTCGTTTAAAAAAAACTTTATTATCTAACCTCATTTTGTAACAGTTACCATATATTTGTCTGTTCATTTGCTTTTATAATAATTTAAATTGTAAAAAGACTTTATGGACACCCTGCCATTTTCTTTCTGTGTATTCTAGGAGAGACAACACATGCTAATGTTGTCCGAGTTGGACAAATGTCTCTTCTTATTAATGAGTTACAGTAAACACGATTCTAACATAGGAAATTAAACAATGAATTCTCAACTTTCTGAGACTTTTGGGTACTTTTCTTTTCCTATTCTTCATGTCGATGTTTAAATGGTTATTTACTGGGTTTCAATTTTCTACCTATCTACTTATTCATTGTGACATTCATCCTATAAAACATATTCGATGACAGTGGCCGATATATAGACAAGTTACCCTTCTTCTTTCATGTGCTGTGTGCCTTCAAAACGTCGACGGCTGTGGCCCTCCATACCTTCCTGGCATTTTTAGCTCTTAACTGGCAGCATGGCCCGGCGTTGCCCGTGCTTGATTCAAAAATCGTACGATTTATACAGCAATCGCTATCACTTGACTTAAAATATTTTTGCCCTTCCTTGCCTTTAAAGGAGTGCCCTTTGCCGTGCTGATGTTGCTACATGTCTTACTTCTTGCCTATCTCACACTGCGAATTTTTTCTAAGCTCTATACTAAACATTAAATCTGTTACGAAAAAAGAACTAAACAAAATGAACACAAAACGATCAGCTTTAAATAGGACTCGTAACTGGAAAAACCGAATGAAAAAAGAATGTTAACAACAAATACTTTTTCACACCCAACCCAGTTCTGCGGAATCAGAATCAACGTTTAGTTTAAGCAAGCGAATGAGCCAATTGGAGTAAAGTGCCATGCAGATTTAAATTTTTCCCACTTGTGACGAATGCAGCTATCGATTTTTTTGGTATGCTAGCATGCTAGTTAACATTCGTGTCAGTCAGCTCCTGGCTCTCACACTGGCCAATAGAATCTTCCTGCCTATTCGTGGCAGCCAGTTATAGGCTCTCACTCTGGCCAGTAGAAATTGCCGCAAACTACATGAAAATTGCCGTAGAAGCATGAAAAATCGATTATTTCTACTATCGACAGGATTTGGGAAATGCAACGTCAGTCTTGGCCTTCCCGCTATCTTGGAGCATGTGCATGTAAATTTTGGTGCAAATCCGTCGAATGTTGCGGCCGTGCATTCGTTACACATACACTCACGTCCTGTCTTTTATAGATAGAGATAAGTTTGTATTTTCTTATTTATCCCAAACCCTGCTCTACCATCCATTTAATCAAGCTCATCAAGCATGTTACACGCTGGTCTCCTCTATGACTCTTTGCATCAATCAGCCTTTTGAGTATCGGGTTTTCTAAGCCCCCCTTCCTAATTACGTACCCCAGAAGTTTTACTCCCTCATTCTGACGTTAAGTACAAGTTTACTTTTTGTTTCCATTTTCTCAAAAACCTCGTTTTGACCACATGTTAGGTTTATGGTATCACCAGCATCTTTCAATAGAACCACATTTCTGTTTTTTCAAAACTGATATTCATCTTTGAGGATATTTTGCAACATTTGCTGCCATATAGGAGGACACAGCTGCCTTAAAAACAGAATTTGAAATTTTGCTTTATATATTATACCTGGAACATCTACCTCCAGATCTGAGCTACAGAACTTTACCATATATCAAATAATATAGATGACTTTGTGTTAATATAAGTAAATAATATATTGGTAAGATATATAAGAATTATATATCAACCTTTTTGTTATATGTTTTCTGGAAATGTTGTCTGTTTGCGTAAATTTTGTCCCATATTAATTTGTTTGTGCTTCGCAAGTATCAAAGAGCCGATTTATTTTCTTAGCCGTTTTCATATTAATCAGCCTATTCTTGTTGTTTTCTTTTTCACAGAGTTACAAATTTTCTTTACTTTCAAGAAGATAATTACGAAGACACAGAAGCCTCGACCAAAACTTGTCAAATTATAAGACTTAAACCTGTCGTATCTACAGCTCTGATATTTTGCAAATCCCCTTACCCGACATTTTCACAAGACTCTCCAGTGCATGTCGTCTGCTTAATCAGTACGATTTCTTGACGTTTCCGCCAAATACTAAAAGCAGTTGTCTCCCTTGGTAGTTAATTAAACTTTATCGTTCTGGCTAATTCACATTCACTACCGATGATTATGTTTTGTTTTTTTGTTTTTCACTGTTGACTTTTTGTAAAAGTGCGCGTGTTTTTTTAGTATATTTTAAACGTCGCACTTTTCTTGCCAACGGAGAGAATATAATTTGTTCTTTTGTGCACTCCACTAAAAAATAATACGAAAATGTTTTATCACTGAACAGCAGCTAAGAGTAATTGCCTAATCTAAAAACATATGAATATGAAATGAACGTTTGGTTTATATTCAGTGCATTGAAAATAACTTATTAAGAGAATGTTTGCGACGAAAATACACTCAATTACTTCGCTTTTTATTCTTCTCTGGATTATTTCTTCGTTTGAGACAACGTACAAATTGTCACAATCTTATTTAGCGCATAATTTAGACTTTTAAAAGTTCAGAAGATAATTATGCAACGTCATGGTTATCAATTCTACATCACTTTATTTGTTTGTTTGTCTGTTCAGCGACATAACAACTCCTCATGGGTTATTTAATGCCGAAATTTAATTTTTTTGGAATCATTAGTAATTTTATACAAAAATATATTGTTCGTAATATTTTTTTATTTATAAAAATATATTGCGGGTAATTTATATATATATATATATATATATATATATATATATATATATATATATATATATATTTATTCTGATATTTTTCTTTTCTCTTAGAAAAGTGTATTGCTGTTATTTTTCTTTTCTTACACAAAAATATATTACTGGTATTTTTCTTTTTTTAAAAATTGTATTGCTTGTATTTTTTCTTTTTTATAAAAATGCATTGCTGTTTTTTTTTCTTTTCTCTTAATGTTTTTCTGGTATTCTTTTCTTTTGTTATGAAAATGTATTGCTGTTTTTTTTGTGTTTTTTTTTTGTAAAATGTATTGCTGGTATTTTTCTTTTTTATAAAAATATGTTGCCGGTATTTTTTCTTTTCTTTTACAAAATGTATTGCAGTTATTTTTTCTTTCATTTTACAAAAATGTATTGCTGGTATTTTTTGTTTTTTATAAAGATGTATTGCTGATTTTTTCTTTTATTTACAAAAATGTATCACTGGTATTTTTCTTTACTTTTACAAAAATGTATAGCTGGGATTTTTTGTTTTTTATAAAGATGTATTGCTGATTTTTTCTTTTTTATAAAAATGTATCGCTGGTATTTTTCTTTACTTTTATAAATGTGTATTACTGGTATTTTTTTCTTTTTTAGGAAATGTATTTCTGTGATTTATATAAAAATGTATTGCTGGTATCTTTTTCTTTTTTATAAAATGTATTGCTGTGATTTATATAAAAATGTATTGCTGGTATTTTTTTCTTTTTTAGAAAATGTATTGCTGTGATTTATATAAAAATGTATTGCTGGTATTTTTTTCTTTTTTAGAAAATGTATTGCTGTGATTTATATAAAAATGTATTGATGGTATTTTTCTTTTGCAAAAATGTATTGCTGTCATTTTTCTTTTTTTGTAAAATGTATTGCTGTTATTTTTCTTTTTATAAAAATGTGTTGCTAGTATTTTTTCTTTTCCTTTACAAAAGTTTATTGCTGGTATTTTTTCTTTTCTATAAAAATGTATTGTTGGTATTTTTTCTTTTCTTTTACAAAAATGTATTACCGGTATTTATTTTTTTTTTACAAACATGTATTGCTGGTATTTTTTTCTTTTTTAAAAATAAATGTATTGCTCGCATTTTTTCTTTTCTTTTACAAAAAAGTATTGTTGGTGTTTTTTTTTTCTTTTTATAAAATGCGATTTGCAGCTCGGGAACACTAGAATCAAGCAGACGCGGAAGTTTAAATATCTGGGAAGCATCTTGACAGAAGACGGTAAGTTCGACACCGAGATCCGTAGACGTATTGGAATGGCCAAGGACACATTCCAAAAGCTGGGTAGAGTATTGCGGGACAGGAGGATTTCTTTGGTAACGAAGAAAAGAATACTGAACTGTTACGTGACATCTGTTCTGGACGTTTTCCACAAGGATGAAGAAGAGACTCGAGACGACGGAGATGTGGTTCTAGAGAAGGATGCTGAGGATTTCGCGGACTGAGCGTGTGAGCAACGATGTAGTCCTAGAGAGGATGCAGACATGGAGGAGACTCATGCTTAAAATCAGGAAGAGGCAACTGAGGTTTTTCTAGGACTCATAATGAGGAAAGAGGGCCTTGAGAATCTGATACTCACGGGTCGAATATAGGGAAAGAGAGACAAGGGATAGCAGCGCGTGACAGTCCTGGCAGGCTTGAGCAGATGGATGACAGAACGTGGTCTGGGGGAGATAGCAGAGGGAATGAACTTGTTCAGAGCTGCAAGGGATAGAGGGGGGTGAAGAGCCATGATCGCCTACGCCCTGAAAGGACATAGCACAAAAAAGAAAGAACCAAAATTCGAGGAAAGAAGATTCGGTACATTTATTATTTTTCTCTCCATTTATCTGGATGTTCAAAACGCACACTATATATATATATATATATATATATATATATATATATATATATATATATATATATGTAAACACATATGGTTTACTCATTCTTTATCTTATTATTCTGTCTGATTCCGATCCCTATTTGAACTACATTGTGGTCGAATGTCTTGTCATACCCCATAATATAATTTTCTATTTCAATGGCTGACAGGAAAATGATGCTTTTTTTTATAACCCAAAATATTAGGAA
Organism: Acanthosepion pharaonis; assembly: GCA_903632075.3. Taxonomy (NCBI): domain Eukaryota; kingdom Metazoa; phylum Mollusca; class Cephalopoda; order Sepiida; family Sepiidae; genus Acanthosepion; species Acanthosepion pharaonis. The sequence continues at coordinate 4,179,435 of CAHIKZ030004677.1, forward strand.
CAACAAAATATAACAAAACACAGTTAAAAATATTTTAAAACACAACAATATTCATTTTTATTGTCACTGACCAGGATACAGCAGGACTGAGTTAGATAAACAATTCACTCTCTACAGATTGTGTATTGTCCAGCAGCCATAATGTTGTCTCCAACTACCCTTTTTCTGTAAAGAGTCACTGATTCATTAGGGAAGAGTTGTCTCCCCTAACATCTCCGCTTTTTAGTCCTCTGTTCCTATGACTTGTTTCTGGAATTTATTTGCAGTTTATAGGGTTTTCTTCGAAGTTTATACAATTTCCTTAGTACATGTTTAGGTGGAGTCCCTGGATTATTCTTTGGTAGTATGTAGTTTATGTAACTGTCGTGTTCCTGGATTCCAAGTTTCAAAATATTAGACGGATTTTCCGATGTTCGTCTTTCTGTAAAAATTCGTTTTGGAAAATGTCTATCCATCTATTTTACCACGAAGCAATAATTTCTTCGTCGTAATGGAACTCCGTTTTGTTGTTAGCGATGTTATGCACAGAATTTGTGTTCAAATGCCTTCCTTCTTTTAAAATTTCCAGTTGGTGGTTGAATTGTTGATTGAACTGTTGGGTTTTCATGGTCAACAACTGCTGTTGTGACATTTGGAACTCTTATTATTGTTGATTCAATATCTCTTTCACTGTGTCTGGTCATATAGCCATTTTTTGTGAGTTTTTGCTTATCTCATCCTCGACGCCAAAAATTTGTTGTGACCCAAAATATTAGTAACAACAAAATATAACAAAACACAGTTAAATATATTTTAAAACACAACAATATTCATTTTTATTCTCACCGACTACGATACAGCAGGATTGGGTTGGATAAACAATTCACTGTCTACATGTGCTGTATTGTACAGCAGCCATGTTGTTGTCTCCTAATAACCTTTTTCCGTGAAGAGTCAATGTTTCGTTAGGGGAGAGTTGTCTCCCCTCACAGTGTTCATACTGACCTTCTCGATGTGTGACATTGTCAATGAAAGTGAATAAACTGAATACAGTACAAGTGCTTTGTATCATCGTATTACTTGTTCTTCTATTTTTCCTATTACTTTTTGGTAGGTGGGCGTCACAGGATGTTCGGACCACCCTTTACATTTGAATACAATTCACAATTTTACTATCTCTCATATCTCCAACATCCCGTAACAACAAGACAATACGTAATACTCATTTTGTTGTTTCCGCATCTTGCTCTTTCTCATTTTCTACAAGTATGCTTGTGTGTATGAATGTTAGGATGTTCATAACCATTAAACCAGAGTTATAACCTCAGCCTAAACCCGTTAAAAATAATTATATGTTGCGCTACGCGGTCTTTCTAGATTCTAGTGGTCCCACTGTAATTCCTCAGTAGGGGCCCCTACGCTGCATCAAAGACAGACAATTTATCTCCGGTTTCTCTTTTCTCATTTTATATTAGGAAGGAAATCGTTCCGTAGAAGTAGTGAAAGAAAGAAAGAAAGAAAGAAAGAAAGAAAGAAAGAAAGAAAGAAAGAAAGAAAGAAAGCAAGCTATCGTCTTCACGGTCTTGACTCGTATTCTTCCTAGAAGAAAAATAACGTAAAGAAGTCTAGTAGAGAATGGCCAGGAGGTCTATCGACTTCTCTACTGCCTCAAATGAACTGCCCGTTTTCGCGTGTTTCTCTCATAAACTTAGAAAAAGAACATCCATCACTGTCAAAGTTTCACGCTCACCAGAGTCAAACCCCCAATTTAGTTTGCGTTGTTTCAGGCCAAAGTTCAAACCAGTACGGTAGGAGCTGAAATTACAATAACATAATCATTTTACCGTTTTCGTCTAAACGACGTATTCTGTAACACATTAAAAAACATAATACTAGTCCGAACTGGGAGTAAGCAGGAAACAAGTCCAGCCATCAACCAAAATCATAGATAAATATAAGCAGATTTATTGAGAAATAACACCATGTTTGGCATTTATCTTATTGATAGATACTAAACATACCAAGTTCTCAATATGTAATTAACACAGTCCTGTATATGAAAATAAACTACATCTGTCAGCATAACTTTTGATCGGGAGATTAGAAGTTTTGAGGGAGGGTAGAAGCATCTTTTAATTGCTGTTGTTTCCAGGTGCACCCTGATTCAGAGTGGTAGCACCTGTTAGGTTCCCAGCTATATGCAAATAATGAATCCCCAAACAAAACAAAACAAAAAAACATGTAAGAATAAAAATACTTATTTGTAGTAAAATGACCAGCAATATATTTAATAGCAAAATAACAGACAATACACGTTATCTTTGATTGAAGGCAATTGCGTTAAAAATATATTTAGTTGAAGCCATAAAATTGTTCAAAATCTAGATTTCGGCATTAAACATAAAGGTTGATATGCCGTTAAACAAACTTAACCAAACAACCAACATGAAGGAACTCTTTCAAGATATTAATCTATATAATAACCTACAGTTTCTTAAAGAAATCAAACTGTATTCAAATATCTAACTTAAACAAAACTCTACATAAAACACACATATCACCGCCTCCAGTAATCATATCCACATAAACGTGTCTATGCACAAAAGTTGGGTACCATCTACCATGTATTCAATTGTGAAATATATATATGAAGAAATATAGTCTTAAGGTGTGCTATATTTGTTGGATAGTGCTCAATATCTGAGATAGAGCGTGTGTAAATATAAAAGTGAACATTGAAGTCAACACTTAAAGGCGACAGTCTGTTTCATGCTAAATGCAATCGTCAGCCTACGAGTGCTGTTATTTTTCTCGGCTATTTTTATATACGGGTCAGTGGTGCATTGTGGGTAGTCTATTTTAACGGTTATTTTACCGGAAGTCGTTTAGTTGTTTATTTATTTATTTGGGTTAAATTATTTTTTCTGTCATTATTTACTTTTATTTTTTATTTTTATTTTTTATTTTTATTTCTTGTCTTATATATTTATTTTCATTTTTATTTCAATCGATGTTTTTATTAACGTAGTAAAAATTTGTTTATATCGCTTATTTAATATTTTGTTTGTATTTGAGAAGATAATTAAA
>CAHIKZ030004677.1:4187500-4340000 GCA_903632075.3 Acanthosepion pharaonis
GCCGGTAAATGTAAATGTATTTAATATCGTTTATTATAAAGAGAACGTACGCTTAAATAACTGTATCTATAAAACTAACGTTTAAACAGAAAATATATTATAAATAAATAAATATAATCAAAATAATATTAATAAATATATTAAAATAATTGTCGGACTTAGTCCATTTCCTAATATATATATATATATATATATGTGTGTGTATGTGTGTGTGTGTGTGTGTGTGTGTGTGTGTGTGTGTGTGTGTGTGTGTGTGTGTATAAAACAAATGATGTCTGTGTGTATGTTATTCATGCCCTATTCTCAACCGATTTCGATGAAATTGTACACACATGTTGCAAATTTACCAAAGTCAAGACCAACTTTTTAATCTCCAGAAACATCCCCGGGGTTTGGAAAAAATCGATAAAACTTAAGGTGGGTACAAAAACAAGGGCAAATTTACACGCGATTATTATTCCCTGGTTTTTTCCTCCGATGCTTTCCAAATTTGCTATTTAAATTACATATGAGACACAAATTGTCTTGCGTGAATGTTTGGTTTAGATTATTTCAGTTAAGTTGACGAAATCTCCGACAAATTAGGTTAAAAAAAAGATTGTTTGACATCAATTACTGAAGCGTTTAAAGGTAAAAATTCCCGAAGAACTTCTTATTAACCCCAGATTACCAGTAAACATGCGAAGAATAAGGGGGCGTTCATGCGTTTGCACTTGTAGTTGAATCAAGCTCTGGCGCCTCGTGCCTGTTTTGTTCGATTATTAGATTTGTGAACAATGCCCATACTATTTGAATGTCATTACGGTCATAGGAAAGTTACTGAATATCTAAAACATTGAAACAATTTAACTCCAAACAACGACCACACAAGAAGGTTTTATCGATGGAATTCATTTAATAACAATCAAACACTTGCGAAGGACATACCGTAAAAAGACGAGGGGTGAGTAGCTTAGTATACCAACTGATAATGCATGCAAGTGGAGACGCAGGTAGACATTTATAGACAAGCGAGTGCGGGTGCAGAGGCGGGTGCAGTTGTACAATTGCAGCGCTGTGCATCCGGGCAACGGCGGGTACCTCGGCTAGTATATATGCGTGTGTGTGTTTGCACACACACACACATATATGTACACACACACACACACACACACACACACATATATATATATATATATATATATATATATATATATATATTGGCCAGCTACTCTTTTCCAAACGCCTCCGTCAGTTAGATGTCTGTGTCTGTTCACATCCATATATTTGATAAGCCGAATATTACATGTAATTGAAATATAATTATTTTATATGTTAAATTGATATCCTTGACGTTCTATAACGTTCATTAATCTTTCAATCATTGATATTGATAACTTTTCTGGGGTTTTCGACTTTACAAGTATATACTACTTATCAAAGATCTGTTTTGATTCGATACGGTTTTTCTTTTACACATACATTGATGAATCATAACTTCTCCATTAATGAGAGGAAAGACTGATGACATTGCATTAATTGCATGCTTGTGAAAACTCTTTTGACACGGTGGTCAATAAACAGGTTTACAGGTGATGAAGGCGCATGGCCTTTTAAGAATAAACTCTTTAGCAAAAACGTCTTAGTTCTAAGCACTAACGTAAAAGAAATTTTGTCCAAGAAATTTTTTGTATTATCGTTCATATAATCAACTGTCAAGGGATCTATACTTATACTTATATTGCCAAAAAAATAGCCACAAATATTATTTCATCTTCACCTTGTTTCTTGAAGGACTCAAATTTTAGCCTAGACATTAGTTCCGTCTAATGTATCTCTACAGTCAATGTTATAAACTTCATTGCGTAGTCAGTTTTGATGTATTTGTTCACTAAACTAAGGGCTTTTTATTATATTTATTTAAATCTGTTGGTTTGGTTTGCTTTAATGTTTTGAGCTATTTTTTCTTACTATTATCAATTTTTAACGTTCTTTACATTCGTAAAATCCACTTTTCTTACCGATAACCTTATTAAATTTATTTACATTTCTCTCCGTCACATTCTTAACGGCATTTTTGTAGACATTATCTTGCAATTTTTTTGATCATTTTTTATTTAATTTCTTGTTTGTTTCCTGTTTTTGTTACATATATATAAATATATATATATATATATATGTGTGTGTGTGTGTGTGTGTGTGTGTGTGTGTGTGTGTGTGTGTGTGTGTGTGTGTGCAGATATACAGAAAAATAGGAAAGAACACGTTAGGTAAATAATCCGAAGTTCTTTAGCATTTTTGTTTTAATTTAAAAAAAAACAGTGCTCAATACAAAAGTAGAGGCTAAATTATAACTATTTTTTTAAATGTATGTAGCGAAGGAATCATACTTTTTAAAAAATAATCATATATATATATATATATATATATATATATATATACATATATATATATATTATAAATTAATTGATTTAAAAATATGGTTTTTTCCGCTACACAGTTCTAACCGTGTTTTAAAATGGAAGCTAAAAGCCACGAATTTAATTTTGCAATTAAATTAAAGACATTAGTTCCATTTCATCCTCATATTTTAAATCAATTAAATTTATAATATTAATGCTCTGTAAATTTACATCGAGCACTATTTTGTAAAAATAAAAATACTTATAAGAACACCGGATTATATGTCTTACTGTTCTTTCTTTTATTTATATTCATATATATATATATATATATATATATATATATATATATATATATATATATATATATATATATATATATATATATATATATATATATATATATATATATATATATATATATATATATATATATATATAACAGGACATATTCGGTCAGATAGGTTTGATCACTTACGGAATTTAATTTAAGAGTATTATCGTATGAACTCGGCGGATGAAACTTTATACTATAGCGATCAACTATATAAATGATGAAATTAAAATCAACAGTTATTTAAAACGTCTTTTGAACTGCGCTGGCCGCAAGATTGCTTGATTAATAATGCAGCATCTCGATGATTAAATTTATAAATTTCTTCCTTTGGCTCAGCTTAAAATTTCAATTTCTTTCTAATTATAATACGCACCTAATGTCAATTAACTTCTCACTTATATAATGATTAACATTGCCGGCATCATTTATTTCCTATTCTTTGGCCAATTATTCTTACATAGTAAGTGTTGCGGAAATATTAATATATTGACGGATTGATTGGTTTCCTACGGCTTATCAACCCTTTCCAGATTATTTAAAGCTTCAATGTTATTGTTTTAGATTGTGAGAATTCTTTCTTTATATTATTATTATTATTATTATTATTATTATTATTATTATTATTATTATTATTGTATAACTATTTGAATGAGATAATAAAGGCAGCTAACTCTTTACCATTCAAAGATCAACTTTGAACTTGAAATCCGTCTCCGGAACTCTGATTGGCTAACTACAGTCCAATCAGGATTCTTATTTGTGGCTACGCAGTAAACGGTCCTGAAATCGTCTCTTTTTTTGGAGCCGTCCCTTCCGACGTTAACAGATTCCAGAAGCCGTGAAGCCCACTTGTTACTTGTACACTCTCATAACATTTAAGTCTGCAAATATAAATTATATTTGCAAGCCTTCTTTTTCACTATTGTGTATAGACCTTTTTCTGAGCTGTTCTAAAAAAGAATCTAAAACATAACTTTACAGTCGTGGTGTTACTTTTCTTCTTCAAGTCTGTCCGTCTTTGTCTTTGATTTGTGGACCTTAACTGAAACCAGAAAATATTTGTAATAATAATGAGTTAGTGATGCAAGTTAACTAATTAACCCATAGCTGGGGGCAGATGGTGTGAATTCATACCTTTCCCGAATGTATTTGCGCGCAAGTGAATATAACGAATCCCGCGAAGATTAGAACTCTCTGCTACCCCAAGCCTTGAATGTGTATATAATTTCCAGTATACCTCAGCGAATTCTAACCAGACACAACTATAATTAAGGACGTATAGTTGTCAAACGCGCTGTTTATGTTGATGTTGTAGGCGGTGATGCTTTAGATCAGAAATGCCCAGTACACACGTGATATTGTAAAATTGTGGGATAGCAAATGTCCCTAACATTTCATAAATGGAATACCCCATCTCTATATAGTACCTATAACAACCATCCGTTCGGACCTCGGTAATTCACGTCGCCCTTTCTTAGCTAACCTAGCCAGTATTCACAATCATTCCCTGATTGATATTTGAGTATTTCTGTGATGTAAAAATACGGTGGCGTTGCTTAACATTATCTTTATAGTCTTCTATCCTATGACATTGATACATCTGTGTATAAATTATCATACCAGTTCTGTAATGATTGCATATTATTCCAGATGATTATATCAAGCGGGGTGAGATAACATAAAGATAAAAATTCGTGATTGGGAAGTTGAGATAATATTAAGGCGTCCTCAACTTCTTTCGGGAAAGGGAAGAAAGAAAAAAAGTAAAGCCTATTTCCACACAACACCTTTATTTCCACTGATGAAGAACCAATGCATATGTCACTTTTCAACATATCCCCCACCCCCAAAAAAAAACTTTACGTTCCTTTATTTTGGTATAATATCACTGATGACAGGGTGATTAAAACTTGTCACTGTGTGTCATTTATTTCTAATTTATTCATTTGAAAATTTTTAAAAAGTTTATTTCTTCTTTAGAGAAAAAGTTATGAAAAATGTTCACACGTATGATCTTCCTTAGTGAAAATCGCCAATGGCTTTTAAAAAAACGAAAACTTTTATAAAATTCCAAAAACATTGTACTTAATCACTGATGAAAAAAAAAAGAAAAATTTAAGAAAAATAATGTATTTTTATGTACGCGGTTACGTATGAGAGAGTGTTTTCGAACAGTTGAGAATGAAAAAAAAGAGGAAAAATTTAAGAAACTTTATTTTCCTTATAAAATTAAGCGTAAATCAAAGAGGAAAAGCAATTTTCATGCACTTTTAATCCCACTGATGAAGAAGAAATTCATATGTCACGTTTGACATAGTCTCCCTGCACGGCGATGAGTTTAAACGATGGTATCGTTCAATGAGCTTCTTCATCCCATCCGAAAAGAAGCATTTCCGTTGCTCACGAAGCCACGTCTGCAGTGATTGCTTGTTTGGGCGCCCACTTTGCGGCACCCGAAGTCATCATGCCGACGATTGCCGCCACTTGTGCTAACGTGATTCTTATTCCAACAAGGTGAGAGCTGATGAAAAAAAAAATTTAAGAAACTTTATTTTCCTTATAAAATTAAGCGTTCCATTCAGAAAGACCAAACGGGTCGCATGCAACCCGCGGGCATTGTTTTTCTCATCGCTGATCTACACTATACCACTAGCATCTACTTCTGAGGTAATACGGCAATACAAGGAAATAGAAGAAATCCTTCTATATATGTAAATATATAAGAGGAATCCCATTGCTGTGGATTTGTCAGCGATTTAATCTAGAAGATTGTCATTGCTTTACTAAATTCGACCCTGACTTGGTTCCCTACAGTTGTTTCTTTTGACTAGACTAAATTAAGCTTAGCAAATAAGATTTATACAAGAGTAAATCAAGGAGGAAAAGCAATTTTCATACATCTTTAATCCCACTGATGAAGAAGAAATGCATATGTCACGTTTGACATAGTCTCTCTGCATGGCGATGCACTTCTGGTATCGTTCAACGAGATTCTGCATCCCACCCGAAAAAAAGCGTTTCAGTTGCTCACAAAGACACGTCTGTACGTCTGGCTTGTTTGAGAGCCCAGCAAACACATTTTACGGTATCCGAAGTCATCATGCGATACGATTTGTGCAGATCAATAGCTGTTTCCGACTATTGCCGCCACTTGTGCTAACCTGACTCGTCGGTCTTCCCTGACCAAGGCATCTAGCATGTGGATATTTTCGTCCGTGCGCGATGTTAAATAGCGATCAAGATGGTTTTGGTCCGTTACATTTGTTATTCCTGCGTTCAACAAATTTCGTTGATTCATCATGCGTGCTCCATACTCCGCCTACACCCGGCGATGGTAGGTTTGGCCCCGTCGACCCGCAGTAAGCGCACAACGGTGCATTGTTCGTCAATTGTGCAACCGCTGAGTATAGCGTCTATACGCCTGACCTCGTTGCTACTCTCCATTCGATTGAACTGCGCACAGATCGTGTCACGAGTCTGCGCCCCTCTGTTTTACCGCTTAATTTCTTAACTGTAGCGGAAGCGAAATGCAGTAAGAGCGGCCTACCACCACTGATAACGGTACCCTCCCCCCGGCTTGGAATGACGTGATCTTCCGGAGCCCTTAAGTTAGCTCCGAATGCGCTTGTCTTTAAAGTGTAAGGCTGATTTGTGCTCCGTGTACATCTTTCCTCAGAATGGTTTGAATGGACTCAAACAGTTGCTTTTCTCCCTCTTAAGTTTGCTTTTCCTATGCCGCGTGTTGAGAGATGAGCCACTGTGACAACTTCCCTATCCTCACTATCAAACCTTTACATCCCGGTAATCAGTGTCATCGTAAATTCTGGAGCTAGGAAGCTTACTTTAACGAGTGACATCAGGACTTGCGTATTAGCCGTCGGTTCAGTAGCTGTTCACAGCTTACGAGGTCATTGTATCGAGGATTAGTGAAAGGACTCGCGCTGAAATCGCTCCGTGGGCGGTTCGACTAGTCGATGGCGTGTTGCGCCCATTCTAGTCAGTGTTGACCAGCCTTTCTTCAATTCCCTTTCGTGCCAGATTAACATGTATATATGCGATGTCCAAGCGATATCGAGGATTTCTGTTTGAGTTAAAGTAGGAGTGTAACCTGCTTCACCTGAAATTCGTTCATCCTTTCTTATGTTTCCGGTGTCTCGGCTACGTTTGTCCCTTACATGTAGGAGTTCTGTTCTTGTCCTGTCCGTCTTGATCCCGTATTCGGCTGCTTTCGTGTTTGTTTAAGATGCTGCTAATTTGTCCGCCCCTCCTGAGCTGTGAGACCCCTATTCATTGCGGATACACAACCAATAAGAAGAAAAACGACTACTTTCCGGTAAAAAGATACAAATCTACGTGTAAAAAGAACTTTAATAAAACTATTACGTTTCGCTCCCATATGCAGATAGACATATGTTCAATGGGAGATAAACAAACCAATCCTGTAAGATAAATGAATAAAAAATAAAGTCGAAGCCGTGTTGCTGCTTAGTGCACCGTGAATTACAAATAACTATGAGCAAACTAATCTTGCAAGAAAATCAGATAAGTATCGAAGCAGAAAAGATCTTACAGTTATTTATCGTGCCGAAATTACTAATAACAAATTGATTCTTTAAGAAAATTAAATAAGTATCGAAACAAAATAACTTGTAAACATCTACTATACGAAAAAAAAAATATCGATATCTCTGAATTTATATTATACAGAGCGATATTCAATTAGGAATCCAGAACACAGAACAGGTGATAATCTGGGACTAGAAATATTTGCAGCATCTTGGGCAAATGTAAAAACCGTGTAATTTATATATTGCTTGGAGAAGATCGAACCTGTCATTTTTTTTTTTAATATTGGTTACCCAAATACCTGTAATTGGAATAAATGCAGTGATTGCGCATAACTAGAAGCAAATATAAATGTCCAGGTCGTGGAATTTCAAATATCTCGGCGTATGGATCAGTTATAACAAATTTAATAGAGGAGAAAAAGAAACTGTACATAGATTGGTTTTGTTTTGGTTTGTTTTACGGCATATCAACCTCAATGGGTTATTTAATGCCGACAATTTTTTTTTCTGGTAATTTTTTTTTTCAAAAATGTACAGCTGGTAATATCTTTTTTTTTTCTAAAATGTATTACTGGTAATAAATAGTTTTTTACAAAGTATTTCTGGTATTAAAATCTAATTTTACACTTTCATAGTGTTTTACGGGTTAACTATTTACCCATAGTTGGGACCCTAACAGATGCTACCACCCCGGGTCAGGGTGGACCTGGGAACACCAGCAGTTAAGAGGTGGTTCCACGCTCCTCAAAATCTCCTGATCAGAGGACTTTCTGTTGGACGTAGTTTATCGTCTTACCCAGGATGCGGATGTAGCTTATCGTCTTACCAAGGACGCGGATGTAGTTTATCGTCTTACCCAGGACGCAAACGGTACATAGAATAAACTACGCTAGATGATGTTTCGCCCAACACTACAAATTGCTACAAAATCAAGACATTAATCTGAAAACTCGAGTCTGTAAAGTGTGACGAGTACGTCCAGTACTGTACGTCAGTAAAACACGCCCGACCGCGTTCACCGGTCCACTTTATATACTATGCCAAGGGCAGGTAACTCTGTCCCAGCTTGTTTCGCAGGGGCAGATAACTCTGTTCTCATCTACACAAAGCCATGCTTTTAAATAGACTTGTCAGATCGTGACTTTCTATGTAGATATCAGGTATGGCGTCAAAAATATCTAAACTTTCAGTTGAACACAAATGCTTTTCTCAATTACTTTGAATATACGCTCTTTAGCGCTAGAGGGCGTCGTCATTGATGTTTTGAATTGGGTCATTGGACAGTTTCGGGTCTTTCAAACATCATACTCCCCTGACCAAATCAGTCTCTGATGCGCCCCCGCCCCTCCATCTATATTAACAGTCTGCAGACATTGACTTATATTAGACAAACCATAACCCCTCTATCACGCATTTGATTGGAAGTTGACCAACAGCCAATCGCAATGGTGCGAGCTCTGATTTAAGTTTTTTACGGGGGATTTTTACTTTTGCTTTTTTTTTTTGTGGATAATCATTGGATACTCGGAAGGTAAGTATATGTTTTTCGGTTTGTTTTTTATCCTTTTTACTTTTTTTTTCATCTCCCCAGCTGATAATTACTGTTAGTAAATAAAATAAAATAAAATGAAATAAGAAATAAAAAAATTAAAAAAAGATGCAACCTTAAAATAAATTCAAATTTACATTGTTTTTACGATTAAAAAAATAAATTACGACTTATGCAGCGTGTAAAAACGAAAATAAATATATAAATAAATGTCGTTTAAAACAAACTGAACGATTAAACTTCGATAAAATCTCTCGATTAACGTGGTAAAATTAACGTGTGAGATTAACAAATAAAATTAAATTTACGATTTTGATTGTTACGCGAAAAAAACGGCGGAAAGCGGAGTGAACAATATTGGTAAGTTGGTCGTTTAACAAGAATTATAATTATAGATTTATGGTTAAAAATCTTTTTGAGCGAGTGAAGACTGTGCGTCTTGGCGAAGACCACATTTCGAACTGGTGCTACAGAATCACTAAGAACTGTACCAAATAACAGAGACGATATCATTTGAGGGCTTTCAACACCAGCAACTGCTAAAATGGGTATCACATGGAAGTCGAAGAGAAAATAATGCCATAATCAATATGTCGACGTCCCACACTACTTCAAACAAAAAATGAGGAAGGAAACCCCAATCGATACTTGAAACAACGATAACAGTTACTGGACTTGAAAAAACTATTTTGCTGAAAAATCGTTTTAATAGAAAGATTTTATAAATTTCGGCCGACAGTAATACTAGCTGCTCGTTAAATGAATGTCTAATTTTTCTTTATAAGAAAACATCTAATATTATTACCATTACTATATACGCATCATCCATAATGTTTAAATTATCCACTCCTTCAGGGTTTTAAATGAAAATTCCTATGCGTATATCCGCGAATATTCACTCTTGTTACATGAGAAATGATCGTTAGAAAATGATTCTATGAACATGTTATTCATTTTAAGCTTCATATTAATAATTAAATATTTTCAGGAATCGCATTCAAAATTTAAAAAGTCTATAACTTGATGGGGAGAATTCGAGAGAAATGAAAGAAAACGATGCTGACGGCACTTGAGTTTGAACATTGACCGCCATTGAGCAAATACAGGCGATCCCATTATGTAGACCACGTGACCATAGAGGAAACGCATATATGTAGGACGTAGCTGACGACTAATGATCCCTGTTTCTAGTCTATCCTCTATGCTATACGGATCGCTATTTCTACTCTAACCTCTATTGCTATACGGGCCGCTATTCTCTACTCTATTCACTATACTATTTCTCTATTCAGATCACTATACGGTGGTTACTTCGAGCGAGTATTATCGAGCAAGTACTATTAGTGCTGGTGATATTCGAAGGTGTCTGACATCAGTATTGTTCAACGGCGTTACTATAGTTGCGTCTGTGATTACGAAGTCTCTACAACAGCGAGCATTACGAAAGTGACAATGAGTATTCGTTGACATTAGAAAAGTGACAACGAGTGTTCGTTGACATCACAAACGATCTATTCGCGATTCTTATATGCTATAGTGCGTTGAAATAAGAAAATCCGACAAATGGGCGTGGTCCCTAATTTTCTTAACTTTTCACTTACATTTTGAATTAAGTCACCTGAACTGTTATATAATATCTTAATTAAGCTTAAACTGTCTACGCTAATATTAAGTAAATCAATTTCTTAGAAAGTTATTCGTAAAATCTCTTGATAATGGAAAGAAACTCTGTATTGTCATTCAATTTTTAAAATTAATCTACATTAGGAGTTTTACGTTTTGAAACATAGGATGTTGTGTGTCGCGATGGAATCATATTTTTAAAACAAATTATATTATGCTCTACGGATCATATTGAGCACTTTTTTTAAAATAAAAATAAATGATAAAAACTCTGAATTATAAATATCACTGTTCTTTCCTATTATTATACATATATATATATATATATATATATATATATATATATATATATATATATATATATATATATATCTTTGAAAAAGAATGACTAAAAATTTCACATTTCTAATCAGCTTATAAATAAATATAAAATACTGTGAAATTTAAAATAATTTTATTAATTAACTTAAGAATGATGATTCATCATAAACTTCAAATCACAAAACAGTGTAATGCCCATGCTGCTACCAGTAGATATAAATTTAAAAAAAAAGTTCTAACTGCAGATTGTGCATGTCTCCAGTGGACGAATATGTGCTTGTTAAAACAGAACATTGGATTAACATTGTAAAATAAAGATTTATTAGATGAATATATAAAAATCATACTTCATAGACCGCATATCAAATGATGCAGTGTGAGACATTTTCAGAAAAGAAACAAACTCGTTGTAAAGTCGCATTTGCACCACCTAGAAGAGTAATTTGAGACACGATAATGTTTCTACTGCCATCCTTCATGCTGATAGTTTAGGAAAAAGGAGAGGTTGAAGACAGAAGAAAAACGGACTGGAAACTTTGATGGTCTGAGATATTATTCACAGTGACTCGCACACTGGCACGCAGCCGATATTTTCAAATAAGTTCATCGAATGAAAGATGAAATGAGAGAAAGGCATTTAACAAAAACGTCAATAACAGCCAACTGTTTAAGGTTTGCCTGCACGGCAAAGGTGTTCCGCATTTATCGAGCGTAGGTCTGGCTGAATTACCTTTGGATAAAACATAGTTGGAAAAACCAATTGATTGAAAGCTGCAGCATGATAGAAGTCTGAATCACTGAATGCATTCTGCCTATTGATTTTGTTGTTACCTTACTATTTCGATCGAGCTATACCCGGCCTTTTACAGGTATACAATGTCTAATCAAGAACAGGACATGTTTTTTAAACGAAGCAGAATAATTAACTCAAGCAATCTTCATCAAAATTTAATTATAGTCATTAAGACAAATAAGAGAATGCAAAGTTGAGAGAAAAAATATATATAGCTACGATGAACGGCAAATCGAAAAAAAAAAAAAAAAAACACTGACCGGTTTTCGTTCCTCCCTCTTCAGTGATCATTCGAGGAAACAACACATTTGAAGCACGTCTAAGAAAAGAGAAACTTTTCTAAATGAGGATAGGATATACACATATATTAATAATATAGCAATAAAGCTGGCCAGCTTTTCTTTCCTTTTCTTTATATCTTCTTCATGTGTTAATCGATTTCTTTGTCGAATGGTATGACATTGGTGTGCCTGAATTTCCTTTTTTTTAAATAACTCCTTTGTTGTTAGCTGTGTCCCCTAAGGGCGTGAAAAACCGGGGTCCCCCAAAACCGGTTATTTTTAGTTACTTTAAGTAACTTTTGGTCCCCTATTTATAGCTTTTCTAATTAAAATCATTTAAGAGATCGGAAAATAGACGTTATACGTCTTCAAGTAGTGGTATTAAATATGACATTTTAGACATTATACTGCCATATTATGTAATTGTTATGGGTTCCACCCCTTTTTCATACAAGTGGACTCGACCACTTTGTACTTGCACTGCTGCCGGTGAATACCTAAACAAGAGTAAGAGTCGAAAGTGAGGGAGTGAAGGAGTGAGAGAGTGAGAGTGTGAGGTAACCGCTTTGTAGGAATCAAAGTTGCGAGCACGTAGACTCAGAAGGAAGTCATACTTCGATACTGAATTTCCCAGACTATATATATATATATTATTATTGCTACTAACCGCATTTCTGGATCTACTAACCGTATTACCAATTGTATTATTACGTCAATACATTTAATTGCTATATTTCATTCCTGCGTTTGTCATTCATTTGAGACAGGATTTCATCCCGGAATCCACAACAGTAATATATAATGAGTCTCCACATCTTACTGACTTTTGTTGCTCCAAGTTCACCCTGTACTCGGCCCAAGAGCCGTTCGAGTTAGAGGGTTTTCGAACGTTTACCATTCCTCCTATCCTTGTTCTACCAGCCATTCGCACAAACACGTTAAATGTGACTTGTAAGTGTTAAACTTTCTAAACCTTCATTCCTCATTATGTATTCCGCAAATTTCAACTCTTTTTTCCTAATTATAATTTTGCTTGTAGTTCGTATTTTCCTTGAGACTACCTCATTTTCACATCATCTGTATTTTCGACATTCATTGGTAGGACCACATCATGTTCAAGTCGTTTATAAATTTGTGAGGAAATTGTCCAGCGTTTTCTCTTTTTTCTAAAAACGTTTGCATATTTCTTTCATTCAGGAATCTAAATTCTTTATACAAATTCCTGTCCATAGTCTTCAAAGCATTTCTAGGCGTTATGGCTTTATTAGATTTCAAAATTTCAAGCCAATTATAAATGTAACTATATAAGCGAGCGTATGAATGCTAGTGTCTGAACACCATACTCTTGTAACTTGGCAGCTGATCTCTCCTCCGTTCTTGCTTTCACAGTTCAATGTGGGGAGATGTGATTTATAACATTTAATACATCCGAATTTTAAGCTAAGAATGTTTCATTAGCACAAAGCAAACCCAGGGTTTTCTTCCTTCATGATTTAAGGTTGTATTCTCATTGGGGCATCTTACCTGGAACGTTTATTGGTACTCAAGCTCTCTCTGGACGTCAAGTAAATCTACGGCTTCTTAGCCTCACGTTTTTCACTGAAATACTGTTCAGGCTGACCAGCTGATCGGTTGAACCCTCTGCCTTCGGGCAGGGAGGAACCCGAACCAGGCTACACAAATGGGCGGAGTCTCTTTCGTGGAGGTAAACCAACCCCGAACCCGTTTATACGGGTTCAAAGGGCATATTTTTGGCCGAGCCCACGGGCTCGGAGATCCCACGTTAAACCGGCCTTGTCCCACATGATGCCCTCGTGGAGGGTGACTAAATTCTGTTCCGTCTGAAGTCTGGAGTGACGTCCTTCAGGAGTCTTTCAGTCAGTCAGAACGAGTCAGTCAATCGAGTCAGAGGCAGTCCGAAACAGAGTCGCGTTCAGACAATTACTACTAAACTTGATTGTTAGTACTAAGACTTTTCTACTTCTCTGTATATATTCCTGTTTGTAATATATCTGTGTTCTTCCATATCCGTATTCGAGTTCTTCTTTATTGGTTCTACGTTGGACTATCATCGTGGTACAAGGAACCGGACCATAACAATAATTTATTCTTACGTCCATACACCAACCTCGCTAAGTAATTTTCTATCTTGATTGACCCTTGGGTCTTGGATCTGGTGAACATTTATTGAAGAAAATTCAAAGTATTTTTTCTCATTACAGATTGAATGTTTTTTGTATTTTACGGGTCATCTTCCAGTTATTGGTTATCTAAATCAGAAATATATTTTGTATTATAAGTATAATTCTTTCCGGGTGAATATTTCATTATCACTCTTTTGAGAATAACAATGATTTTTACAGGTACAGGTCCTACTATGTAACTATAGCTGGGGGAGGAGATTGAGTCATACATTTCACAGGGGTATTTGCGCGTAACTGAATGTAAAGAACCAGGTCAAAATTCGAATTCGGCTCTCCGATTTCTAATTCCGAACCGCTGTTCGTTACACCACCCGCACATCCCAGTACAGGGAAAATAATCATGTTAAAATCAGGGCGTGCTTAGGACTCGACTAAATGTGGTTGGTTAATCCATGTGGGCAGGTTAATGACTGACTTCAAAAACACTAAAAAGAAACACTCGCGTTACATTGAGGTTGTTTTGACCTTTTTATTATTATTATTGCGTCTATTATTTGAATTTGTATCTCTATGCGTCGTGTTAAGGAATTTTCAAATCACCATTTCTACTGCCGAGGGTTTATTTTGTGTTTGATGAACTAATGCAGTAAAATTATTTTAAATTAGGAGATTAAATATAAAAGCGATTAAATTAAAGTCTTATATATATATATATATATATATATATATATATATATATATATAGTCATCCACAGACAGACTGCTTGCTGTATCCCAGCTCATAATCAGTGTAGCTAGACGTCCGGTTGCCTCTAGCTACGACCGAAACACGACTGAACTGGCGTCAGTCGGAGATTCTACCACTAATCCGTTGGCGCACGGCCGGAATGAAGGTGAATTTAAGCGTATTTATTTTTAGATAAACACACAGTGACTGAGAGATCTCGATTCGATTGAACGAATAGTCTTGCATTATTAGCCGTAATAGTCACTGTTTACAAACACACACTTCCTCCTCAGAGAGCTCAACCGAAATAAATTTTTCAAGAGCATATATATTGTCATCCACAGACAAACTGATTTGCTATATCAGAGCTCATCAGTGTGGCTAGACGTCATGTTGCCTCTAGTTAGGATCGAAAGCGACTGAACTGACGTCAGTCGGATATATATATATATATATATATATATATATATATATATATATATATATATATATATACAGTTAAACCTAGAGAGCCAGACAATTTCAAGGTTTCACCTAGGCCGGCCTTCCCTGACGATCCGCTTAGGTGAAACCTTGGTAGGTTTGCCTGGTTCTCTAGGTTTCACAAGGTCTGCTCTACTCATTGTATTGAGCATTCTACTTAGTTATTTTGTGTACTCGCATCGGGTTTTTTTCTTCTTTGAGCCTTGGACTCGTATGCTGGACAATTATTTTTGGCTAACGTACATGTTCTTGATTCTTTCTTTTTTATACCTTTTTTTCCCTTTGGTATTGGCTTGTTTATTTGCAAATCAACACACCAAAGTTTTTCCGAGCGAGTATAGCTTCTTATACTTATAAGATTTCTATTAATAATAATATATATATATATATATGTATATATATATGTGTGTGTGTGTGTGTGTGTGTGTGTGTGTGTGTGTGTGTAAAAGATTTCGTGTGACGCATTTCGTCCCTTTTCATATGTTTTGGGTATATTGTCCAGTCAATTTCATTGAGATTCTTTTTCTTTTCCTTTTTGTTTCTTTCATTTTTTTTTTTTTATTAAATACCCCAGATTATGATAACAGATCTGTCAAGAATGATGAAACGTTGTAAGAAACTGGATATCCATTTTCCATGGATTAAATAGCGATCAAAGAAGCACACTCTAAACATTTTCGTCTTAGTGAATTATTTTCTCTTTTAATTAGAGTAGCATTTTTATGTCAGAATTGTGGTCCGTCTCATTACGGGAGAAACTGATGCGTTCAATATGTTGTTTTTTTAAGTATCTCTTTTGTGTTCACATAATTTTTGTATTTAAACTTCTTAAGGTTTCTCCAGTATATTATTTCTGGCAATCGTTGCGGCTGATAGAGTAAATCTTGCCATTATGCTTTGACTCGTTGTTTCGTTTTGTAGTGATAAAGTCTTTTATCGTTTTAACTTTAGTTTTGACAACTTTTATGTTACTCTTAAATGATTTTCGATTGTAGTTGTTATATATTTAGTGGGTAGAACAATATATTTTTGTTTCTTTGGGTTTTTCAGGAGGGAGCGGCTGTTCTATTATCGAATATTTTATGAGCCTTTTGTTTCACATTGAATATGAACTTGTTAGGATATTAGAGGATTGTGAAAGTATTTTCAATATATTTCTCTTCTTGTTGTAAATATTGAGGGCTGCACATTTTGATTGATCTTAAGTAGTATCACTGATTGTTCTGGATTGTATTTCGTTGTTATGATGGGAATAGAAATTTATTATATTATTTTTATTAGTTAATTTTTGGTGGACACTAATTTTTAAGCTGGTGTCAGTGCGGTGTAGCATGATATCTAGGAAAGGTAAAGTATGTAAATTTTATTCTATACTTTGTTTAGTTTATTTAGAAGGCCAGGCAAGTCTTTATTACAGGTATATATTAATAAAGCATCATCAGGATGTCGGAAGTATGTTGATTGTTTAAGTAAAATATTTTTAAACGACCAGGTTCAAGAAATTCCAAGAAAATACACGCTATCACTCCACTAGGAAGTGATCCCATTGGTAATCCAAATTTTTGTTTACAAAAATTATTATTATTAAGTGTGAAATAACATTAATTGGTCATGAGGTTTTTCTAAATTTAAAATTTCCAACGTCTTCTGTCCATGTGCATGTACTTAAAGAAAGCTAGTCTGATTAAGTCCTAAGGGTCGAAACACGTCACACGTTCCACCTTGTCATACATCTTTTATCAATTTATGCTTGATATATAAAAAATTTATATATCGTTATACTATATATATATATATATATATATATATATATATATATATATATCGTTATATATATATATATATATATATATATATATATATATATATATATATATATATATATGTATGTATGTATGTATTTTTGGTTATTTATATTGTTGTTACTTAACTTTGTATTATTTACTATTGATTGTTGGTTTTATTACTGCAGAAAATGCCGGTCATTATAACCGACCGTAAACCAATCTGTTGTTAATGTGGAGAAACTGGTCGCCTCTCCTCTTCCTGACCAGTGAAGAAGGTCTCTGAAGTTCTGCGCCCCGCCGACCTAAATCCCCCTCTGGTCAAGTTTTTTATTTGCGTCTCGCCTGTGATGAGCATACTGACGATTGGAGCCGGTGTAGTAAATCCACCGGTTTTGTCCAATGAATGGCCCCCATTTCAGGAAAAGCCTTTGCCAGTCGCTTCTGCGGGCACGGAGAAGGTGGAATGGCTGATTGTTGGCAAGACCAGAAGTAAGCTTTACATAACGGGATCTCATTCCCCAGAGGCCCCACAGGTAAAAACACGCACAGTCACACAACCTCTGCCAGTTACAAGTGCGTTGACCAGGCTATCTACGCCGTCAAGTTAAGGGCGATGGCAATAAGAAACGAGACAAATTTTGAAAAAAGGAATAAATTAGAACAACACAAAACACCTCTGATGTCCAAAAGAACACAGGAACCTCCAGCAGTGCACCCCTTTACCTTGGCAACGTCTTCCCCTTCGGTAAAAACACTATCATGACTCCACCTCCAGTCACAAAGTCTTTGTCACCCGCACCATACAAGATGACCACCCTAAAATAGCTCCTATTTTAAAATACCCACCAAAAAAGCTATACCCCAAACTGATACCCTGCGTATACTTCGATCAGTTCATCAAAAGGCAAGGCAACATCAAAAGGTAACGAAGCCCATCGTCAGAAAAAATGAAAAAATATGTAAGTTAAACCAAGTTTCAATGTAGGGCAAGACGTTTGCCGAATGTCGAGAGAACGGGCAGAAAAGCCTTAAGCCAAACCCGCAAAAGAAAAGATTTAAATATCTACTCAGTTTTAATGAAGTATCCCCAAAGTGTGTTTACTGTGATACGATCGTGACAGGGAACCCAAGAAATATGAGCAATGCTAAAAGAAGCAAATGTCGCCTTCGGGACATTCCCTCACCTAGCATTCTTCCACTATCAAACGTAAGATCGGCCAAGGCTCAATGGGATATGCCGTCGGTGTCTTAACCCCGGCCATGTTTAATGCAGATCCCTAATTTAACTGAACATGGGTCTCTGGCTAGTAAATATAGCCAAGGTCGGAGATTCGCAGTGTGAGTCTCGCTCGCAATCTTCAGCGTCTCGGTGTGGATGCATGTTGTGAGCAAGAGGCCCAGTTTTCAACTCGCGACCAAATGTCTTTGGGTGTTTTTTTCTATTCAATATTCAGTTTTCTGCCTAGTGAACAAGTCTTTGAATGCGGCGTCTCTTCTTGTTGTAGCAGATCTTGCGTGCAGGCTTTGCTGGATGTTACTATAAAGGATAAGTCTCATCGGCTTATTTGGGTTTATACGCCCAATCGCCATGCGGAGCGGCCTCTTTTGTTTTGGCGGATTGAGACATTTTTGACGATGTCTTGTCGGATAGTTTTAGCGGGCGATTTGACTGCCGTCTCTACACAACGTAGATCGTATAGGAGAAAGATCGAGTATTAACAACCCGGATGTGAAGCCATTTCTGGACATATCGTCAAGTTCGATCTTGTCGATACGTATCGTAATGAGCACCCCCGGAAGATATTGTGGTTTATTCTAGCTACAGAGACGGGGTGCTAGTTAAGAGAGTCGATGCAAGGCTCTTAAATTGTCCAAGTTTCAATTCTATAGTTTACTCGGATCATAAGCTCGTCCGGGTTCGTATAAACTTTGATAAGCCTAAGGTTAAGATGGCTGGAAATTGAACGCATCATTATTTGGTGAGCGAGATTTTCAAGATCCCACTTATGAACGGGGTCCCCCCGGTATGGTGATGGAAGTGAATGGGGTACGATCAGAGCCTTTCGTGTTGTCCCGCTCCATTCGTCAAGGTTGTCCGCTTCAGCCTTTGCGTTACGTTCTCGTGTTTGAGCCTTTCCTTCGCAAGTTAAAGGTCCTACGCGGAATTTCCTTATCTTGTGTTGCGACCTCGGCCAGCTATTCCACCTATGCTGATGACATTTCGGTTGTTTTGTCGAGTAGAACCGAGATTGACGGAGTCGGCAAAGAGAGATCAGAAGGTGACAGAAACCAAGATCAACGCGATAAGTCTGTTGGCTTGTGGTTAGGCGCGTGGAAGGGAATTTTACTTTTCGGGCCTTTTCTCTGAACGTACGGGCCGGTCAAGATATTCGGCGTCTGCTGGAAAAGAATTGGTAGGAGGTCCGGGAGAAGGACGTAGGCGCAGTTCGTCTGTGGTCTCGCAGGAATCTTTCTTTAAAGGGGAAGGAAGAAACATGTTTCGCACCAATCCTTCAAATTCACCTTTACCAACTCTCCGTGCTTTCACTACCGTATGCTATACAAATGCAATAATTCTTTCACCCCTTCTAGTGGGAGTCTCTTAAGGTATGTCTCCACACTTCTGAAGGCGATCTGGATATGCCTAACTTTGAGATTCGTCAACATAACTTCGCGTCGCGTTCCTAGACCGAATGTGTTCGCAAGCGGATGGGAATGGCGAATTCTAGAAGGAAATCGCCAGTAAGAACTTCTAGTCTCTAAGAAATGTGCACTCTTGCGAGGAGGAGACCCACTGCTTACCGCGAGTGTAGTGCTCCTTCTACTGTGATTACTGGCCATTCTCATGTTCCTCATACGGGTGACAGGCGTTTCTCGTAAGGCATTACTAAGTATTAATGAGAGGGTCCGTTTAAGATGGTCTGATTGGCGAACTCAGTTTAATGAAGTAGGAGGCTCACTAATGATGAGGCATAATTCCCCTGAGCGATGATACAAAGGGCCAGTCTGAGTCGGCAAAAAATTTCTTCAGCGGGCTTAGAAAATTCTCCCAGCTGCATCCGCTGCGGTGGGTCGGGGGAGACCCTGGCTCACGCCTTCTTCCACTGCAAGTTGGTAGTCCTGTTGTGCAAGTTTATTGAAGGCGTCATGGTTTGCATACTGCGTGAAAAGTTCTTTGTTCTTGAGGCCAGCTCTGTTTCACGCTATGTGATACCGTCGTTAACTAAAGCTATGTGTTCTTGTGCTTGCGAGGTGTTATGCGAGTCGTGATATGTACGGCGCGAGAGAAAGAATTTTATGGATGCAAGTAGTTTACTTCTTCCCAACTGATCTTGTTCTTTAGGCTTCAGCTTAAAGTCAACCTGAGGAAGGAAAGGAGACGACTCCTTTCTTCAGAATTTGACAAAAGCTGAGTGAGTCTTACGCGTATCTGTCGAATAAAAGGCGCCGACTTAGAGTGGCATTTTAACGCCGGTTATACATTAGAATTTTGGGAGTCCTGTATTACACATTGGCAATTACGTTTAAAATAATTTACTTTAATCCTGTTTTGCTTATAATTGTTTAAGCCAAGTTAATTTAGCTTGGGGATGTATGCTAATTGACCCCCTTTTATTTTTGTCTCCATTTTCTTTAGTTTAATTCCCCATCCCTTCCATCGTATTTAGGCAACAATCCTTCTTTCATGCACATTTCAATGAATACGACAGACAAGGTGCTTTGATTTTGATTTAGTTTTTTTTTATATACAATTTCTCATGTGATCTAATTTTTTTTTTCTTTTCGTATGATAATTTATGTAAAAACTGTCCAATTGTTCTTTTGATTCGAGCACTTTCGGCTATACATTTAGTCATTTTGAAGGTTGAAATATATTAAATGTTAACACGAAATACATTGTTGTATGTGCGTATTTATATAATGTTTTCATTTTCAAAACACCGTCAAGATATTGTGTCCATGTTCATAGTTGATATTATTGATTGTTGCTTTTTTTGTTTTTTGTTTTATGAATAAGGTTTCCATTATTTGTAGATGACGCTATTATATATATGTGTTGTCAACAGGTATGTTACGAATAGGGTCCGGTAGGTCTCCATTAGTGTTTAAATGAGACCTAATTGAGCTATGGTCAGAAAGGTGTAGAGTTAGTCTTCGTATCAAACATGTTGTAGTATGGCCTATGTAATTATCTTCGAATTTTCATTGATCAGGAATACAGTTCCTTAATTGTCATTTAAATTGTAAATAATATCTATCCTATATATATATATATATATATATATATATATATATATATATATATATGTAGTTAATGTATCTATATTTAATCCGACATTTTTAGTACTTCAAACAATATTTTGGTGTATATTCAGTATTTGAATTATAATAGAATTTCTTTTTTACTAGAATTTCTTGAATGCGCAAACTGATTGATTATTTAATGAAAGTGGGGCCTCTATTTCAAATATGGAGTATCGACTTTAATAACCTCTGAAGAAATAAATATATATATATATATATATATATATATATATATATATATATATATATATATATATATATATACCTCGTCGATCTCTATTTCCGAACCGTTATTCATTATACCACCTGCACATCCCAGTATATGAAAAATAATAATTTAAAAATTAGAGCGTAGTAGGACCCGGTTGAATGCTATTGGTTAATCTGTACAAGCAGGTTAATGATTGACAACTTAATGATTCCGTTTCAAAAAACCTACGTTGCTTTGATGTTATTTGGCTTTCTCAGATTATTTTTTTCTTTTTGGCGGTTTATCAACCCCTAAGGGTTATTTAATGCCGAAATCTAATTATTTTCAGCGCAATTTTATGTATTTATTTTTGAGATAATAAGGGTTTTAGTGATACACGTTTTACTAATTAACCCATAGAGAGAGTAAGATGAGGTGATTTTCTATCTTTCCCAAGTGTATTTGCGACTAAATGAATATGACGAACCGAACTGGAAATGATACTCGGCAGTCCGACTAAATATTCCGAGTCATTATCCATTACACCACCCGCACATCAAGCTTACAGCATCTGGTATTCTTAAAGGGTCACTCATCTAGGTACTGACCAGTCTCACTGTTGCTTTACTTCGGTAATCCTACTAAAAACCACTGTTTCAACATGATATGGCCGAATTATTTTCTTAGATTAATTATTCTTGTTATTATTATTTTGCATCTATTATTAATTTTTGCATCTTTATGCTGGAAGCTAAGGAATTTTCAAATCACCATTTCCTCTGTCGAGAGTTCATTTTGCGTTTTATAAACTAATGCATTAAACTTATTATAAATCACGAGAATTTTAATCGACTTTTCACACTTGCAAAGGATTAAAAATGAAATGATTATATTTAATTCTATCTTATATATATATATATATACCAAACTCCATGTCAATATACTAATAGAAAATACAAGTAGAAGTGCCTCATGCGCATGCAAAAAATAGATAAAAAATAATGGATTCCCTAATAATGAGAAAGAAAAAGCCACCAACATTTACTATGAATATAGCGGCAACGATATGTAGAACTTTTGAACAATTTTAACACATTTTGTGTTCAGAAATAAAACATTCTTGTAGTTTCAGATACAAACATAAATAAACACACATTTCTTTAAAAATAAAAAATATAAATCATCCTTGATAATGGCTAAAGCTCTCCGATATGTAGAACTTTTGAACAGTTTTAACACACTTTGCGTTCAGAAAAGAAAACACTTCTACGTACACAAAAAAATTGAATAAAAACATAATCGAAGGGCTATGTCATTCGTCTTTAACGAAACTTGTATAAAGGATTGCTGCCCAAATGCAATATATATATATATATATATATATATATATATATATATATATATAT
This sequence comes from Acanthosepion pharaonis, assembly GCA_903632075.3. NCBI lineage: Eukaryota > Metazoa > Mollusca > Cephalopoda > Sepiida > Sepiidae > Acanthosepion > Acanthosepion pharaonis. The sequence goes on from CAHIKZ030004677.1 coordinate 4,210,396, forward strand.
ATCTGTGTGTGTGTATATAAGGTGCGATGGATAAAGTGTCGTCTAAATTGCGCAGAAATGAAAATAACACTGACATCTCATTTTAAGATATATTTACCAAAATTACACAAAAATATCTTGAAACACTAAAGACAAAATTTCTTTCATAAAATTGTCATTCGCTTCAAGGACGGCTTCCAGACAACTTCGGAATCTGCTGCAACACTTCTGGATGTTCTTCTTGTTGGTGAATGCTGTCATAATCCTTGCCTTCAGTTCATCTTTGGTCTTATAAAGAGTTTTGTTGGTCTCTCACTTACCTGTACCCCACATATAATAATCAAGAGAGGTACAGTCGGAGTTAAGTGGTCAGATATAAGGGGTGATGTTGTCGGAGAAATTGTTGACAGCTATGACTGGATTCTCCAGCTTGTGTGGTATGGTGCAGAGTTCTGTTTATAGACATAAGGTCTTCCAGCTGCCACCCTCTTGATCCAGAGCAGCACTACTCCCTCAAGAGACTTGATCTAGGTTTCTGTGTTGAGTCTGAGGCCCAGTAAGGAGATGAATGAAAGCATAACGACGCTATCATTAGTGATCACTCCATATACCTTCAAAATCACCATTAGACTAATCCAACTCTTTCTGAATCCTCTGCGTTGTCCTCAGACTAACACCCAAACGCTCTTGAATGTTAGTATTTGACCTTTCGAAGCTAATGGCAGGCAGTACAGCATGACACTTTCAAGTTTCTGGCGGAGAGAATTGCGTTATGCTGTTCTAAATTGACCCTAAAATACCGTGCAGTCGACAAAATCAAAAACAATGCGCTTAGACGAAAATTAAATATAGCATGAGGTATTATTTAAAATTCGATATGGGTAGCAGATTTCGCTACTAGCTTCTCTAGTCACCCAGGAATCGCGTCAATTGATTTCACCAGGAAACCTTGTGGGATGGAAGACAACTTCAAATTCTTCGAAAGTCTTTGGTTTGATATAGTAGACGTGTTCCTTTAACCAAGTCCAAACTAAAAAGTTTCATGGTTTCATCCTCTAACAGTACTCCACCATATTTTCACAAGAACAACGGATTTCTAACGTTATTTCATAATGTGCCGCTAGTTGGGTACGCTCCTGCAAGGTAAGACGGTCAGCCATGTCTGTAATCCTTTTAAATTTCAAACGAAGTAATTCATCTGAAAAGAAAGATACAAACAAATGAAATTCTCATACATTAATGATCAAACTCTTGGCTGGACAGCCATACAGACAACTGCGACCCATTCGGCCATTCACGAACAACAATAGCACAAATAAGGGGGACTACATCTTGCATGAAAATCAAATCTTCAACATTCTTCCAAGCACTGATAACTGACCAATATGGTAACACACCTTTCGGCATTCATGGTATCGCGAAGAATGAATGGACCCATAATCCCGTCCGAAGTCATCCCATACCAAACCGTTACTTAGGACTGATTCTGAATTTTTCAGAGATAACAAAAGCATCTTCGCTTACCCAATAGCGGCAGTTTTGATAGTTCACAAACCCACCGATGTGGAATACCGCTTCATCATTCCAGAGGATATGTTTAAAGAGATCTGTCTAATCTACATACCAAGCCAACATATTCTCACCAAACTCCATGCGAATATCGCAGTCTTCAGCGGAAAATGATTGGCAGTGGTGCAGCTTCCAAGTATGCCATTTAAGCTCCTTCTTGATTACAGTTCATATTGTGAGGAAGGATAGCCCACTTTCTCTTGCTGCTTTTCGTATTGACTTTATTGGGCTACGTCTATACATTATTGAACTACTTGCAATGTCTCCTTGTCACTAGACTTGCAATGGCGACCACTTTTTCAAGTGTCATCTACAGATCCTGTATCCATGTGTTTTGCATGACTATTCTTGATTTCTTTGCGTCAACTTGAGCATGTACTCCTCTAACGGTACTCCACCATATTTTCACATGAACAACGGATTTCTAACGTTATTTCATAATGTGCCGCTAGTTGGGTACGCTCCTGCAAGGTAAGACGGTCAGCCATGTCTGTAGTCCTTCTAAATTTCAAACGAAGTAATTCATCTGAAAAGACAGATACAAACAAATGAAATTCTCATACATTAATGATCAAACACAAAAAATGTTGAGATAAAAATTACAATAAATAAATAATTTATAATTATTTTAAAATAGAGAGCTGCTTTTCAATCGTACTGTATATCTTCATGCAATGGTCAATTTTTTTTTAAAGGTGTATCAACATGTTTCTTGCTCATTTTAAGACATTCAAGCTGATTTATAATTGTGTCGAAAGATTAAACGTATTCAGTTCACTCATAAACAAATATGTATTTGTATTTTTATATACATGGCAATTAATGCATAAAACATTTTCTTTAAATGTCATGTCACCACTTTGTAATAACATCATTAAATATATATATCAGCACAAAAGTATCGGTTTGCTAGAAATTCAAATAGCAAAATTGAAAAGAAAATTACCATGTGTACTTGATACAATGCATAACAAATTTAGATTTCAGTTAAAAAGAACATCGACCTTTATATTGGTTATTTTCATTTTTTTGGTTTGTATAGATATTGTTGTATGTTCCAGTTTATATATATATATATATATATATATATATATATATATATATATATATATATATATATATAGATTGATAATATTAGTGGTTAATATACTTATACATATGCAATCATATATCTAAACTATATAAATATATATACATACATACATATACATATATATATATGTATAAAAAAAATAATTCAAGAGGATAGAATCCAGGTAGAACTCAATGTCCAGGACAGAGTAAGGATATAATAAAAAGGCTTAAACACTAATATTCCATGGTCATAATTTATTCCATTGGAGTCGTAAATACGATCCAATTCATCAGACCTTCAAATTCAAAAAGAAAACAGAAAAAAACAATTATATATATATATAAGTGGGGAGCAACCGGTTTCGCTCCCGCTCATCAGGCTTCCACGGGAGATTCAAAATTAAAACAGAGAAGGTACAATCAGGATAGGTGGAAACAACGTGAGTGTTTGCTGGGACTCGCTGTCATCTGCCTCTAGTTCCTTCTTGCATATATACAGGTATATATATGTACATATATGTATTTTTTTTCCACCTATTCTGATTGTACCTTCTCTGTTTTAATTTTGAATCTCCCGTGGAAGCCTGATGAGCGGGAGCGAAACCGGTTGCTCCCCCCCCTTGTTGAGTGTTTTTTTTTTATTATTTAACATTGTTTTAATATGTCTTGTAATATTAAATTTTACACTTTTATTTCGATCATTAAATTTTGTACCTACAAAAAATATCTTTAAATATATATATATATATATATATATTATATTATATTATATTATATATATACAATTATATATATTATGTATTATATATATTATATATATATATATATATATATATATATATATATATATATATATATATATATATATATATATATATATATATATATATATATATATATATATATATATATATAAAATATTTTTTCGTATTGTTGATTTAGATCAATGAGATTCAATTTTAGGAGAAAACCAATGGAACAATATTAGCGAGGCATTGTAATACATGAAAAATATTATTCGGAATTTTAGAACTTTCAAAGGTTATTCAGTAATCATACATAAAAAATGATTGTATTGTTTCCATGTTGTCTTCAGTTCACATTGGTATTCAAAATCGTACAAACAATAACTGTACAAGATTTACTCTGATATTTTGCTATATTCTATATAATTATTTTTTACATTGTATTTTTCACTATTTATTCATTTTTCCTACGATGTGTTTTCGTTCTTGTATCATCTTGGCTTGCGGTGATATCACGCTGAAACACCGAATCCCGTGTGATCGCCAAAATTAAACAGCGTTGCTAACTAGATTGATGACCGCTAGAAATATCAGGTGCTGTAAGCTTAGATTTACAGGTCGGGTAATGAATAACACCTCGGATTGGAAATCGGATAGACGAGATCTAATTACAGTCGAGTTTCTTATGCATACTTATGCTTGGGAAATATATGAATCTAACTCTAGCCCCCAGCTATGGGTTAATTAGTAGGACTTGTATCAGTAAATTATTATTATTATTATTATTGTTGTTGTGGATTCCGGGATGAAATCCGGTCTCAAATGAATGACAAACGCAGGAATGAAATATAGCAAATAAATGTATGTACATAATAATACAATTGGTAATACGGTTAGTAGATCCAGAAATGCTGTTAGTAGCAATAATAATAATAATAATAATATATATATATATATATAGAGAGAGAGAGAGAGAGAGAGAGAGAGAGAGAGAGAGAGTCTGGGAAATTCAGTATCGAAGTATGACTTCTTTCTGAGTCTACGTGGTCACAACTGTGACTCCTACAAAGCGGTTACCTCACACTCTCACTGTATCACTGTATCAGTGTATCTCTCTCTAACACTCCGGGCATTCACCGGCAGCATTACAAGTACACACTGGGAGAGTCCATTTGTATGAAAAAGGGGTGGACCCCTTAACAATTATCCCCAAAATATTCTCACAATCTAGAAAATATTTTCAGGCTTTAAATAAACTGCAAAAGCTTGATAAACCGTGAAAAACACGCGAATCTTGTATCTTCCTAAAATCATCAACATTTTCTTATTTTTCTTCTTTCCACTCTTAACTTCTGTATAATATCTAATCTTCTATAAGACAGTGACGGCTGGACAGTTATCCTCCCAGATGAAGAAGCGACTTGAGACGACTGCGATGTATTTTTGTTGAAAAATGATTAGAATAACATGGCCAGAATTTTTGAAGGCAAATAGAAACTACAAGAGTTAAATGAGACTAAAACTCGACCGTGGTCGTGATCATCGAATCAATGGGAACGATCATATCTTTAGCTGCAGAGAATGCACTTTATCATGGATACATAGTCTTGAATTCAGAGTTTTCCTTCTCCTAGACCGGAGCTAGGCTAAAAGAGTTATATACCTAATACCTGGGGTAGAAAAGTTATATACCTAATACTTTTCCCAAGGTTATTAGTACATATATGAATGTAATGAACTCGACTGGAATTCGAACTCGGCTCTCTAATTCTTCAATTCGAGCCTAAATCTAACCATGCCTGCGACCAAACAAGGGGGTTTACTACAATATCTGAGTTGGAAATGCTCAATCCTCACATTCTATCTTTGACAGAATTCAAAATCATTTGCCTGGCCTTATGGATTATTTTCCACTCTTCAGTCTATTTCCTACAGAGGTAACATCGAAAGGATATTGCTATTTCTATACAAGTGGGGAGTAAAAAAATTAAGTATGCAGTACTATGTATTAATTAATTATACCAGTATTGCAATAATCAATACAGTACGTTTTGTGGTCACGATTTGTTGTATATCAACTGTTGCATCCCCATATATATATATATATATATATATATATATATATATATATATATATATATATATATATATATATATATATATATCCAAGTATAGGACTGGTGTATACGGAATAAATTCCAATAACCAAAAAATACTATTCTTAAAAGAGTGCTTAATACAGAGTATTTAAAAAAAATGACAACGAACCTTGTTTATGATGCTTTAATGTTAGGGCTAGACTGAAATAGAAATCATTCTAACTAATTAATATTAAATTTTACTATAAAATTGAAAATTAAAAATTACCAATTTTAAAATTTAAATTTAATCTGTATTAAGTTTTTTTTTTTTAATTCTCATATGCGTGTATTTTGATTGGTCATTGCAGCTTATGCAACAGCATTTCCCCGAGCGGAGAGTGTTTAATTGATTAAAAACCCTTTATTCTACATTCAATACCATCACTTGATAATACACCAGAAGTATTGAAACAAAAGGCTGTTTGTCGTGATTTGATAACATATTTATGTTATAATTTTCGTGTAAATTATATATATATATATATTTCTATATATCACTTGCCCTGCTACTTCCACAGAGTCGAATCATCTATATATCCTCCGTATTATTTCAATTGTAAATAATTTCCACCCAGACTGCTTTTCCCGAGTACTTATACTTTGTGGAAAAGGTTCTCTCCACACTACGATTTAAACTTCTTCAAGTCAAATCGTTTTCGATTCTCCTTATCCTCATAATCTTCACTTCCTTCTATCTTCACTTAAATTCATATTACACCGCTCATGTATTATTCATCTACCTTAAGTGGCTCTTAAGCTTTGCATCGAGAAATATGGTATCGTAGAAGCTTCCATTCGGTTATATTTTGTTATTAAAATATCTTCAAATGAGTAAAACTTTTAAAACTTAAAGAAACCCATACTTCATGAAACCCTGAAGACTGGCATTACAAAATCTCTATCAAAGACCGTCTCCAAAAAAAAAAAAAAAGAAACGTCATTCTAACACTTCGAAAATCACCCACAATTAAAATCAGTAACACATATAAGTAGAAAAGAAAATAATAATCCAATCACGGTGGTTAACAGACATGTTCTAACACTAATATTAATTGTCTCCCGATGGTAAAAGATATAACCCAAGGTTAATTTCATGTAGAGCACCATAGCATGCATATCCTGACCAGGGCCAAAAATTGTCCAGTCATATTCCCAAACTGCCAAAAGCAAAAAAAAATTCTATCGATATTAGAAAGAGCTATAACATTTAGTGCATTTGAAAAGTTTAATTTTCAGAAAAAACCGTTTGAAGCCCGTATCACATATGGGAAAATGTAATTGTTGTAAGTTTGTATCTGCAGGTCGTGTAATGGATAAAGATTTGAAATTGAAATAGCCATTGACTTCAACCACGGCCTCCAGGCGACTTTGGAATCTCCTGGAACTCTTCTGGGCGGTATCCTTGTTTAAATTGATGAATGTTGCCATAATCCTTGTCTTCAGTTCATCTTTGATATTACAAGGATTTTTTTTTTTTTTGCTCTCCTGCTTTTTTTGCTCTCCACACAAAGTAATCAAGGGTGTTGCTGTCTGCGGAGGTAGGTGTCCGGATATAAGGTGTGATGTGGTCGCTGAATTTGTCTGACAGCCATGAGTGGTTTCTTCGGCTTGTGCGGCATGGTGCAGATTCCTGTTTACATATATAGAGGCTTCCAGGGACCAGCCTTTGGAAACATGGCAGTACAACCTCCTCAATGCACTTGGTGTAGGCCTCCGTTTTGAGTCTGATGCGCCTCGGGATGATGAATGGAGGCATAACGTCGCCATCACTAGTGATCTCTCCAAACACCTTCATAATCCCTATTAGACTCATCCAACTCTTTCTTTTCAGCTTGACCCCCAGACACTCTCAAATGTTCATATTGGAGCTTCAGGTGTGAATGCCAAGCAGTACAGCTTGCCGTTTCCAAATTCCTGGCGGAGTTAATTGTGTCATGGTGCTATTTTTCTCACAGACGGTGCCCAGCTGACTTTAATATACTGCGCAGTTGACAAAATCAAAAATAAATAATGCGCATGCGTGAAATTAAAACTATAAGATTGCAATAATTTAATCAACGTATCCTGTATATCAAGAGAGAGAAAGATTTGATTGCTTCTCCGGATTGATATCAGTCATTCTTCTTAGTGTATATGCAAAAACGTGCCCACATATTGGAATATTCAGGCTTCATGCTCTTAATTATTGATTTAATAAATGTTATTGAATAGTTGATTAAATTGCAATGGATTTACACTGTAATCCATAAATCCATCAGTCACCGATTTTATCTCCAAGTTCTTCCTCTTTTCTCAATTGAGATTTCTTTTCTAAGGCTATTGATTTTTCAAAGTTACTTCTTACGGATGGCGGCCATGAACGCTATTGAAATATGTACCGGACCCTAAATTTATAAATCACACTTTATTTCAATTTTTTTTTAAATTTGTCCTCAAAGAGAACTACGGCCCAAAGAAAATTACTTTTTAATTGGCCCATGGAAAAAAAATGTTCAGTATAAAATTTAATTAAATATCTGTCGCCAATTGAATTGTAGGCAACAGATGTTGCCTGGATGTTCGTGATAGGAACAGATAATAAATACAGTCAACTTTTTCCTGGTTATTCTTCAACCAAGCAACACCTCCCATTCCGTTAAGTCGGTAGGGACATGGAAAAACTTTGATGCTGGCAACAAGATCATTGTGTTTGGGCTATGTTTTGCACCACCAATTTATATGCTTGTGCCATATTCGTTCTCCTGGGGAAGCAAATTTATAGAATATTTAAATGCAGCAACATCAACTGCGTGCCTTTGTCATAAGAGTGAAGTCCCAAATTCTCGTCAGTGAATTTCCTGCTTGGTATGAAAGTTTTAGTAATTGTATCCACAGTGGTATTTTATTCAGTCAGTTATGTGCCATGCATGATACACGCTTAGATGATCATGTATCTTTCGATACATGACTGACGAGGTACGTTTTTTTCACGAAGTAGGTTGTCATTTCTTTCTGCGGTAGACCAGTTACCATCCAACGCTACAAAACCCGGTCTATCCTACGATTTACCCATAGTTGTGGGGTGGTGAAGAGGATTAATACCTATCCCAATGGTATTAGCAAGTAAGTGAATGTAATGGATTCGATAGGAATCCGAACTCGGCTCTCCAATTTCTCAGTCCGAGCCGCTATCCATTACTCCATCGTGATTTTTTATTACTGAGACAATTCACATGTTCTGTGTGGGAGTGTAGTTGCCTGTACCAAATGGATTTATTTTCAAATAAAAAAATTATATTGAATTTATCCTGCATAATAAAAAGCTCGCATCCCAAAGAACTGACTACACTGTATAACATGATTTTCGTTATTGATTATCAATTGGTAGTTTCTATTTGCTTACGACTAGAGTGTATGAAAAATGACTAATATTTCAGTATCTGTCTATATTTCTGAGATGAGGTATTATGTACACTATTTACATTATTCGGACTATTGACCTCATCTTTGTCGCCATATTTATTACAACGTTTCGGCCGTTGTACGCTCCGGCCTTCTTCAGCTGGTTGGAATGTCGAACTGAACCCTTTATTTCGCTCACTGGGGTAGACTGTTCTAGTTCCATGTGTCATGTCTAATGAATATCTGTTAACAGTTATCCCCTGTTAATTCACCTCTCCAAGTTCTCCGCCGCCTTAACCAGGTAATGAACTCACACTCTTTGGGTCCTGTCACTGGATCCTACTAACACCTTTATCTCTTGATAGTTCTTGAATGGACTTTGAAGATGGAAGCCTGAGTACGAATGTTCCTACCATTCCTGAAAGCCTGAATGATCTTTTTCCTCACACCATTGGTCATTTGAGAAGACAGTGGGGCTAACACAAAACGATTTTAACCTGTTCTCTTTATATCTGAATAACCCAAAGGTATTGTCATTGATTCTTAGGGAAAATGGCGTCATATTGGTTTTATTCTTATCTGAAAACATAGAAAAAACAAACACAATTTGTTTAATGGTTTTTTAGATATTAAACATTTTGTGAAATGGATAATTATACTGTTACACGATTTGGAGACTTTTGGTGTCACACCCAGTGAATATATATATATATATATATATATATATATATATGTGTGTGTGTGTGTGTGTGTGTATGTATGTATGTTTGTGTGTACATCTCTCTCTCTCTCTCTCTCTCTATATATATATATATATATATATATATATATATATATATATATATATCATGGTTTGTATTTGTTTAAGCAACAGTTTTTCACTGACAGATGTTTGAATGAAAAAGACACCCAACGACCTTTTTTTTTTTAAATTTTAGTTAACTTTTTATTTTTTGCGAAATTACTCCCGAACATTGAAACCTTTTCTTTTTTCTAGTTGTTTTCAATATAAAAAATCATTCACAATATTCGCATAGAAAAAAATTATAACACCAAATGTCTGCAGAAATATAAAAGTAACATTATTTAAAGAATTTAATTAAGTGTATCTAACCCCTCTTTTAATACAGACCCGTGCAATCTTGTTAATAGCATCACACAAACAAATAATAAATAATAGATATCATATGCCGTCGACAAATAATATTAACCTGAAAAAAACGCCAAGAACTACAGGGTGGTTCAAATGTCTTCTCCTACATACTATAATTTTCTATTTCAGATGACTGACACGATCTCCTACAGTTTGTAAGAAAGGCTTCTGTACATAGAGCGAATAAAAAAATTTAAAGAGTAAACATATTGTATTGCAACAAAATACATCAAATCTATAAACGGGTTGAACCAGCCATGAAAAGAGTTTTATATTTGAATTCGATAAATAGATACCAGAGTTTGTCTATATTTCTGAGATGAGGTATTATGTACAGTATTTACATTAGTCGGACTATTGTCCTCATCTTTGTCGCCATATTTGTCACAACGTTTCGGCCGTTGTACGCTCCGGCCTTCTTCAGGTGGTTGAAATTTCGAACTGAACCCTTTATTTCGATCGCTGGGGTAGACTGTTCTAATTCCACGTGCCATGTTTGATGGATGTCAGTTATCAGTTATCTCCTGCTAATTTTCCCTCTGAAAGTTCTCCACTGCCTTAACCAGGAATTGAACTCACCTTCTTTGGGTCTGTCACTGGATCTAACCAACGCCTTTATCCACTGTGCCATGTGTCCTTGAGGACATTTGGGTATGAACTTCTGAGTATTATAAACCTAATGTTTTCAGCATCATTTTTACCAGTGCTCATATTGCAATTTTTTGCTGTTATCATTGCATGTCTTTACCAGAGTTCATATTGCAACTTTGTTATCATTGCTTTTCTCTGGCACTCCTTATTACTGGTTCCCATATTGTATTTATTTCTATGCTTGGTCGGCTAAGGAGATTTTTGTGGCCTAGCATATGTGCTGATTCCTTAAGTTTACGAATTTTCCAATGGTGTTCCCTGTCTATGATCTCAACATGATCCCACAGGGGGGCGGTGATCTCCTTCTCTCTCCATATGTGGTCAGCCACGCCTGATTTTTCTACTTCCCCTCGCGTTACAGCTTTCTGGTGTTCTTGAAGCCTTACCTTGAGGGGGCGGCCTGTCTCTCCTTTATATTCCTTTCCGCAGCTGCCTGGGATAGCGTACGCACAGTCTTTAGTCATGTTCCTCTCTATGGGGGTCTCTCTCACTCGTGAGAGATACCTGCGAAGTGTTGTCACGCTTTTGAAGGTTGTCCTGATGTTATATGGACCGCAGATCTTTTGTATTTTCTCTGATAACCCCCCTTCACATAAGGCAGGCAGACTGTTTTCTGAGTGTTGTTGTCCTCCTCCTCCTCCTCCTCTTGTACCCGCCTATCCCAGTTTTTGGGGGCTGCTGCCATGTACCCAGGGTAGTTGTTGCGTTGTAGGGTACTACTTATACTGACCAATTCCTTATCTAACGTCTCTGGATCGCCACTTATGACTTTTGCTCGATGTTGTAAGCATCGGACGATCCCTTTCTTTACGCTGTATGGATGGTGGGAGTTGAAATTGAGGTACTGTCCGGTGAATGTTGGTTTACGGTATACGGATGTCTTGAACCCATTCTCTGTTCGAGATATTAGTACATCCAGGAATGGGAGTGAGTTGTTACTCTCTTTCTCCATTGTGAACTGTATCGAAGGTCTTATTGAGTTCACATGGTCCAGAAGAACCTGGACTTCTTCCTGATGTGGCCAGAGTATGAAAGTGTCATCTACGTACCGTAACCATATAGTTGGCTTTAGCGATATAGACTCTAATGCCATTTCTTCAAAGTATTCCATGTATATATTCGCCATTGCTGGTGATAATGGCGAGCCCATTGCTAAGCCCTCATCCTGTCGATATATGTGAGATCCCATTCCGAAGTGTGTTGTTTGTGTACAGAAAGTCAACATCTCCATCAGATTATCTATTGGAATACTGGTCCGTTCCTCTAGGGAAGAGTCAGAGGTTAATCTATCTCTGACTACTGAGAGTGCCTCCTCCGTGGGTACCTTGGTGAACAGACTCACACGTCCAAGCTCACCATCTGGTTGGATAGAATGGGAGCATCTTTGATTATTTCCACGAAGTGGGCGGAGTTTCGGACATATGAAGGAGACTTTCCGATCAATGGGTCAATTATATCTACAAGGAAGCGACTCAGAGGGTGGCACACAGAGCCTTGGCAACTAACAATCGGCCTGAGTGGAATACCGTCTTTTGTGAATCTTAGGGAGACCGTATATGTGAGGTAACTTGCTGTAACGCTGCGATAACTGCCTATACGTCTTGGGTGCGAAGTGATCCTTGTTCTTGATTAGGATCTGTGACAGTTTGCGTTCCGTTTTCATAGTAGGATCTTTCTTCACTATGCTGTAGCTACCATTGCTAATGAGGTCTTCCAGTTTTTTTGTATAGTCCGGTTTGTCCATCACTACAGTCGCATTACCTTTGTCAGCCGGTAGTATGATGATGTTCTCATTCCTCTGTAGTGATTCAATCGCCAGTCTCTCCAGTTTTGTTATGTTAGACCTGGGCAGCTTGGCTCTCTCCAAGGCCTGTCTCACTTTCCATCTCATTTCATCCGCCTGAGCCTGAGGGATGTTCAAGGCCACCTCCTCTACTCTGGCAATGATGTCCAAGTATGGCACCCGCCTGATGGTTGTGGCGAAGTTGAGACCCTTATTCAATACTGACTCCTCAGAGGCACTCAGCTGATATTGGCTGATGTTGACTACTGCTTTCACTGGTGGGTGATGGACCTTGTGCGTCACCTTCTGATCTTTCAATCTATTTAATTTTTGCACTTGGCGAGCCTTGACTACTTCAAATTCATGTCTGAAGGATTTATCCAGGTCATTTTGGATCCTTCTCTGGTCTTCTTCATTGGTAATTCTGTTGAAGAGATCCTCGAGCGTCTGGGAGATATAAGCATGTACTCGATGTTTCATCCAACGGTTGTACTGGATTCTCTCTCGGACAAGGGCGATACCATTATTAATTTTTGTCTCTATTCCTTGGAGGAAGTATTGTAACTCTTTACACTATTGACTGTAGTCTTCATCTGATTGTCATATTGACGACGTTTCGGCCGTTGTACGCACCGACCTTCTTCAGATGATATACTTTGTAATTTTAAACCGAATCATTTATTTAGTCTATATTAATTATTCAATATACGTAGGCTTACCGGGAAGTGTCCAACTATTTTGAAAATATCTTTGTCATAGCTGCGATCTAATCTCGGTAATGTGACACTATTGAGGGATCTTATTTTCGGTGTGATTGTCACATTCACGGGGAATGTACATCATGTTTTGATTCAAATGTGAACATTCGTCGACAGAATTTGTCAACGGCTGGTAAGGAAACATTTTCTGGATGATTCAATGATCGAAGCCCAGATAGAATTTTGCTACCGATATTTGAATCGTTCGCTAGAAATCCGTTGAAAGTGGTCTGCGTTCCGAATGACTAGCAATAAGCGGAATATTTGAAAATCTTGGACACACCTGCGGCTGCAACCACCGAAAATTGCCCACACGTAAAAAACGATTTGGGTATCACACGCACTCTCCGGAATTTATTCAGTCATTTTGAATATATCGTCTCTCCATTTTTCACGGCGTTTTTTCTTTTCTTTTTTTTTCCGTCCTGAGTATGACGATAAACTATATCCACCTCTTGGGTAAGACGATAAAGTACGTCCAACAGAAAGATCTCTGATCAGGAGGTTTTGAGGAGAGCGTGGAACCACCTCTTAATTGCTAGTATTCCCAGGTTCACCCTGACCGCGGGGGGTAGCACCTGTTAGGGGTCTCATTTATGGGCAAGTAGTTAACCCTCAACCTGGGGTCAAAACAAAATGAAAGTGTAAAAATAGGTTTAAATACCAGAAATACTCTGTAAAAAAAATTATTACCAGCAATAAATTTTTGAAAAAAATATCATTACCAGCTATACATTTTTTTAAAAGAAAATATTACCAGCGAAGAAAGATTATTATCAGAAATAGATTTTTGAATTAAAAAATATTACCAGAAGTAGAATTTTGGAAAAAACTATTACCAACAATGAAAATTTTGTCGGCATTAAGTAACCCATTTAGTTTGATATGCCGTAAAACAAAACAAAACGAAACAAAACTTTTCTTTCTTTACTTTTTTTTCTAAGACATCCTATCACCGAAAATATCAGAACCCATTTTTTAGTCCACATCAGCATCACCCCAGCACATACCGTGATTTCTAGCTTTTACTCAAACCTTAAATTGCGTTGAAAAGTAAAATATTTCAGATCATTCGAAAGATTAAGGAAAGCGCGAATATTCATCACAAGACAATCGGGAAAAAGGATTTCAAAAACGATTTTGAAGAGCTGGGATCATTTTTTTTCTTTTTAAAATCCGAAGTTTATTTTCATGGGACTAAGTTTCTAAGCTTATCTTCGTAACATCTTCAATAGATACATGACTAAATTTTCATACGTAGAATTATTGTTTAATCGCTTCCGAAGTCAGTCAAATTGATGTCGGCGTGAAGGTGTCTGGTTTTGTGGATTTTCTTTGGACCTTGATCACCTCGTGATGGTACGAAGGACTCTAACACCCGCCTATCTAGTCGGTCGTTTACATAACTTCCTAGAATCGGAAAGAGACGACAGAAATACTCTAGACACATAATTAAGAAAAAGATCATTGAGAATTAAACGCTTATAAGATAAACTGAAGACAGAAGAAGCAAAAGAAATGTTTGAATAATCGGCTTAATGAGTTTGAATGTGAAGATATTAGAACAACGAAAGAAAGGAAGGATAAAAAGATCAAATGTTACATAAAGTAACGGAAAAAGGAGAAGTTGTAGAGTGCTACGTTTTCCACATCCTGAAAAGTCATGCGACATAAAAGAAGCTGTTCAAGTAGAAATACCAAATTCGTTTAATTAAAATTTTAACTTCAATGCGCAAAGTGTGCGTTCAACCATTGAAAATTAAGTAGATCAAATTTTCTTGAAAAAAATCTTAATTTTCAGTGGTCCTAATAATTTTCAGATTCCTAAGAGCAAAGTTTAAACATCAATAGCAAGATTAACAAAAGGAAGATCTCAAACATGCAAATTACGAATTGGAAATACCAAATCAAACGTGTACAACAATTTAAATATCTAGAAAGTGGTTTAATAGAGAGTAGAAATTGTGACCCCGAAATCCAAAGGTCTCAACATACAAATTACGAATTGGAAATACCAAAATCAAACGTGTACAACAATTTAAATATCTAGAAAGTGATTTAATAGAGGGCAGAAATTGTAACTCCGAAATCCAACGATCTCTACATACAAATTACGAATTGGAAATACCAAATCAAACGTGTACAACAATTTAAATATCTAGAAAGTGGTTTAACAGAGGGCAGAAATTGTGACTCCGAAATCCGAAGGCGCATATGAATAGTGAAAGTTGCCTTCTAAAAGACAACTTTTAAGAAAGAGAAAGATTTTGTTAGAAACAAAGGAAAGGGAACTGAACAGTAATCTAATACCAGTCCTTCTACATTATAGTAAAGCCTGGACAATCTCCTCAAAGTTAAGGAAGAGAACTGAAGCAAGAGAATCGTGCTTCTACCGAAGGAAGCGAAGGATACCATCTAGCGAACATGTGAACAACGAGGAAGTTTTAGAGAAAATGGAAACAAAAAGGAAACATATTCTTAACATCAGGAAGAGAGTTGAACTTTCCTAAGAGCAAAGTTTAAACATCAATAGCAAGATTAACAAAAGGAAGATCTCAAACATGCAAATTACGAATTGGAAATACCAAATCAAACGTGTACAACAATTTAAATATCTAGAAAGTGGTTTAATAGAGAGTAGAAATTGTGACCCCGAAATCCAAAGGTCTCAACATACAAATTACGAATTGGAAATACCAAAATCAAACGTGTACAATTTAAATATCTAGAAAGTGATTTAATAGAGGGCAGAAATTGTAACTCCGAAATCCAACGATCTCTACATACAAATTACGAATTGGAAATACCAAATCAAACGTGTACAACAATTTAAATATCTAGAAAGTGGTTTAACAGAGGGCAGAAATTGTGACTCCGAAATCCGAAGGCGCATATGAATAGTGAAAGTTGCCTTCTAAAAGACAACTTTTAAGAAAGAGAAAGATTTTGTTAGAAACAAAGGAAAGGGAACTGAACAGTAATCTAATACCAGTCCTTCTACATTATAGTAAAGCCTGGACAATCTCCTCAAAGTTAAGGAAGAGAACTGAAGCAAGAGAATCGTGCTTCTACCGAAGGAAGCGAAGGATACCATCTAGCGAACATGTGAACAACGAGGAAGTTTTAGAGAAAATGGAAACAAAAAGGAAACATATTCTTAACATCAGGAAGAGAGTTGAACTTTCTAGAGGACATAATGAGGCAGGAAGCCTTGGAAATATTATATTTTCAGGACATATGGAAGGCAAGAGGGACAGAGGAAAACAACGAATAATTTAACCTAATGAGCTAGAGTAAATGGATGGCGGAAAAGCGTTTAGGAAAAATAACAAAAAAAATTTATTGAGGGTTACAGAGGACTGCAAATTGTGGGACGCCATGATCGACAACGTCCTGATGGTGCACGCCACATAGAATAAGAAGAGAAGAACATCTTTATTTATTTATAGAGAATCATATATGTCGGCCTTCGTTCAATGATTACAATTGACCAGAAATAAAATTGCACAATACGTGAAATAACATAAACTTCAAAAGTTCAATTACTCTTCCCGATTTTTTTAGGACAGTCGTCTTTACTTTTCTTCGAGTTCCTGAGAGCAGGACGTTAAGCGCATAAATAAAATGCCAGAGACTAAAGAGTTCTAAAACAAAATGAGGAGTAATTACCAAATCATTTCCTACATCATACATCAAAATAAAATAAACATCTTTTCCCAGATATACTTAATTTGCATTCACAGGTAGTTTATCAAAACACATTAAAATAACTGATAACAAAGATATTATTAATTACTACTAGTTTAATAGTTTTTGTCTTTATCTGCTGTGATATGTTCCAAAATCTCGATATATACGTTAAACCATGATTAGCACCAAACACTAAGTATTATTATTTTTTGCATGTATAACTAAATTAATTATTAATTTATATATTAGGAACAAAAGAAACAAAACATTGTGATATCAGTATCTGTCTATATTTCTGAAATGAGGTATTATGTACACTATTTAGATTATTCGGACTATTGTCCTCATCTTTGTCGCTATATTTATTACAACGTTTCGGTCGTTGTACGCTCCGGCCTTCTTCAGATGGTTGGAATGTCGAACTGAACCCTTTATTTTGCTCACTGGGGTAGACTATTCTAGTTCCACGTGCCATCTTTTTAATTGATGTCAGTTATCAGTTATCTCCTGTTAATTCCCCTCTCCAAGTTCTCCACTGCCTTAACCGGGTATTGAACTCACACTGTTTGGGTCTTGTCACTGGATCTAACCAACGCTTTTATCCTCAGTGCCATGTGTCTTTAACATCAATATTCAAAGCATGCACGAGTAGACTTATAAATATGCAAGAGAGATTCTGGAGAAAAAAAAAATTGTCTAGCACAACAAAATGAACCGACTTTCTTAGCAGCAGACGAAGCAATGATTTAAATATATAATATTACCACAACATATGCACCTGGTCGAGTGGCTAGAACGTTCACATTCTGACAATGAGATCCGGGTTCGAATCTCACCAGGGTCGATTTGTCGGACTGGAGGGGAAAGTGCCTGAAAATCATACCACGGTTGACCCAAGCCTTGTGAGTGTTATTGGGTAGAACCTTTGGGTGCCGTCGATAGTTGTGCTAGCGCGAGGTAACAAGTCACCGAGGGATTGAAGCTACTGGCCTTGTTCAAATTGTTGAACACGCCCTTTCCCAGAAAGCATAGCTTAGCATAGTTGCAGAATAAACACGAATGCGCCTGAGCAAGCATCTGCAATAGAGAATGGCTAGCCGTCCTAGTAGACGGGCATCCTCGAATACGACTGGCCAGCTATACAATACATACCACTACATAGAAACCAAGAAGAAGACACAACGCATCACTCACATAGGCTCGCAACAGATATGCTGATTGGAGGCAGGAAAGGGTTTTCCAGGTGATTTCCAGGAGAGAAGTTTGGGAGACGTTAGAATTAATGAGGTATTCCTTGCCCCAGTTAACAACAAACTGTAGGTCATATTTTACCTATCGAACTGATCAGACTTGTTATCGAGACAGGAGTAAATGCTCGTGTCATTAGCATAGATACCAAGTTGGGGAAGGTCGTTGATGAAACTAAATTTTTATAGAGTACAGAAGTGCATTGAACATTAAACTTTAATTTTAAATATATCGGAAATACGCTCTATGTTTCTGTTTGAATATTTTAAATGCATTGCAAGTAAATTTTTATATATTTTTCACATTGTATATTCGTTTTATTTATTTTAATTCATTTTAAAGGAAGCGAAAATAATCACGATCAATAAGGTTATAATTACGTTGTTGTTAAATATGTAAATCGTTAATTGAAGACTGGCTGTATAGTATTCAATGTTAAAAAAAAACGCGTTATGTGTGTGTTTGCATCTAACGGCAACTCGTTTTGAGCGTTGATCAGACGGAAACTGATGATACAATAGATTCTCAAGTTTTTGTTTCAGTTAATATGCAGTGTATATCGAACGGCTGCCTATAGAATTTTTGCCTTCCCACACAAAAAGAAAGGTTATCTTGCGTGATCGCCAATAACTCATTTGCCTATAATACGATCTGAATTCGATAATTCAGGACGTTACTCATTGAAATGTGCAATGCTGTCATATCAATCAATACTGATTTACAACTGCGATGTTATTGGTGAACATCAGGAAGGAAGTGTGATCACGTGACCGCAAATTGCCGCGAGCATTTCTAGAAAAGATGGCGGATAAACTTATTTTTTGCTTGAATTATGTGTAGGGGGATTTAACTCTTTTTTGGTTTTGGGGTTTGTATTTTTTTTTTTTTTTTTGGTTTTTCTAGCGGCGAACCCATGGAGAAAATAATTATGTCCATATTCCTTGAATAAACAAATTCGTCATAGAAAAAAAAGGAATATATTAAAATTTCCATTTCCTCGTCATAATTCGTTACGTATTCAACTTGCCGATTATTCAATGGATAATTGGAACTTGAATAAGTTAGAAAAAATTCATTGTCATTTTGTGATTTCTACATTTAACAACTATGCCTGAAGAGATATTCCCAAACAGTTTCAATTGTTAAACTTTCTTCTGCTAGATAAGAAATTATTAAACAATATTATTTTATTATATTTTATATTTTATTATATTTTATTATATTTTATATTTTCTTATATATTATATTTTATTATATTTTATATTTTCTTATATATTATATTTTATTATATTTTATATTTTATTATATTTTATTATATTTTATTATATTTTATATTTTCTTATATATTATATTTTATTATATTTTATATTTTATTATATTTTATTATATTTTATATTTTATTATATTTTATATATCATTAAGTTAAAATAGACATCTCAGCCAATATCATGTTACACTGTTTTCTTTTAGTAAATTTCCGACCAAAACAAGGCCTATAAGCCGCTCATGGTAGATTTCTACTAGGAGAGACTGTTGTATGAACGTAAGAGAAGGAATTAAGTGCAGATTATGAGATTATGTACGATAGATAACTAAACCTAGATTTGAATAAGTTAAGATTGTAGTAATCAAGGAAACACTATTTCGGGTGTCTGTTCTTCAAAGTAATGGTTCTCGGAATGAAGTTTCCTGGGTGGAACTTTCTTTTCCTCAATGGAATGCGAAAAGAATTGGATGATTCGATCCTGTGTACGTGGCAATGTTGATGATAACTGTTTGATCTAGTGGAACTAAGGGATGTATTCTGTCGGTCCCTTACGCTTGCGCACTCGTTAGACCCACTTAACATTCCAGCGTAATTTGCGCGGACTTACGAAGAAACAGGTTGTATTTTATGTGCTTGGGATAAATCCTGAAAATCGAGAACCATTATCGGCACATCATTTTCTTTTATATTATTTAAAAAAATGCAAGAATGCGGCGGTAAACTGTATTAATGTATGTACTGCTATGCAACCTAGATTAAAGAAGTGGTTCTCAAGAATTCGGTCGTGAAATTTGTTGTTCCAAGGCACACATTACTCTGCAGCAGGTTAAATGAGATGAACAGTGAGAAATTAAAAGAATAAAGTACCAACCTCCGTTATACAACCAGTATGATCGCAGATACTCATTAAGTATCCAAATCAAATGTTGTAAACTATCTGTATCAACTTGGTTGCGTAGGCAGGGTCGTTGTTTGGGTCCCACATGAAATGAACCTCGGACAATGGATTTCTATTTGCGATTTGTTACAAAAAGATGAAGAAAACGATACTTTTTCGAATAGAATGGCTCCAGGGGCGTCGAAAAAGGGATCGTCTATAACAATATGAAGCGCAAATGATCATGGGGAAACGAGCCGAACCACCATAAACAGCCTCCAAATCAGGACGTCAGCCAAAGACGATTATACTTTCAATTTCGTTGAATTGGAAGGATGTTGCCTGTTACCAGCTTCTTCTACCCAAGAGGACCATCAATTTGGATGCGTACTCTGACAAACTGGATCAATTAAACAAAGCGATCTACCAGAAGCGTTCAACACCTATCAGTCGTCAGGACATTGCCTTTCATAATTCCAGATTGCACACTTCTTTGCAGACAAAGAAGTTATACTTAGCTGGAAAGTTTTGATGTACCTTCCATATTCTCCCGATCTTCTTCCTTCATATTTCCACCTGTTGCGGTCTCGTCTAAATTCAATGAATGAACAAATCTTCAACTCTGTAGAGAATGTAAAAATTCACCTGGAAGAGTGAAATTTAGCTACCCGCCTCACGAGGGTTACAAGGCCGGTTTTAACGTGGGATCTCTTAGCCCGTAGGCTCGGCCAAAAATATTCCCTCTTTGAACCCGCATAAACGGGTTCAGGGGCAGTCAACCACACCGAACGAGACTCTGCCCTTCGACGGAGCCTCGTCCGGGTTCCTCTCCGCCCGTAGGCAGAGAATTAGACTGTTAGCCAAGTTAATTCACCTGGAAGAGTAAACACGGGGAGTTCTTCGAGCAGAAAAAATAATCTGATCATTCCTCGTTTTCCAGTCTCGATAGTGCTCAAAATATTTTCACCCTCCAACCTCTCTCTCACGGGTGGGACGTAGCAAGCTTCGCACTGCTCTATATCTACTTCCAGGAAAAGTGCTTAGACTTTGTTTCGCCAGTACTAACCTTCACGGCTAAGATCCGCCATGTTACTTTAACAATGCATTCTATCGGTGAGAGTTAATTTCTACCGTTTCTTCCCGTGAATCACTACTCTCAAGAGAAATTAGAATATTTTCGTTTTTCGGACTATTGGCCTCATCTTTGTCCGGGTTGGGTTGCAGTATACGGATCTCTTGATCCGATACTCTGTTCGATACATCAAGGAATGCTACTTTTTGTTGTTGCTTACTCTCTCCATTTTGATTTGTATCGATGGACTTATTGAGTTCACATGGTCCAGTAGTAGCTCGACCTCTTCCTGCTGTGGCCAGAGTATAAAGGTTTCATCTACGTATCTCAATCGTAGAGTTGGATTTCGTGAATGCTAATTCCTCGAATTATTTCATGTATATTTTAGCCGTTTCTGGTGATAATGGTGAGCCCATTACTAAACCTTCATCCTGCTGATATATATGTAATCTCATTCCTGAGCATGTTGTTTATGTACAGAAAATCAGCATCTACATGAGGTTATCTATTGGTATACTGGTATGTTCCCCTAAAAATGAGTCCAAGGCCAGCTGTCCCTGGCTAACGATAACGTTTCCTCCGTAGGTACTTTGCTGACCATGTCCAGGCTCATATCTGGTTACGCCGAAAATATTTCAGCCTGCTCTCACAATATAAGTATGACAAACACTATCACTTTTTTATAGTATTATTCAATTGTATTAAATTATTATTTATTTTATTCACATAAGATTTTTTTATTCTTGGCATTTTATCGGATATTAATTGAAGTTGCATTAATGGTTTCCAGTTTGACAGAACCGATAATGCGAACAGCTAATCGATTTTTTAATCATTTCACCCCAAACAATGCAATAGAGTTACTAAGACGCAAGAGGTTACTGAGTATTAGAGAATATGAGAAAATATATTATTAACGAGAGAGGGCAATAAAATAACAAGAATTAAGAAAACAGAAGATAGCTTTCATTTCGATAAGGAAGACTGAATCGGTTCAAGAATTCAACTTGTGAAGAAGCCCTGTATACCAAACCGTGTCAGATGACCTGAAGATATTCAAAGCAACGCTCCGAGCTTCACCCTAAAGCTTGATAAGCTCTTTTAGTAATGGTCGTTAACACATCAGCAGTTGACCTAGAGAAACGAAAGCCATGTTGCTTATCTGAAAGAAGACAATGAAAGCAAATTCCTTTTGCAGTCATGTCCTCAGTGAAGATTTGCATGTTCTAACTTGTCATATCAATGATGCTGGTACAAATTAAACCAATGCAGTGTACCTCACTAAAACGTTAAAGACCAAACCTGCTGACCCTAAGATCTTGGCGGAATTTAGTCAAGTCGACAACGAATAATAATGAAACAATTATTTCCTTAGTTAAAAAAGAGACATTAGTTTAGCTTAGTGTGGTAATCAGTAACTAGCAGCTTGGAAACAAATAGTTGATTTAGTGACAAATAATACTAAATTAATCCATCGACTATGGGTAGGTGGCCGGGTGGTTAGAGAGTTCGAATTCTGACCATGAGACCCGGGTTCGATTTATCAGAAAGGAAATGTTATGAAAATGGAGGAGTCGATCCCAGCGTGCGACACCTTTGGAAAGTGACTGAAAACCATACCTCGGATTGACCCAAACCTTGTTAGTGAAACTGGGTAGACGGAACGCTTGGAGGCTGTCAATAGCTGTGCTAGCACGAAATCACAAGTCATCGTGACCGAGGGCTTGAACGTGCTGGCCTTGTTCAAATTGTTGATCACGCTAAATAACACGTTCTTTAAAAGAGACTACGGTCTGCTCAGCATAGTTGCAGTATAAACCACAGGTGGGCTCTGTCGGTGTTAAATAAACACAAATGCACCTGAGAGCCCTAATAGACGGGTATCCTCGAATACGAGTAACCAGCTATACATACATACATGCAATCCATCGACTCAACTTCAATTGTCTGGTCCGCTCGTAACCAATAGAAAGTTGTTTTTTTATGGGTGGGGCAATAATTCTTGTAGATTAGCAGTCAGTACCTCAAGACATGAAAATATCGATTTTTATCATTTTAGAGAGGAAATGCTGTCTATAATATTAGAATACTCTGTGAATTAAATCCTAAATTTCTTAAAGAAATTTATATGTACTTTGACTTTTAACTGTGATTAAGTCATTGATATCTGCTTGCCACTGATGTTGGCTGTTTTTGCCACTTTTTCCAGTTATTTATGATTACAATATTCTGTTTGATCAGATTTCCAGAACTGGGTCTCGAAGAGAATTTTTCAGCATCTACTGGCATAAAGCAATTAATGAAATTTTATGCTTCATTGACAGTTTTATTAAATAAAAACTGTTAAATAAAAACTGTTATTTTTATTTATTTTTTTATGTTTTTGCTTTTTTAATCACCATTACAAACCTTATGTAATGAAAATTGACACGATTAAACTGATTATGGATTGACCGTCGGCTCAAGAGATTAGTGTTGAACACTGTTCAATAACTATATTTAAATGCGATTTCCATGATAAGGGTATGTTCTACATCTGTATCGCTGGCGTTAGACATTCCGTAATATATTTTTACTTGGTGCTGTATTAAGCCAATGTTAATATATGTCAAGTACGCAGTTGAAATCACATTTGCTATAGACTATATGACGAACAAGAAAGCGTAATCTCATGTCTCTGGGATTTAATACCTCAAGAGATAAAACAAAGACAACGATAGACACTGACTGTATATTTATACACTTTCCCACGAAGATGAAATGCGTTAGAATCCTTTTTTTTAGGAAGGAACCCGATGCCCATTTGCGTATAGTTCAGTTGCGTCAATATATTGACTGAGCTATATACATTTATACAATTCAACTCAAATTTCTCTTGGGATTACGCAGAACTTGATTTTAAATGTATCGCCGGAAACTAGACCTAAGAACAGAAATACTCTTACGATCAAGTAATGGAGTCGATTAAAATCCGAAAAAAAAAAAACACAAATATGGAGAACATCCTTAAGATGTAGTTGTGATAATAAATAATATTTATTGTTCTATAATCGATTGAATATTAAGTGCTATTCTAGAAGTTTCAACGGAAAGACTCGCACAGACATGTTTTTATTTCCCCTCTCTTTATCTAAAGATCCAGATGGGAAAAATATTAAACCTTTACGTACGGATAATAACTGTTCTCTCTCATCTAGGACATAATTACAATGTCTGTCCATAACCTGTTTATATTGTAATTGGATACACTGGCCTAGGACCTCTGGTCTGTTTTATTAACGTTGTCATGAGGCAATTCATGGGGAGATTAGCGCATTCAAAGTGATGATTAAACAGACAGTGATAACAAGCATTCTATTGTATAATGTGAAACTCACCTGACGTTGGTATAGAAAAGCCAGTTTGAACTAGACATTAGACAGTATATCAAGGATGGGGTGTACTGACCGATAGAAAAAAATATTGTCAGTCAAATAAACTCATTTGCCGGACAGCGCACGATTGTTCAAACATTTCTTTTAATCAGCCATTTTTTTTTATCTCTGAGTTCTTCTCGTATAAACAAGAAGGAATGAGAAAAGGAAATGTTTGTGGCGGTAGGGGGATGAGGATAACAAAACAAAAGATGTCCGTGTTATCAGTTACATCAATTGCAACCTCCATGTCAAGGCTGTCGACAAGCAAAATAATTGATGCCTGTTGTATATAACGAGGCCAATAGTTCTTGTTAAAAGCAACGATTGGTATCCCCAACCGAATCTTAGTAGAACTTTTTTTTAGAAAGAAAACTCAACATTGAGAGTAAGTGATTAATTCTAAGGTGTGATTCTACAGATTCAGTCAGAGGTGTCGCGCTGAAGGTGACAATGCAATTTCAATTGTGTGTGTGTGTGTGTGTGTGTGTGTGTGTGTGTGTGTGTGTGTGTGTGTGTGTGTGTGTGTGTGTGTGTGTGTGTGTGTGTGTGTGTGTGTGTGCCTGTGTGTGTTTGCCTGTGTGTGTTTGCCTGTGTGCTTTTTACGCTTTTTTAATAACCGTAGTTTCACTACAAACTTCTTGTACTGAGAATGATTATGGATTTATCGTCGGTCCAAGATGTTAGTGTTTGGCACCATTCAATACGTAGATTATTAATATGCTATTTCCATCATAAGGCTAACTTGTCCATTTGGGTAACTGGTGCAACACATTAATTTTTTATTTATTTCTATAATACAATTTTTACTTGGTGTTGTATTAAACCAATTTTAATATATGTCAAGTACGCAGTTGTACTCGCATTTCCAGAGTAGACAATGGGACGAACAAGAATATTGTCGTGTCTCTGAGATTTAATACCTAAAGAGATAAAACAAAGACATCGATGGACACTGGCTGTATATTTATATACTTTCACAGGAAGATAAAATGCGTCAGAAACCTTTTTAGCATGGAACAGGATACACCTTTACGTGTAGTTGCATAGTCAGAACCAAAAATGTGAACTATGTTCTTTGAGATTTTTTCTTAAGTTCAGAAAAACATGTTAATTGAACAAATATAAAAAACAATACCGGGTGCAACAGCAAAAATGTCCAAATCGTGTAACAGCAAAAATGTCCAAATTGTCCTATTGTTTAATTAAGTTTTGAATTGTTTTATCTTAGAAATGATTAATGATATTTAAATTCTCTAAGGTTTTTATGACCTCATTTTACTCTAATTAGAGTAAGAAGAATGTATAATTACTCTCCAAGCTTAACGGAAGAGTCGTGATGAAATCGATCATAAACGAAAATCACATGTTCATCATTAATTAATCATAGCTAAGGATCAGAAGTTCGTGTAGGATTGAAATAAAGTTCAAATATATACTTTCCAGAGTTATTTTCCAACTTACTCCAGATGATCTTTTCCATTTCTAACTTTCCGTCGTATGAATTGAGTTGCATTTTTTCGAATTGATATCTTTAGCTCTAAGCTGAAATGATGATCCTCTTGCTGTTGTGATCTCCTAATCCAGTTTTACACTCTACTGTTTTTTAAACTTATTCGCCGTTCTCTTGATGGTTCTTGAATGCACTTTGAAGATGGAAGCCAGAGTATGAATGTTGGTACCATTACTGAAACCCTGAATGATATTTTCCTCTCACCATTGCTCAGTTGGGGAGAGAGTGGGACTGACACAAAACGATATTAACCTGTTTCGTTCTAGCTAAATGACTCAAACATTCTGTCAAGATGGCTAAACGTCTTATCTGAAAACCTGGAAAAAAGAAATTCAATTAGTTTAATGCTTTTTAGATATTAAACATTTTGTGGGATGGACAATTATCCCTTGATGTGACACGATTTGAGACTATTTTGCTGTTACAACCTGTAAATTTCTTTTTTAACCCTTTCACTGCAACTCATTTGCCCAGTGCTGCCCCCATCCGGCCAGTCATTTTTAAAGAAAATGCCAAATTTCAACCTACATATTTTATCACACAGAATACTGGCACCAGTGTGTTTTACAGCCTTCCATTTTCATGGATATACCTGGGACTGACTTACCAGATCAGTAATGTGTATACACATGATATCTTTTGGAGCATTGTCCTTTGTGATTTTACGATAGATGGCGAAACGGGACACTCATACCAGCGGTATGCAAAAAAAAACGTAGGTTTCCGTACTTAGCCAGCTGGAGCAAGATAAGAAAAACGAACATCCCCTTAGTTAGCAGCGGAAGTGTTAAAAGCCTTTAATTGTAAATGTTCGGTTACTGTTTATGTTTTTTATGGTTGTCAACCCTTTGTACGTTTTTATATTTAAATATATTTCGAATTGTAAGAATAATTCTTTTCTTTTTATTCTAGTGAATATTCCATTAACAATTATGGTACAAAATAGCAATTTGTTTTAGCAGATACAACTCCTACTATATCTGTCTATATTTCTGAAATGATGTATTATAATTATTTACATTGTTTGGACTGCGGACCTCTTCTTTATTGTCATATTCATGATGTTTCGGCTGTTGAACATTCCGGCCTTCTTCAGGTGATTGGAATTTTGAATTGAACCCTTTATTTCGTCCACCGGGATAGAGTGTTCTAGTTCCACGTGCCATGCATCTTCCGGGTGTCTCAGTGATCTCACTTTAATTCAACTCTCCAACCTATAGAGTTATAAGTTCGTTAACTTGCTACTGCAGTGGTGAACAAAAACATGGAGAGTTGAGTTAAAGGGAGATAACTGAGACATCCGGAAGAGACATAGCACGTGGAACTAGAACACTCTATCTACTCCGGTGAACTGAATAAAGGGTTCAGATCGAACTTCCAATGACCTGAAGAAGGCCGGGGCTTACAACTGCCGAAACGTCGTGAAAATGACAATGCGGATGAGCACAACTGTCCGGACAATGTAAATAACACCTACTATGTAATCAATACCTGAGACGAGAAAATGGATTTATACCATTTCCAAACGCATTTGCGCGTAAGGGAATATCACAAACCCAACTGGAATTCGAACTCAACTCTCCGAAATCTGATTCCGAGTGGTTATCCATCACACCACCCTCACATCCATTGTTCGGTGAATTTATTGTTTGAAACTCATACCTTTGGCCTCCTTTTCGTTAATATATGTCTGACTCAAAAAGGTTAATGCTGTTAGTCTTACTACTTACTTTTTATCATTTCAATTTCAAGTCGAGATAAGAATTTATATTAACTCATGACTTACATCACCAATAACTTACACCAACACATGCGCACACTCATTTAGGCATTCACACACACACAAGCGGGACATATATAACTTGAGCGCATGTATATCAAACCTTTTCTCGATGTCGTAAAAAATATTATTTTTCATAAGTCAGACATTTAGTTCTATGATATAAAACTTGTAGCAATATTTACTTCAGAAGTATATCACATGGTTTCCTTTTTAATTTAATTGCCTTTGAATTTAAGTCTATCTTCCTGATACGTGAGAAAAAAAATCTTACTAATATATCCACAAATATTTCTTTAAAACATATTTCAAAGTATTCATTAACGATAGACATTTCCCGAATATTTGATAGTTTCTGCCGATGGAAAGATAAGCTGGGAATAAAAATTTATATTTTGAAATGGAATAATATTATAAGGAGTAACTATTTTTTCAGTAGAAACATTTATAGATTTATGGAGACATTAATAAATTATGATCGATGAACATACGTAAAAGTATCTGCCAGAACAGAATTAATTAACTTACAAACTATTTAGACATTAACATCGTTTGCAACTCAAATTTTACAACATCATAATTTTTATAGCAACATATAAACCATTCCAAGCAGACACACGCATATATATATATATGCCCGAGTGGTTAGAAAGTTCGCTCTCTGACCATGAAACCCGGGTTCGAACCTCGCCGCGGTTGATTTGTCAGAAAGGAGATTTCCTGATGTTATCGGTCATTGTGTGCGGCAAAGTGACTGAAAACCATACCACGGGTTGACCCAAGCCTTGTGGGTAGACGCAACACATGTGGACTGTCGATAGCTGTGCTAGTACGAAGTCACAAGTCATCGTGGCGAAGGGTTTTAGTGTTCTGGCGTTGTTCTGATTGTTGATCACGCTAGATAACACGCTCTTTCCCAGAAACCTTTTTTTTTTTCTACTAAGGTCTGCTAAGCATAGTTGCAGTATAAACCACAGGTTTTCTCCGTATCGTGTTGAACAAACACAAATGTGCCTGAGCAAGCGTCTTTTGGGGTGAGCAATGGATTAAAAACTCTAATGACCACTTCGACATCACAATGGGATCATTGGACTCTGCAAGAAATATAATGCTAATATCTTAAGTAAACACTTTGACCAAAAACAAAAAAAATTAGAGAGTATAATAAAAAGAAATGAAGATAAAGAAAAATTATGTAACTGCAGAAATCCCCAAAACTCTCCTCTCAATAATAAATGGCGCACTGAATCATTAGTGTACTAATGCAATATCTCATTTATTGAGGATCTTGACAAAATAAAAGTCTACATTGGATGCACAAGACATGAATTCAAAAGATGTTGGAACCAACATTTAAGTTCTTTTAAAATAAGTAAATACCGAAATCAGGCGTACCTATCTAAATATTTTTGGCACTTAAAGGAAACCAATAAAACAGCTACTGTAAAACGGAAATTAATGAGAAAAGCTAGAGTTTGTAGGTATTAAATGACCATGTCCTTTGTGCATACATGAGAAATTATACATTACTAAGCTTATGAAAAATAAAAATTCACTAAATCAAAGAAATGAAATAGCTATTTTTTGCAGACACTGACAAAATTTTCCTTTAATAATGATTAAAAAAGAAGAAAGATGAAATATGAAACATACAAATTTATACTTGATCTTTGAATAATAATTTTTAAATAAGAACGTAATTCTAATATATTTATGCCTTCTAAAAGAAGTATAGTCTATTACTAATTAGAATTAGAAATAATAATTTAAAATTGTAATTTTAATACCACATACTTATATTCAAATGGCCCATTTCAAAAAAAACCTTTGTGTATACAATTATAAATTTAACAAAAAGTGCCGAAAACCTTTCGTCATTGAAAAAAGACAGACGACGTGCAATAAACGGATGTCATCATTTGTTGAACAGGCACCCCTACCTTACCTCATCTTAACCTCACTTGTAAAGTAACTCATATTTTGATACACAGGTTTCAGTGAAAATGAATACCCTACCACCCCTTGTCCAAATGATTGAATTTCCCTGTAACCTTAGCAACTAATATCAAGAATGTATGGGCTTATAAACTCAGTAAATTTCAAATTAAGTTATTCCAAAAATCGGTTGAAACGGTAACAGTACTAAGGATCTTAATTTAATTCTATAATTAAATTTAAAGTATTTAGTTTCTGTTTTTAAAACATGGTAATTCCTGTGTAATGACGGAAACATATTTTTAAATTAGTAAGTTTATAATATAATACATACATACACAAACACACACACACACATATATATATATATATATATATATATATCGCACATATATTTGTTGATGTTAATAAAACAGTCTACGATGTAATATAACAGAGGTATTAAGATAAAAGTAGTTATTCCATTCCAAGACATTCTTATATACACAATTATGTCTCTGATAAAAGTGAGAAAGAAACAAGTAAACAGGGTAAAAGGAGAAAAGGAAATAGTGTCATGTTTTTTATAAATACTCCTTTCCAGGTTGCTAGTAGAGATTTCCTTGCAAGCTACCATAATCTCCGATCTTTAAATATATTATATATATATATATATATATATATATATATATATATATATATATATATATATATATATATAATCAGTTTCTTTAACATGAACAGGCAGAGAAAGTCTATTGCGTTTTTTTAATGAGTGTCCAGCAGTGTCGCATGAGTTACCTTATTTCAGATCAAAACCTTTTAATAAATTGTTAAATTCCAGGTATTTTCGACTATCGATGTTATTTTTGTGTAAGGAAATTGGTTTTTAGTTCCAGTTCAAATATATCACAAGTTTCCTCTTGTTTTTACACATTATCAAAAACATTGGACCATTTAATTTCACTCTGTTTAACCAACAAATATATCATAAACTCCGCTGATGATTTTGCATTTTTCCAAAACAAATAATAAAATTCTAGTCTCGCGTGACATCTAAACATCTTTTTCAAATAACTATTGTGTCTGCCTTGAAAATAAAATTCTCAGCATAACCAATAAACCCACGATATATGTTCGTAAAATCGATGATATATTGCTTCATGCAAAATATTTTGATCGGATCTTAAAATCTAAAGCAAAACTTTGAAAGTAAACCCGTACTTAGTTTTATATAAGAAGTAGGGATTAATTTAAAAGCTTCTTTGATATACTTATAGATTTCAATGATTCAGAGGTTATTACACCATGAATACAAAAACCTAAGGGTATCAAATACGACTTTCTTTACAATCAAATCAAATTCCCTTACTAATATAAAATAACATCCATTTTACTGTTTATGTTTTTTACGGTTGTCAACCCTTTGTACGTTTTTATATTTAAATATATTTTGAATTGTAAGAATAATTCTTTTCTTTTTATTCTAGTGAATATTCCATTAACAATTATGGTACAAAATAGCAATTTGTTTTTGCAGATACAACTCCTACTATATCTGTCTATATTTCTGAAATGATTTATTGTAATTATTTACATTGTTTGGACTGCGGACCTCTTCTTTATTGTCATATTCATGATGTTTCGGCTGTTGAATATTCCGGCCTTCTTCAGGTGATTGGAATTTTGAATTGAACCCTTTATTTCGTCCACCGGGATAGAGTGTTCTATTTCCACGTGCCATGCATCTTCCGGGTGTCTCAGTGATCTCACTTTAATTCAACTCTCCAGTATTAACTGCTAAATTAATCTCTTTAAGACAGTTTCTTCACAGGGAGTAAGTAATATGGAACAAAAAAATTCTCACATAAATATCTGATTGTTTCTGTCATTTTCCACCTGTGTAAGAATCAAATTAATTCCAAAATAGGGAATTGCTACCATATTTGGTTTGGAGTTGCTTAATCTTCAATTCCCAGCCTTGATAGACTTCAAAATCGTTTACGAAGTTTTGTGGGGAAGGACTTGTTTTACATTCCGAAACCTCTTTCCAGCCGAAGCAAATTTGTAAGCCTGTCGCACGTATATCTTTATTTACATAGCAATTGTTCAAATTAGCTTCATTTTTTAGTTACATCTGTTCAGACTTTCACTGTTTTTAGAAGCAAATCTACGTCCCCATAGAGCCGAATCCCACTTATTTTCTCCAAGTTCCAAATAAAAAGAGAACGTTCCTAAGTCCTTTTTCCAAAGAACTGTCACAGTATAGAAGAGACACCCACATAGGTGCTTCTCTGAGGACTTTAATATTGGCATCTTCAAATTGTATTGTTTTCTCTCTTCTATATTTACATAATCTTCATTTCTCACGACTTTTTTTTTCCATTCATATCACACAATTCATTCATCATTGATATTTTTGCTGTAAACCGCTATCTCGCTTTGTATTTTACGACATTACGTAAGATAAAAAAGATATTTAGTACAGCCGGCTTTCCTGTACACATTACCGACGAACAAATCAAATTATGAGATCACTGCAAAAGATCGTGTCAGGTTTACATTGTTAATATAAAATGACCGCGAGTTGACACCAGTGTTTGGCTTTGATATTTATTTCGGTATGTTCGTGATTGAAAGCTTCCATCGTTCAGTTACGATTCTGAGTTTGTAAAATCTTGGCGTTTTATCTTACAAATGAATAGGGATCAAATACATTGAGTACCAGCGAACGTAAACACTCTCCTATAAGAAAGGAAGGCCAAGTTATCGTAGAGGCCTTACGTAAATGAAGGCTCTATTTAACGGGGTGACACTTCACTTTACTTACTGATCAGAGATCAGTGGCATTCATGTTTGATTTGAAACAGGCAGGGAAAATTTTAAAAAATGATAAAATCCATAGGTAGATGTTCGAACTTGCCTGCTAAAATTTCGATATTAAATACAATCCGGGGAGAGATAATGTTACCGTAAATAAGTTATCTAGAGGTTACTGTTCTATATCTTGCAGGAATTTCTCAAAAGTAGCAAACCAGTGCCTCCAATCCTTTTCAGAATTCTTCGAACTTAGGAGAGTTTCAAATATCTGACGTCGCATAATTTTGTCCATATTTCTCAGAGACCGATATTGCGTTCCTGAAAAGTATTTATGAATTGTGCTGAATAAATTGTAATGGAGGATAAAAAAGTTTCACGTTCACCATATTATTCTCTACGAATTTTGGAAAAAAGGGTAAGCGTCGGACGATAGGCAAAAAACATTCACAATGTATTTTTGGATCTTATTCTAGCTCTTTGAACGTTCAAAAAGTGATTTGGTAGATTTCGTCGAGGCGATTTTAACCTAAACGATCAACTACGCTGCAGGAGGACTTCCGACGTCGAGGAAGACTCCTTGTTTGCCATCATGGAGAATAAAGCGAATATTTCAATGGATGAGATTGCTAATAAAAGTTTATTAAATCGATATATCATCTGCCTTTCGCCACTTGAAGAGACGTGGGTTCGAGAAAAACAGGCCGATTTTGGCAAATCGAAAACGTGTCATTTTCTACCACGACATCGCAAGACGATATGTTGCAAAAGAGACATTACAAAAACTTAAAGAGTTGAAATGAGAATTCCTCAAGCAGCAGTTCCTTCGGATTTTCATTTCTTCATGTCTCTACGAAACAATTTAAATTACAATAAATTTGACTCTGTTCAGTCAGTCGAAAAGTAATTCACAACCTTCAAAAAATTTCTATGAAAATGGCATGAACAGCGTTATAGAACGCTGGGAGACAGTTGTTAAAAAACAATGATGACTTGGTTAATAAATATTTTTTGCAAGTATGTAAAATTATATTTTTAGTTTTCCAATCTGACACAAACTTTTGCAATGACCTAATATTTTAATAGGTACTTATTTACAATAATATATATAAAATATATAAACCACAACGAAAAATTATTAACTTATTTTATTCTAACCAGAAGCATACTAATTACATAAAAGCCATAAAAATATGTCATATCTCCTGAAAACAATAATATATGTCTAAGATTTAGAATATGCTACTAAAATTTTTACTCTTAAATCCTTGTACTTACCAAGAACACTGTTTCATATACACACTTTACAAATGACTAATGTTATGTCACTTTATTTTACAAAATAATTTTTAAAAAATATAAAGATATATTAAAGACCACAACATTACACGAGAGAAAACTGAGTTGACATATATCCAAACAATGTGATATACTGAAATATAAAACACAATGCCACGATGCGGCTGGCAACTTCCGTCAGATTTTGCGTGACATTACAATAGATCTCTATCAAAAGACATCGTTTAAAAATCCATTAGGCATTTTTTCTTTAAAGGTAAGCAATTTTATAAAATTTGCTGCAAACTAGGAATTCATGTATTGAAGTGCGGTTAAATCATATTTGCAACGTGTCTTTAAATTCTCTTTTATAGACATAATACGCCAAACCGCCTTCATTTCAATCATTAAACCGAAAAAAATATATAACTGACGCTTGAAGATGAAATACTTTAAAAACCAATATGACTTGTGAAGACAAAACTAAGCAAGAAAAATTTTGGCAAGTACTTAAGAAAGACAAATTACTTAGTCTATATTTAAATTTTCACCGAAAATCCGGTAATATGATCATATATATATATATATATATATATATATATATATATATATATATATATATATATATAATAAAACCATTTCAATGAAGAACTCCCATTGTTATTTAATCAAACGTAAAATTATTGATTGAACAATACCCAACGGATAGGCATTGTTGCAGAGAGTCGTGGTAATAAACCTGAGTTTATTATTAGGTGCCCTGCGATGGAAGACCCATATGTATTGGTCAGAATGTCTGAAGGATATAATTAGTATTGCAGTATTTTGTTGGGATGTGTTGCTTTATTATGACATCCAGTCTTTGAGTCGTTCTCCCGATGTAGTGTGAACTACAACTATATTTAAATCAATGAATCAAGGAACTATTATGCTGCCGAAGAAGAACGTCTTTCCGCATCGATGAAAGGATAGACATGGCAGAAAAGACTACACGAGTGTTAGCAGGAAAGTAACAATGTCGAACCACCAAAGAAACCCGATTACCATATTTATCACTGATATTACCCATCCAAGGAAGGCGCAGTTATACAGGACATCTTTGTACTGTAGCCGGTTTAACTTTACTGAATTCGGCAATTTTGTTCTTAATTATTGATTGTTTTCTCTTTGAAACTGTCTATGTTGAAAGGTATATGATGAAGAGACTTCAAGCAATAGAATTGCCGAGAATACAACAGAACGAAAATGTGAGCATCGACAAAGTTTTAGAGAAAATAGAAACAAAATGTATACATATGCTTAACATCAGAAGGAGGCAGTGGAAATTTTTAGGCTACATAATGAGGAAGGAAGACTTGGAAAACGTGTTACTCACGAGAAAGATTAAAGGAAAATAACGCATAACCTACCCGCTTAACTTGAGTAATTCGTAGGCAGAACAGGGTTTAGGAGAGATAACAAAAGACGACATTTAATAAAAGTTCCAAATGACAGAAAATTGTGGAGAGTCATGAACGCTAATATTTTGAAGGGATACGACACATAGAGCAAGGAGATATGAATGGAAATACTAATAAAATCATCGTCTATTTGCCATTCTGTCAATACAATTTTGAACAAACGGCATTATTACTTGTTGTTAAGTGGTTCTTGACAAAATAATACTTAGTGTGATTGGCTAAGCGTATCTTAAATGTGGCACAAGGCCGAAAGTTTTGGGGCACCCAGTGAGGATTGTATTTACTACTCAGTCGTAACTGATCTTGCAAAACAAGCT
This sequence comes from Acanthosepion pharaonis, assembly GCA_903632075.3. Classification (NCBI taxonomy): domain Eukaryota; kingdom Metazoa; phylum Mollusca; class Cephalopoda; order Sepiida; family Sepiidae; genus Acanthosepion; species Acanthosepion pharaonis. The sequence goes on from CAHIKZ030004677.1 coordinate 4,246,277, forward strand.
TGCTAGCGATTACACTACTTCGAGGGGCCCAAAACTATTTTCTATGCGTGGTTTAGATGTGGCACAAGGTCGAATGCGTGGGGCACCCAATGAGGATCGAACTCACTACAGTCGTAATTGTTCTAGCGTAACAAGCTTGCTGAGCCTTACACCACTTCGAGGTTCCCAAAATGGTTTACTATGCGTACACCACGTCAAAGAACCCAAACAAAATAAAACACATGATTTCAAGCCAAGATCATTTGCCTTTCCCTTTCAGTGTGATTGATGTTTAGCTATTTTGAATTAGAGACTGAAATCAAATCATTGAGGTTTTCTTCGGCATTTCATGCGATGCAACTTTAACTAGACTGACAATCAAAGTGATTTCTTTCGGTGCAAAACTATCAAAAGATTTTAAACGAATTGATATCCTCTTTATTCTGTCTCGTGTTTTGAAAAAACCGAACAGATTAAAAAAAAATATATCCAATTGAATATCCTGATTTATTTTCCTTATCTTCGATTTCAGTGAACACAACGCCATTATTTTGTCAAGTTTCGTAGCTATTCACGCGCAAATCTTGTTCATGTTGCAAAATTATGAAATCATTCAGACGAGCGACCACGAGTTGATGCGCTCACGCATACATAACACACATATTAAGTAAGCAATAACTTTGTCCATGAAAAGACAGGTAGATAAAGTTACAGTTTCCTATTTAATATTAGTTTCGTAGGTGCTCCCTGAAATTCTGAATGTACCTAGTAAAAGAAAATTGATTCTATTAATTGAGCACGCATTTGTATCTTTATTTAATATATATATATATATATATATATATATATATATATATATATATATATATATATAATGGTTGCGATGGGTAAATTGTCGCCATTTTATATTTTAATTTTGCGCATGCGTCTTGCCGGTTTTTGATTCTGTCAACTGCACAATACAGCAGAGTCAGTTGGGTACCGTCTGTAAGGAAAGAAGCACCATGTCTCAATTCACTTCGTTAGTAATTTAGAAACTACATGCTGTACTTCTTGTCATTCGCGCCGGAGGCTTTAATACGAAGATTTCATAGTCAATCTGAGGAGAGTGCAGAGGATTCGGAAAGAGTTGAATGAGTCTAATGGTGATTACGAAAGTACGGCAGCTCGGAAAACTCACACTGACCGTTCTAATAAGAAAAGAACACGCGAATTTGTTGGTAAGTGACTCGACACGGAGGCTTACCTCAAATGCCTTGGAGCAGTGCCGCCAAAGGTCAAGAGGATGCCTGCTGGAAGACCCTATGTCTGGCAACAGGATTCTGTATCATGCCACACAAGCAGGAGGGCCCATTCATGGCTGTCAGACCATTTCTGCTAACACATCACCACTTACATTTGGCGACCTATCTCTCCAGAGAGCGACCCCCTTGATTATTATGTGTAGAGCGCAGTTATTTTTTAGAGGATACCTGTATTAGAGTAAACGCCCCGTTATTTAAAATAGTCTCTGTTGCGTCTATTGGGCCTGCGCACGAGAGGAAACGTGTGCATGCCGGTAGGCAAAATAAACGCGGTTTTTGATAATATACAGTGTGATAGATGTAAAATAAAAACAGGGTGTCTATTCCAAAAATGCGAATGCACAGAAAGTAAGAAATATATATATATATATATATATATATATATATATATATATATATATATATATATATATATATATATATTCTGTTGGTATAAGGTACACTCGGATGAGTCACACGACGGAATTTGTGAAGATCTGACGCTTTATCAAGTCTGGTTTGTCATCTCTCCCTCACCGACACCCGTTGGTCCAGTGGTAATAAACCTGCATAACACTTGCATCATATCGTAACTGTCTGTGTTCGATTCTCTCAACATAATGAAAAATGATCATGAAGTTTCTAAGCTAAAACGGAAAATTTTAAAAATGGTTTTATATAAACCGTGTTTTCTGTGTTTACATGAAAAATTGAAAATTATCAGATTCTTAGATAAGAATGCTTTATTAAACCAAAGATCCGAGTTAACGGTAAATTGTAAACACAGTCTTCTTTTTACCTTACAAGTCAATTAGACTTGGAATTTGACAAGGTTTTTCTTTAAATTTTAGTTGAACCTTGTTGCACCATATATGGCTCATGTTTCTATTTGTAAGATTAATTTGGATTTAATATAATATGTATTAATATCCTGATAGTATTGATAATATCTTGTACGTAGGTGTTGGTTTTTGGTTGGTGTATTTGACATTTTCCATTGATTGTTAATTGTTATTAACATCATATATAAAGAATCTTTAGTCAACAGTTGCATATTAGTTTACCAAGTAATTCTATACGTTTAAATTTTTTACTGGATTCTTAAAAAAGATATTTATTTATCAAATATAAAAAATTTGTATGTAGGTAACTCACAAATCATATAATTTGTTTAGTATTTTATTAAATTACCACTCCACTCATTTTTTTTCTAAGGAAATGGCATCGTCTGGTGTGTAAAATTTATGTATCCATTAAAATCCGCCCTGTTTAATGTCTGCCTTGCCATTAACTGCCAATCAACGGGTCATAACCCATTTATTTTTTTTTTAAATTTTGCTTCTTGGCTTAATTTAAATTAAACGTAGTTCATATTTGATTGGCTGATCAAAGTAAAGCCCACACACTTTATACCCCCACACTTTTTTCTTTTTTCGTAAAAAGAGTTTGTATTTTGCTTTTAAATCTAAATAAATCGTTCACTCCTCAGTAATTTACAGTCGCCTGAGGAGATGCATTGATACGCATCGAAACACGACTGCAATTGTGTAGCGATTTTGACATGTTTTCGGTGTAATATCCTCATATATATATATATATATATATATGTGTGTGTGTGTGTGTGTGTGTGTGTGTGTGTGTGTGTGTGTGTGTGTGTGTGTGTGTGTGTGTGTGAAAATATATAGAAAATAGGAAGGAACCGGTTAGGTAAATAATCCAAAGTTCCTTAGTATTTTATTTATTATTTTTAAAAAATACTGCTCGATACAAAAGTAGAGCATAAATATTATTATTTATTTAAAAATATGATTCCAACTCGCGACATAAGGTTCAAAAAAAATTTCGCTTGAAGATGGAACTGAGGTTACTTTAACTCAGTTTAATACAAATAATTATATTGAAGTTTTCAGCTCTTGTTTGAAACATGAGACCTCTTATGTCGCGAGTTGGAATCATATTTTTAAATATATATATATATATATATATATATATATATATATATATATATATATATATAAGGTTTATTTTTTTTTGTAACCCTGTATTCCATATATTGTAAATCGATAAACTTTTGTTTTAATCTAATGAAAAAGAATTATTTTGTTTTAGTCCTTGAAAAAGATCACCACCAAATAAAAATTCTATTTTACCAATAACGCAATAAGGGTAAAAAATCAAAGTATTTCAGAAGATTTATTTTTTAATTTGATAGTATGAATTTGGCGTATTTTTAACGCATTTAGGAGTTTATCGCTTTTGCATAACATACTAATTTACAAACTTGCAGAAACTTTATTTTCACTTTGCTGATTATGTAATTCCATGATACCTTTTGTAATCTTAACACATTTAACACTTTTAAACTATAGCATAACATATAAACTTACACATAAATAAAAACAAGTTATATGTTCTAGAAGGCTCCAGGAAATGAAAGTTACTTATATATGATTTTAGAGATTTCGTATTGGGGGTGACATTTTTTAACAGTAAATTGAATGAAACACTTCTTAATTGTTTATAAGAAACATTCATCAAATTATGATACAATAAACCAATTATTTTACATACACATATATATATATGATTTATTCGAAAATTATAACAGAAATATATTATAAAATTACTACAAAAATAGCTATTTTGTTTCAACACATCTGGTATCTTAAAGACACTAGAAGTGTTGAAACAAAATGACTATTCTTGTAGTGATTTTATAATATATTTCTGTTATAATTTTCGAATAAATTATATTTGCTCTACTCTGTATTGAGCACTATTTTAAGAATAGTATTTTATGATTATTGGAATTTATTCCGTATACACCAATCCTATACCTGGGCATCTATATATATATATATATATATATATATATATATATATATATATATATATATATATATATATAAAGTTCTAACCTATCTACTATCCATGCATATATATATATATATATATATATTAAAGACATTTTTATGCTTAACGTTCTTTTTTTTATAGATACAAGTATTTAAGTAAATGCTCTGTTTATAATAAACAGTATTAAATAACATTTACAAGCCTGAATGTCCGAGAAATTTTCATAGAAAATATTCGTCCTTTGACAGGATTCGAACCTGCATCCTATACGGAACCGTCATTTACGCTGACGTGCCTTAACCGACTCGGCAAGGTCGAATTTACTGCTTATAAACTTCAATTCGACCTTGCCTACCGAACGCTCCCTTTGTGGCCGAGTTGGTTAAAGGCACGTCAGCGTAAATGACGGTTCCGTATAGGATGCAGGTTCGAATCCTGTCAAAGGACGAATATTTTCTATGAAAAATTTCTCGGACATTCAGGCTTGTAAATGTTATTTAATACTGTTTATTATAAACAGAGCATTTATTAAAACTTGTGTCTATAAAAAAAGAACGTTAAACATAAAAAATGTCTTTAATAAATAAATTGTCGGACTTTGTCCATTTCTTTATATATATATATATATATATATGACCATGAAACTCGGTTTCAAATCGCTCCATGGTCGAGGGAGTTGGTTTCAGTGTGAGGCACCGTTGGAAAATGCCTGAAAATCATCCCAAGTGATCTTGATCCTTACCCTGCTTTCTCTCCAAGGACTGTCCAGCATAGTTATAGTATAAACTACAGGTCCGTTCTGTGGGTGTTGAAAATATAAGGTGTGCCTCACCAGGAGTCTGCAACTGTGATTGGTTAATCATCCTGGCATATAGCTGTGATTGAAAACGAATAGCCATTATTATTATATATATATATATATATATATATATATATATATATATATATATATATATATATATATTCAAACATATATTATTAAGTATAACGGACAACAAATGTTTATTATGTTTGAAAATGAGCCGTTATAAGCTCAGTATATTTGCTTTAATTTCAGGAGAAAATAATAATAAATTGTTGAAGTTTTTGTCTCTTATTTTCTCCGACATTAAAGCAACTATACGAAACTTAGAACGGCTTATAATCAAACATGAAAGATGTTCGTTGTTTGTTATATGTAACAATATACATTTGAATAATGATCAGCTGCCCCGATACAATATAATAATAATAATAAGAAGAAGAAGAAGAAGAAGAAGAAGAAGAAGAAGAAGAAGAAGAAGAAGAAAAAATGCCAACCAATATTAAAATCTGAAAAGTATAGAGTAAATTCTTGGTTGAGGAAGCCGACTACTACCAAACACTAAGCTCTCAGCCCTACCTTTATCCAAGCCCTTTCTCTCAGCTTCCCTCCCCACTACCAATCTAAAGTGTCCGTCCGGTTCACTTTCTCCATTTGCGGAGAAGGTTTTCGATCTGATGAGATGAACATCTCGGTGTTCATGAAATAAAATAAAAATTATAAACGAAATGAATAATTAAAGTCCCCGCTTTCTTATTACTATTATAGTCCTCTGTAGTTTACACTGAGCTCTCCCTGGATTTATTAAAGTAATTGGAAACAAATATTGATGTTTTTAGCAGAAAAAATTGAGTTAGAAATAAGAGAATTATGTCTAACTGTGGTGATTGGTTTTGGCGGTATGAATTAACGTTTCCGTCAATGTATCTACAACAAACATCAGGGCAATTTATCGGACGGAAGGATAGAAGTGACAGTATTTTCGAATTTTAAATGAACCAGTTTATTTTACTATAAAGTAATTCTTAAAAATTAAATACTTTCAAAAGATTAATATTTTATTGATCTTTAGGTACTTTTTTTAACGAAGATGTACCAAACGCCTGCATTGTTTCTGTACCAGATTTGTTGATTATTTTATTAATCCTAGCACACTTCTCTCTCTTTCTCTCTCTATATATATATATATATGTAGAGAGAGAAAGAGAGAGAAAGAGAGGGAGATAAAAAGAGAGAGAAGTGCTCTAGGATTAATAAAATAATCAACAAGGCAAATAAAATGGATAACCACTACCATATCGATTTTAATGCATACCACAAATATATTGACAGGGAATTCGACAAATTTCATAAAAAACTGGGAAAACTCAAATCAAAGGGAAGCCAAGGAAATATCCATAAAATTTAAAATCGATGATAGAATCTACAAGTTGCATAAGCAACAATTATTCATCACAGTAAAAGACCATATGGTTAATTTTCCTTATAACCCTCAATACCGATTACTAAACCCTACAGAAAGCAATATCAGTAAAATCAGAAAAACACCAAAAATCCTGTAGGAATCAACCAGTGGCATAAAACAGCTGATGCCATAGAATGGATATAACCGAAGGTCTATTCTAATAATTTCTTTTCTCGCTTGTGGAATGCTTTCCAGCCAATTTTGATCTTCAAAAATTTAAACTCAGTGTCAGTCGTTATCTACTGACTTCTTGATTACTCTTTTATTGTTATTTGATCTTTAAAAATTTAAATGCAATGTCAATCGTTATCTATTGTCTTCTTGGTTGTTCTTCTATTGTTCACATTTCGTATTAATGTTATTCTTTTTTTTTACTTATTCTTTCACACTCTGTAAACGTTTACGTCCTAGCGGCTTTATTGTCTTGCTTGTGTAAAATGATTAAAAACATTTAATTAAAGTTTGTAAGAGTATCAGTCCATTACTGACAGTCGAAGAGAGGATATTAGGATCAGTATCTTGGATCTGATCTTCTCTTTCAGAATTATGAAAAGGCTGAAAAGTTCGTAGCCTGACCATGATATAAGTATAAGTAGACACATCAGTTGCTAGACGAAAAGACAGGCAAGTGTACAGAATACAACAGCTGTTCGACTAGCTGTTATAATCTAGTACACTTCTATGTATTTTCGTCTACCAATTGATATGGCTACTTATATATATATATATCTTGGTGAGAGTATGAACTTTTTAGCCGACCCTCGTAATATTGATTAAATTAAACTTTCTTTCGCCATTAAATATTACCTTACGTTTATAGAACTGAAATATTTTCTTGTTTCTTGATATTTTAGAGAATTTAAAAAGAGTTTTTCAAAATTATTGTATTGAAAACATCTAGTGACTGTTCATTTATACGTAAAATTACCAAGTAATTAAATAGTCTGTGTAATTAATAACTTTTAAATATTTCTGATACTTTGGTATTTGGATTAATTATAACAAAATTGTTTTTGAAGTTACTTTCTTCTGGTCTTTGCCTAAAGAGACCGTACCTACAAGTCAGCAAGTAGTTTTAATTCAAAGTGTTTCTTCTCCTAGACCGGCCGCCAAACAAGGCTATATATTTCTAATATTTGGCATATGGATCAATTATAAAAATAATAGTGTAGGAGATAAATACAAGACAGAATAGGCTGGAATAATTTTTACTAATACTGTAATTTGGTAGAAAATGAAAGTATTAATTTGAAAAGTCGAGCTAGGCCCTTAAGCAGCCTCGTCATGTCAAGACTCTCATGTGGATGTCATGCATGACATCCAACGCTTTCAGAGATATCTAAACTATCAGCTGTATACAATTGTTTTCACAGATAACAGCTTAAAAATAAGTTTATAACATTTAGTTTTATAAATCATAAATAAAACTATCCTTCATCAGACGCTCTAGGCTGGAGCAACAGAATCACAAACACAGAACATTACTAAATAAAAACCATATTACTTGTACATTTTCAACAGAAGCAATGACAAAAATTGGGACGGGTATGTCGCTAGAAGAGAATATAATGATATAATCACGATATAACCATAAACAGAAGGTTTGGAAGGAAACTCCCATAAATCCTTAAAAGATCGACACACTGTAGTGAACTTAAGAAGTCTAATTTCCTGAAAAACTAAAAAAATAGATTTGATATATTTCAACCGAGAGCAACGCTAAATGCTCGATAAATGACTTACAAATGTTTTCTGTATGAAACAGCCATTTCCACCGTTATTATTACCATTTATAATGGTAAGCTTTACTCGATTCCAGTAAGATAATTTTCCTAATGACAAAAATATCCCGAGAGATCTGGCTACATATACACTGATTATATATATATATATATATATATATATATATATATATATATATAAATAAAATAAATAAATATAAATATATATATATATTTCCTCGTGCTAGCTTTCTTTTTATACTTTCATTTTTAATGATTTAAAAAAGTCTTTTCTTAAACCCGACAATAGAGTTAATTGGATAGATAAAAAAAAAGAAATCCTGGATTGGTGATGCATGAAATATAACGAAGGAAATTGCGAAATTACTGAAATAATTACATCAAGTTAAAATGTAAAGGTTTCATAGATGGATGTAATAGTTTTTTTTTTCCTTTTGTTTGCTTTTTTTTGTAATTTTTACGCTTTTGTTTCTTAATTTATATTATACTGGAGAAATACGGTTGGCGTAAGAGTAACCGTTTCGGAAAAAGGAATCGATGAGCCGAGTTCAAATTTCACCCTAGTCAGTTGCGTTCACATTCGCACTGGTGGTTTTTTGGGGGGGAAAAAACCCTGTCATTTCCACACACTGTAATCTATGAGGTAATTATTAGTATAGTCTTAGCTCTGGATCGTGAGCTTGCAGAAAATCTAGGTGAAGGACATCTCTGAATTATATCCGTCCTGATTATGACGATAAACTTCATCGACGTTCTGTGTAAGACGATAAACTATATCCGACAGCAAGGCCTCTGAGCGGGAGGTTTTGAGGGGCGTGAAATGACCTCTTTATTGCTGGTGTTCTCAGGTCCACCCTGACATGGGGTGGTAGAACCTGTTAGGCTCCCAGTTATGGCCAAAAAGTTAACCTCAAAATCGGGGTCAAACACTATGAAAGTGTAAAAATAGATTTTAATACCAGCAATACATTAATACCAGCAATACATTATTACCAGCAATACATTATTACCAGCAATACTTTTGGGGACAAAATATTACCAGCAATACATTTAAAAAAAAATATTACCAGCTCTACATTTTGGGAAAAAATATTAAAAGAAAGACTTTTTTGAAAAGCAATAAAAATCTTGTCAGCATTAAATAATCCATTGAGGTTGATATGCCGTAAAATAAACCAAACCAAACCTGAATTACATACCGTTAACAAGGCAGCGAGAAACTAACATTTTCCAATAGTTCATGACAATTCAGGCGTATTACATAAATGGAAACTCTTCAGAAGCAAGGTTGTGTATGCTCAAAAGGAATATGGTATTTAAAAAAATATCTTATTGAAAATATGCCCAAAGTTTTGAAGCAATGGACTTCTGCGAAATTAAGACTGAATAGAAAACAATTAGACCTTAATTCACTTCTACCCATGTCTGTTAAGAGCAGCTAAAGTTCTGCTTTGTTTTCGGGTTGGTCAGGGCAAAAATCAAGTTTGACAAGAATTAAGATTTTCGGGTAGTACGTCCTCATTGCACTAAAAGAGAGGGCAATAGTCTGCCTTGGCCGACTCATAATGTTCGTTCTGCCTTGGTTGAATCATAAACTTGGTTTTGCCTTAGTCGATTCATAATCTTGGGTCTACCTTGGTTGAATAATAAACTTGGTTATGCCTTGGTCGATTCATAATCTTGGGTCTACCTTGGTTGAATCATAAACTTGGTTTTGCCTTGGTCGATTCATAATCTTGGGTCTACCTTGGTTCAAGTTGAATCTTGTTTCTGCCTTGGATGCTACATAATTCATAATAGTGAAATACGTAAATACATTCCGAACAGCTTAATAAATAGAACTACGAAGGATATTAGACGTAAACGGATCACACCAGTATACACGCACAAGTGATTAGAAACTCGTTACTGCCGAGAGAAAGGAAACAGTAGGCAAAATTCTTAGAAGCCATAAAATAACAGAATAATGAGTCTTGAAACAATATTTGTTGCTAGCATTTCGATTCGGATAAATCTCGGTTTGCACAAGGGGTGAAAAGGAAAATTAATACTCCTGAAGAAAGCTTGTTTATTTGGTATTAACAAAAACATACGGGTGATCAGTAATTGAAAAATCTACGAGAGAGCAAAATCAGTTAATAGGCTGACAACATTTATCTACAAAGCAGACATAAGTAACACGGAATAATATAAAGTGTATTAGAATATTACACACAATATGAATGTGTTTTAACGTTAGAAACATACTTTTATATCAGTGGTTAATATAATGTTTTATCATTTCAGTTATCCATATTTCGACCGTCTAATCGGAAACTCATAAATTTAATCGGTTTTTCATTATATACCAGTAAAGGAACTTCATAGCGTGACATGTTTGTGCGTTACGTAACAATAGATACTGGTTAATATATATATATATATATATATATATATATATATATATATAGATAGATAGATAGATAGATAGATAGATAGATAGAATAAATAAATGTTCATTAATCTGCTTTTGAGGGACCAGATATAGAAATCGAATTTACAAAATGATACCATATCTAGTCTAAAATATAATACGAAAAAAGGTATTTTTTACGTCAATTTATTTTAAATTTATTCTTTCTTAGGGACGCCAGTTATTGGCGTAATCCCATCTGATATTGTTCGATTATGCGTGTTAGATATTTTTTTCCGTAGCTAATGGTTAAGTTATATACATTAATATCAGTGAGAGCTTATATAAATACAAAGGTTGATACTCATGGCAACATTGAAACAAACGTTTGCCGCTCTGTGTTGAAAAATATATATATATATATATATATATATATATATATATATATATATATATATATATATATATATATATATAGAGAGAGAGAGAGAGAGAGAGAGAGATTTCACACACTTCAAAAAATCACGAGGTAATTTCTACTCCGAAACTTTGACGTTTTTTTGTAGACTAAATGTGATCAACGTCTCAAATAAATTATGTAAATACCTCACCTGCTATTATATTTCACGTTTCCAGTCATGTGGCTAGTTTAGTTATTCTATATCCTGCCATTTATATATTTATATTTGAATCCATATGGCATGCATACATAATAATAAAATAATAGCTGGCCACTCGTATTCGAGGATACCCGTCTACTATGGCGGCTAGCCAATCCCTTATTCAGACGCACGCTCAGGCACATTTATGTTTGACCAGCCCCCACAGAGCCCACGTGTGGTTTATACCTCAAATATACAGTTTCTGGGATAGAGCGTGTTATCTAGGAGAATCAAAACTCTGAACAACACCAGCACACTCAAACCCTCGGTCACGAGGACATGTGACTCCATGCTAGCACAGCTATCGACGGTCCCGTTCCGTCAACCTATTTCTCTGGCAAGGATTGGGTCAACACGTAATATGCTTTTCAGGCGCTTTCCAAAAGTGACACAGGCTGGGATTGTCCCCCCTACCTCCAGACTGATAAAATCAGGAAGTCTCTTTCCTGACAAATCGACAATGGTGAGATTCGAACCAGAGTCTTATGGTCATACATACATATATACATGCATACGCACACACACACACATATATATAGGGGCAATAATGTAACTATACAGTTACTTATATTAAAAAGTAAAGCATTGAAATAGGTGACTTGCAGTTCGAACAGTATCGATAATTAATTTACTATATTTTGTCATAGCATTTTATTGTTTTTAACCAGAATTAAACAGAACCATTTTAATAATAGATTTCTGTTAGTGTAAGTATAGTGACTTTCTTGCAACCCTGTACATATTTACATTTATCTATTTATCTATCATCTATTTACTATATATATATATATATATATATATATATATATATATATATATATATATATATATATATATATATATATATATATGTATATATATGTATATATATATATATATATATATATATATATATATATGTATATATATATATATATATATGTATATATATATATATATATGAATATATATATGTATATATATATATATATATATATATATATATATATATATATATATATATATATATATATATATATATATATATATATATATATATATATATATATATATATATATATATATATATATATATATATATATATATATATATATATATATATATATATATATGTATATATATATATATATATATATATATATATATATATGTATATATATATATATATGTGTATATATATATATATATATATATATATATATATATATATATATATATATATATATATATATGTACGTGTGTTTCTGAGTGTGTATGTAGAAGACTAAAAATAAAAATGCTCATTTCTAAAGCAAATCCGAGATTTTCCTTTTCTTGTGCAAATGTCTTGAAGGCTTTTACAAATTACTATCTCCTAATTTCCTTTCCAGAAATGTTACGAGATACGTAATCTGCTGAATAAAGAGATTCTTTTCAAATGAAATTGATTACTGAATCATAATTTTGTCAATACTTTCCGCAACTCTTTTTTCCAAATGCTCATAAAACATCCAAACAATGAAAACTGCTTTTATTTTTAAGTAGTAACTTTTAGCGTGCATTTTAACAAAAGACTGAAGATATGGCATTAGCATTAGCAAATGTCTTAATATCAAATGTAATATATACGGCGAGATGCCTTAGTCAAGGAAAGTTTTAACTTAGACGAAGTAACATCTCGGGATTTGACGACGCTTGATCGAAAAAGGGTGATACATATCGATTAAATTACGTCAGCAGTATTTTTAAATATTTTTAGCGTATATATTGATAGCATTATTGTTCAGCCATTATAAGAGCTATCCTGACTTTCTATATATCTACTCAACATTGTACATAAATCTTACGAATATTCTGGCAAAATAATTACTATCAGTTAGATTCGATTAATTTGTGAGGCGGAAATTATCTTCAAATTGTTAGAAGCGCTGACCAGGAATTCTTCATATGCAAGTGATTTACTGTCAGTATATTTTCTCGATTACTTCTGAAATGGTTGTGAAAACTAAAACGTTAAACATCGGTCTACAAATTACGCTCGTTAGCAGATTTGCATACAAAAAACTTAGCTTATTGTGCGATAAGGCCATATTTTTGTGATACACCTAGTGAAGATCGAACCCATTAGAATAATAATGCTTTACCAGATTAGGTATATAAGCACTACTCCACGACGGGAGGCTAAAGCGGATCCATATGTAAATATTTCCTAAGCTTAGATTAGTGAGTCCCGATGCCGAATGTAAGTTTGCGTTGCGTCATTATTTCCGTTTTGGAAGTCTCGGCCACCGTCTTTAAATTAAGCATTCAAAATTCTTGTTTTGAATACCGATAGATAACACTGGTGGAAACTACGCCTTTAAGCCGTTACTATGGAAGATCTAGTGCGTCTGTACATATAATTAGTTTTATACCAACGTTCGCTCAATACAAGTCGTGAGAGTGACTTGTAGCAGAAAGATCATTTTAAAATGGTTATGTTGAATGAGATATAACAAAAACGTGGAAAAAGTTGAAGATTATGGGATTAAGGAAGACAGAGAAGGATTGACCCTTGACTTTAATGGGTTTAAATTGTAGTGTCTGTTCCACAAAGGTTCCCTAGGGGAAAATCTGTCTGAGTAGAACTTTCTCCATACATTTGGAATACGGATATAAATGAGAATTTGATTCTGTAGAAGTAGCATGGCATGTCCGAGTTTTAAAGGTCTGAACTGGTGGAACCAGAGAACTATAGAAATAGCAATTGAGTTGCGATAAGCTTGCGACGTTGTAGAGGAAGTAGACTGGAGAATAAGAACAAGGAAAATGATTTTGAATACTGTCAAGACTGGAAAGTGAAGATTGCGCATTTCCAGCCCAGATACGACCGCAATATTCCATGTTTTGTTCAATCTGACTCTTGCGTATATAGTGGATATTTGAATGACGAAATGGAAGAAAATATCTCTTACGTTACGGAGAACGTATAAAGGACGTTGTCTTGGAAATACCTGGGCATTCAGCCAAATTTGAGACGGTATTAACAAGATGGACTGAAAATTCAAAATATATTAAAAGAGGATCCACATTAATTCCCGGAAGCAAATATAGGTAAGATTTTTTTTTTTGTATCCATCAGAAAACAAATCATTTTTAGAAAATGACGATGAACAACGAATTTATACGGAGAATCCAAAACGAAGTAAGTTGTGTATAGATCGACAGCAGACTTGAGGATAAAAACCAAAACAAAGTATGTCTTCTGAAGAAAATGGCTCTCTGTGTATAGCAGGATTAAAACAATAATTATTAGGAGTTTTAGGAATCATCCGTGAAAAAACTTGCAAATGTGATTGCAGGATGTTCTATATGTTATATATTCTCAAGACTATCGTTTATTTTGTTTTCCGAACATTATTCTCTTTCGCTCACCGAGGATGTGCGAGTGGCGTAATGAATAGCAGTTTGGGTTGAGGAATAAGAGTGTTCGAATCTCAATCAGGTTCCTTACATTCATTTATGCGCACATATCTTTAGCAAAGGCATGAATCCATCTCATTAACGCAACTGTATCTGAAAAAAAATTGACATTATCCCAATAATTGTTAATACAAAATCTTATAATTCGATAGAAATTTCAGCTTTAAATAACCATTAATAAGTTAACAGGTTGTAAAATACAAAAAAAAAAAAAAAAAAAAACAGTGACAGACCAGTTACCATCCAAATCTATAGAACCCAGTCTGTTCTGCTATTTACCCATAACGGAGGGGGATTCATACTTTTCCCAAGGGTAAGTGAATGTAACAATTCGACTGGAATTTGAACTCGGTTATCCGATTCCTTAATCCGAGTCGCTATCCATTACTCCACCGTGCCTCCTCAAATTATATTTACCTTTTCATTTTCATTCAGTGCGCGTATGTGAAATAGGTGTGTTCAAATTTTTCCGGTTTTATACCCGGTTGAGATGCAACATTTTCATGTTTATAAAAACTAAAACTTTTGTATATATGAATTTAATTTAGATTCTTTCGGGATTCGGATTCAGAAATTTAGCATTTTTTGCAGTTTGAACGATTTTAGTAATTTGCCTTCAGTCAGTCAGTTATGTGCCATGCATGATACACGCTTGGACAATCATGTATCTTTCGATACATGACTGACGAGGCAGATTTTGCCATTTCTTTCTGCAGTTGACCAGTTGCCATCTAAATCTATAGAACCCGGTCTGTCCTGCTATTTACTGCATAATTGGGGGGGGGAGAGACAGCTCCCTTGAGAGACATAATATATTAATAGGACGAGTCCATTTAGTGTTCCATAACATTCTCCAATGTTTTAAGGGGTAAGTTCTTTTATTTATTTTATTTATTTGCAAACACTTTTGTTTTCTTGTTTAAAAGGAAAAATCCCCCTCCAGAAAAACAATGGCAGTTGGTCTGATCTATCCTGCTATTTACCCATAATTGGGGGAGAGATTCGGCCTTACCCAAGTATATTTACGAGAGTAATGGATTCGAACTCGGCTCTCCTATCCCATGAATGCCGCTATATTATTAATAAAGGACGGAAGGATCTTATATAACTTGGGTCCATCTTTTCTTTTTATGATTCCAATAAATTCATCTCCCATTTATTTTTCTCTCATGATCAATTTTGGATGATGTATAATTATTTAAATTGTCAATGTTTTGAAGACATCCCGTGTTCTTCAATTAAACACAATTTTAGTCTAAATAATTCGTACATCTTCTAATCTACTGGAACCAAATCAAGCCTACTGTAAATCTACTTTTACAGAACACTTGATGAGAGTCAAATTTCTTACTAATTATTTCAGAGTTCAGCACATTGCCTCCCATTATACGACTCGAATCAAACAATATAATGCTCTTTTACATGATATTTTGTTTTAGACACAGGAGTTACCAAAAAATGGAAAGATAAATTTTGTTGCACTAATATTATAAGCGAATCAGTCGACTCACCTAGAAAATCAGCATTCAAAATCCTAGCGTCTTCCTGGAATATAATATAAATCTCTAGACTTAATATGAATTAGGCATTCATCATTTTCAGAAATTGTTTTTAACAAATATTGACTTTTTGACTTTTCAAAATCCAAGATTAATTGTGTAGTAAAGATGATAAAAATTCTCAATATACAGGAAAAGTAGTTGCCATTGTTTTTCCGGAGGGGATTATTTTTTCCTTTTTAAACAAGTGAAAAACAAAAGTAAAATAGTTTGGAGGGAAATAAATAAAATAAATAAAAAAAAAACAAAAATAAGATATTGTACAAATAATGTTATGGGACCTACCTTTATGGACTAAATGGAGCTGTCTCCAGTTGACGAACGTTCTGTCCACTCTCTGTGTTGCTGACCGGACGAAAACAGGCCCTGAAAATATGTTATACATTACCTATGGGCTCGGTAAACTACGGTCGACCTTGGACATCCATGGGGGGGGCTATAAATATAACAGTTCACCGTCCGGGAGGTAGACAAAGCCCTGAACCCGTTTAGGCGGGTTAAGGGGATATCTTTTGGCCGAACCTACGAGCTTCGGAGAACCCACAGTAAACTCGGCCTTTCAGTTAGATATTAACAGTCGACCATTTCGTTACTAAATGCAGAGAGGACGCTTTGCCGAAGAGAAGTTTCGTCCTGAGTGGTAGACAGACACTGATGCGGGTTCTTGAATATTTTGGTCGAGCCTACGAGCTCGGAGGCACCCGGTGTAGGTGCCACATATCTCTCGTGGTGAGGGCTGCTAACATTCAACGAGACTTTTACTGTTGAATTCTGCCTGGCAGAGAGGAAGAGAGGAGTGAGGATGGGTAAGGATGGGTAAAGGCTCGGAGAAACCCACATTAAACTCGGCCTTGTGTCGCATTCAGTCCTCGTAGGGGATCGTTAAATATTGTTGACGAGTTGACTACTGTACTTTGCCGTCAGTCGGACGTGCAACACTTTTGTATTCGTTCTTTTTTTTCCGAATTGCTGAGTTCGAGTTCGAACCTAATCTGGGTCCACAACAGGGAAGCTCTTTAAAGCCTGAAGTTGGATTCAAGATAAGAGTAACAAAGTTAATTTAAGAGTGGATGCCGAAGCAAATTTTGCCCTTTCACCGACGCGTCAAGACTCAAATATTTATCTCAACTTAGCCCCTTTCGCAGTAACCAAACACTACCAATTTTTAAATGCAAATCTACTGTTGATCCAGTTTAATTGTTTAACAAAATTGTTTTAAATCCATTGTCACTATTCTCAATTAGAAAGTGAAAAATATAGACCGTTGCTCTCCATCTCCCTGCTACACAAATCCAAATATGTTGATATCGAGGACAAACTATTAGTGGCCTAACAGGCCCTTCTTTTCCACGTTACTAAAAACGTATAATAGAAAGGCAAAAACCGATACACTTGGATCCAATTGTAGGTGTTGCTATGATGTTACTGGATTCAGCTATGAACTGAGGGAAAACGACTTCGTCTTTTTTCCGAGAGGTTAACTCCAGAAGCTCTTTACATGAGTAGGTAACCTGCAAAACTGCGGATATTTAAAATCAGTGTTTTTCTTAACTTAGTATTAATACGAAAACCATAGGTATTTTACTCAGATATTTCATGAGTAACACAGGATGAGTCAATGGATCTTCAAAGATCAGTGAATTGACTACTTTATAGATTTAGGTTATGTCAACATTTTTTCTGATTTTCTACATAATATTTAGATATTTCTTTTTTATTAGGGGTATGGATTCATGAATACTGTATTTTATTTTGCTACTAGTAATTTTGATAATCCGCGTTTTGGATTCTTAGGTTCGGTTTGGTTTGGTTTGTTTTACGGCATATCAACCACAATGGGTTATTTAATGCAAACAAAATTTTTGTTGCTGGTAATAATTTTTTCCTACATAAATCTGTTTTTGGTAATATTTTTTCTTCAAAAATGTATTGCTGGCAATAATTTTTTTAAAAAGTATTTCTGGTATTAAAATCTATTTTTACACTTTCATAATGTTTTGACCCCAGTTTGGGGGTTAACTATTTACTCATAACTGGGACCCTAACAGGTGCTACCATCCCGTGTCAGGTTGAACCTGGGAACACCAACAATTAAGAGGTGGTTCCACGCTCCTCAAACCCTCCTGATCAGAGGCCTTGCTGTTGGACGTAGTTTATCGTCTTACCCAGGACGCGGATGTAATTTATCGTCATAACCAGGACAGTTGGATTCTTAGGAACATTGCATTAGAAATTTTTCAGACACTGTTCGTTATTTGATTTCCATAATTTCTAAATAAAATTATTGCAAAAATAAAATCTTTTTCACATTTTTGTCTTTGGTAAAATCTGATTCATGTTACACTTTTTGTTAAAATAAAACTGTATAAGCATTGTTGTTTGTCCTAAAATATAATCGCCTTCACATTGCTGTCTTTACTAAAATTATATCTTATATGGTTGTTTTCCTAAGTAAAACCTAATTCACCTCCCTCTTTTTTACTCATATTTACGTTGCTTAACCTTTCTTCATATTGTTGCTTTTGTTGAAATGTTGTTCAAAACAATATTATTTATATTATTAATTAATATTATATTACACTACTTACATTGTTCGGACTATTGTCCTCGTCTTTGTTACCATATTCGCGACGTTTTGGCTGTTATACGCTCCGACCTTCTTCAGGTGATTGGAATTTGGAACTGAACCCTTTATGCTGTCTACCGGGGTAGATTGTTCTAGTTCCACGTGCCATGCCTATTCCGGATGTCTTAGTATCAGTATCTCTCCAAGTTTTTGTTCACCTCTGCTGTATCCAGGGCCTGAACTCACAACTCTTTGGGTCAAGTCACTGGATTCGACCAACACATGTATCCACTGGAACATGAAGGAGGCCGGAGAGTACAACAGCCGAAATGTCGTGAATATGGCGACAACGGTCTGTAAATAATGCAATAATTACAATAGCTCATCCCAGAAATATAGACTAATATATTATTATTTCAGCAATGTTTTTAGTCTATTTGTAGCGGTTCGACCTCAGTAAATCTCTGACGCCTGTAAGGTTACCTTTCTGTGCCTTTTCTATAAATGCTTTCAAGGTAAGTGTTCGGGTCAGCTCTTTGCTATGGTTTTATTCTCGTCCCACAAACAATAAATTGTAAATATGGGAACTAGTTAGTATTTTTATAGAGACAATGAGGTGGATGTAGTAAGAAAGGTACGTAAGAATATGTTGTTTTGGTGTAAGGAATATTGTTTATATGATTTTGTCTGTTGTTTGTGGCTAGCTTAGTTATCGTTAAGACAGAAGAAGACCGTCCTTTCCCCAATCACCATTTTAGGCCTTGTGCCTCATTTCTGTGTATATATCAGAATAAATATTGCTCTTCGCTATGGTACCTTTTCCTTTTTGAATTTAAGCGGAGTACTAGACTGACGTCGAGATGTCATCAATTCACAGATGTAGCCGAAAGTTCTTTGCACGCAGTTTCTTTTCTCACACTTCTCGTCACCATGATTTCCAGCCAACTTTACAATATAAATGCAATGTCAATCTTAACTGTTCTCCTGATTACTCATTGTTTTACTTCTGTTCCTAATTCTTCCACACCCTGTAATCCCTTGTGTCTTAGTCGCTTTATTGCCTTGCATGGGGTGATATCTCTTTTTAAAAAAAAGAACAATGTTATATTTCATTTTCATTGTTTGAAAGGAATTTAATCCATATACAGTGTAACCCGGATGTAAGAGAGTTGTCGGGACCGGAGAAGAAGTCTCTTATATCCGGGTTTCTCTTATATCCGGGTTTTCTCTTATATCTGGGTTTCTCTTATATCTGGGTTTTCTCTTATATCAGGCTCTAATTTTATATCCGGGTTTCTCTTTATCGGGTTTCTCTTATATCCGGGTTTCTCTTATATCTGGGTTTGGTCTATTTTATATACATTAACACAGGCTCTAATTTGGGACAGGAGAGAATCTCTCTTATATCCTGGTTTCTCTTATATCTGGGTCTCTTATATCCGGGCTACATTGTATATTATAAAGAAATCTAATAACTATCCGTGACTAACATGATTACAAACAGTAACATAAACCTTCGTTTAACGTTTCTTTTCAAAAAGCAAAATGCTCGCTAGGCTTACTTCTTGTTCGCAGGTTCAAATATGTGCAATATTCTCCTGTTAAATTTATATCTCATTTTTGCTATTTTTGTGACAAAATTAAAAACAGAAAATTCGCTCTGTTCATTACATAGATTATAAGCGATAATTTATGCTAAAAGCTTTTGCCATTTATCGTTTTATGCTATAATAATATGAAAAAAGTATTAATATTTAATGAGACAAAAATGATTCAGTGCTTGAATGTTCAAATATGTAGAATACTCTATAGAATTTCATTAATATCAATGTTGACTGTTCGCTTTTCATCGGAATGTTTTAATAAAAAAAAACAACAGAAATATACTGAAATAAATACGATTGAAAAATTGATACTAATCACAATACGTCATCTAATAAATGGTTCAATTTTCTTTATTAAACTGCGTATTGCGTCTATTAGTCTGTGCATTCGGGAAACCCTGTTAAAGAAAAATGCATTCCCCGGAGCGTCTATTTTAAATACGGAGTATACACTATAATAACGTTTAATAGTAGTAGAAATGTCGGATTAAAACTAAATCCATTAACGCTCTCTCTGTCTCCCTCTTTACAAACACATACAAACACACACAAACAAACACAAACACACATATATATATATATATATATATATATATATATATATATATATATATATATATATATATATAAGTGAACATTAAATCAACACTCAAAGGCGACAGGCTGTTTCATTCTGGACGCAATTGTCTGGCGGCATGACGATTGCGTCTAGCAGGAAACAGCCTGTCGCCTCTGAGTGTTGACTTCAATGTTCACTTTTATATTTATATTTACATACGCTCTATCTTTGATAGTAAGAACTTTATCCCATAAATATAGCACACATTAAAACTATATTTCTTCACATATATATATATATATATATATATATATATATATATAAAAGATAGACTTTAATTTAATCTCTTCATTTTTTTAATCCTTTACAAGTAGGAAAAGTCGATTAAAATTCTCGTGATTTATAATAATTCTAATGCTTCATTTTATAAATCACAATATAAACTCTCGACACAAGAAATGGTGATATGAAAATTCCTTAACGCAATCCATAAAGATACAAATTCGAATAATAAATGCAATAATAATAATTCTTCATCTCAAAAAGTCAAACATCAAAGCAACGCACGTGCTTCTTTTGGGGGTTTGAAACGAAACAATTCCGTTAAATCAATCATTATCCTGCCTGCATAGATTAACCAACAACGTTTAGCCGAGTCCTAAGCACGCCCTAATTATTATATGATTATTTTCCCTGTACTGGGATGTGCAGGTGGTGTAAATGACAGTGGTTTGGAATTAGAAATCGGACAGCCGAATTCGAATTTCAGTCGGCTTTCGTATATCCGTTAACGTGCAAAAAAAACCCTGAAAAAGGTATGAATACATTTCTTCATCTCTTTTCTCGACCCATTTGTGGATTAGATAACAGGACTTGTATTTGTAAAAATCATTTTTCTCTCCAACAAATTCTTAACGCAATATTCACTGGCCAAAATCAAAAAAAAAAAAATGAATTATTTTTACAATGCATAAAATTTGTTTCGGCTTTTAATAAACAACAAATAGTTGATAAGTAGTAAAAACAAAAACAAAGAACAATCAATCATCTAAGAAATGTGGAGACTATTGTATCTAATACTACTACTTAAGAACTAATAAAGGGTCAAGGTGAAAACTGAGTATTTATCAAACAAACAAGAAATATTGATCTGTAACTTCAGTGACATCCGCATTTGAGTCTTCATAACTAAATCCGATCTTGTTGAAAGAAGGTTTCCCGAGGATAGGGAAGTTTTGTTTTAATTTCTTCTTCATTCTTTCACTCAATAGCCATAAATTTTTTATACTGTTGATAAACAGCGACCCAAATTGCTTCATCTAAAGTCCATAGATTATTAAATATAATAGACGGAGTTGTTATTACGTGTGTAGGGGTGATATGTATCAGGAGTGTTTTATTATGCAGAAATATGATGCGATATGTTACTGAAATTAATTCCAAAATGTCCCAGGTTGTCTCAATATGTGGGCGCATTTAACGAGCTAATCTAGTAAACGTTTATAAGCTTGATTCACACTGGATCTTTCTTCATTCTGGTCTTGAGTCGTATCATTTCTTAAGCAGTCCATCGGTATCAACATATAATCCCTTTACATGAAACCGGTATTGTTTACTTGCATTTGATCCTTTAATATTAAACTGACCGGATGTCTTAGTACTTTCATTATGATTAAGTCTTTACTAGTCTTTATTTATCTTTATCACGTGGTGAATGGTCGCCTGACCGGATGTCTAGAATGTTAGCGTTCCGATCATAGGACTTAGATTTGAATTTCACCTTTGTCAATTGGTTAAGGAAGTGACTCCATGATGATATCGGCATGTGGAGACAATTTCAGAGTGTGATCTGGAAAATGAGTTGACTGAAGCTTTCAAGTGGTAGAAGGTCAGATGAGTTTCTTCAATTATTGATTATTCCCTCTCAGTCAGAAACTGTGTGTAAGGACCAATCCGTATACGTGAAGTATAAACCACAGGTTTGCTCTGTGGGTGTTGAAGAAACACACTTTTTAATCATTTCACACCAAGCAAAGCGATAATGCCACCAAGACGCAAGATATAGTGGGAATGGAAGAGAATAAGAAGATTTTAGAATGAACAGGAAACCCAATGCTAAACGAAGGATAAATCTCTACTAATGTTCAACAGATTCATTAGAATTGTGAACTGATCAATAGGCGAACGGATCTACTCCTAAAAATGGCTACCATGGTAGACTCGATAGCTTCCAAAGACTGGGAGATGCCTACTTAGTTATTGTTAGTTGCGATAAAATTCGAAATATAAAATAAATGAAGATCAGTCAAAGATGGTTAATACCAATTAATATATTTTGATGTATCGTTCGTCTTTTTTGTATATATCTTTTTACTTTTCTTTTATTAATTATAGTATAGATAGTCTCCGTTATACAGTTTCCTTCTACAGTCATTTTGGTTCAATGATTTACATCGTATTTGTTGTGGTTTTCTCTCTCTAAAGAGACTATGTTGGACTCTTCCGCCTACTATAAGATTAATAGGAGAGAAGGCATTGGGGAGCAGTCGACTAGACTGTTCATTTCTTTCGAACTCTCTGCCTCGAGCAGAGAAAAAACTCGGACGAGGTTTTGCCGCAGGGCAAAGTTTCGTCCGGGGAGGTAGACAAGCCCTGAACCCGTTTAGGCGGGTTCAAAGGGAATATTTTTGGCCGGTATACACGGTACCTATGGGCTCAGTAAACTCACGGTAAACTCGGCCTTGTGCCACATACATCCATGGGGCGGGGGCTATTAAATATAACAGTTCACCGTCCGGGGAGGTAGACAAGCCCTGAACCCGTTTAGGCGGGTTAAAAGGGGATATCTTTGGCCGAACCTACGAGCTCGGAGAACCCACAGTAAACTCGGCCTTGTACCACTTACACCATCGTAGGGGGTGGGACAGTTAGATATTAACAGTCTACCTCACTGTCCATTTCTGTCGAACTCTCTGCCGATGCAAAGAGGAATCCGGACGAGGCTTTGCCGAAGAGCTAAGTTTCGTCCCGAGTGGTAGACAGACACTGAGCCTGTTTATGCGGGTTCTAAGGGAATATTTTTGGTCGAGCCTACGAGCTCGGAGCACCCACAATAAACCGACATTGTGCCACATAAACTCTCGTGGTGAGGCTGCTAACATTCAACTAGACTTTTCGTACTGTTGAACTATCTGCCTTGGCAGAGAGGAACCCAGACGAGGCAGTGCCGATGGGTAAAGTTTCTTCTGCGGAGGTAGACAGGCCATAAAACCCGTTTATACGGGGTCTAAGGGGATATTTTTGGCCGAGCCAACGGACTCGGTAAACCCACTGTAAACTCGGCCTTGTGCCACATATATCTTTCGTGGGGGTGCTGTTAAATATAACTGTGGACCAGACTGTTCATTTCTGTCGAGCTCTCTGCCTTGAGCAGAGAGGAACCCGGACGAAGCTTTGCCGAAGGTAAAGATTCGTCCGGGGAGGTAGACAGACCCTGAATCCGTTTATGCATCCTCTGAGGGAATATTTTTGGCCGAGCCTATGGACTCGGAGAACCCACAATAAACCGGCCTTGTGTCACATACACCCTCGGGGGTGTGCTGTTAAATATTAACAGTCGACCAGATTGTTCATTACTGTAGAACTCTCTGCCTTGAGCAGAGAGGAACCCGGACAATGGTTTTGCCGAAGTGCAAAGTTTCGTCCGGGAAGGTAGACAAGCCCTGATCCCGTTTATACGGTTTTGAAGGCAATATTTTTGGCTGAGCCTCCGGGTTGGAAGAACCCACAATAGACTCGGCCTTGTGCCACATTCGACCCACGTAGTGGGGGGAATTAAATATAACAATCGACCAGATTGTTCATTAGTGTCGAACTCTCTTCCTTGAGCATAGAGGAACACGGACGAGACTTTGACGAAGGGCAAAGATTCGTCCGGGGAGGTAGACAAACCCTGAACTCGTTTATACGGGTTCTAAGGGAATTTGTGGGGGAAGAGTTTACGGACTCGGAGAAAACCCCGTTAAACTCGGCCTTGTGCCACATACATCCCTCGTTGTGTAGGGGGGACGCTGTTAAATATAAGAGTTGACCAAATTATTCGTAACTGTCGAACTCTCTGCCTCGGCAAAGGAAGCTGGACGAGGCTTTGCAATAGGGTAGAGTTTCGTCCGGGATGGTAGACAGGCCCTGAATCCCTTTATGCATCTTCTAAGGGAATTTTTTGGGCCGAGAACCCACGGTAAACACGGCCTTGTGCCACAAACATCCCCCGTGGGGTGGGGGCTGTTAAATATCAAGTCGACCTGACTCTTCGTACAGTCCAACTCTCTGCTTCGGCAGACAGGAACCCAGACGAGGATTTGCCGAAGGGCAGAGTATGCGGGTTCTACGGGAATATTTTTGGCCGAACCTACGGGCTCGGAGAAAACACGGTAAACTCGGCCTTGTGCCACATACATCCCTCGTGGGGGGTGGGGGGCTGTTAAATATAACACTCGAATAGATTGTTTATCTGTCGAACTCTCTTCCTTGAGCAGAGAGGGACCCGGACGCGTTTCGTGCGGGGAGGTAGATAGGCCCTGAACCCGTTTATACGGGATCGAAGGGAATATTTTTGGCCGAGCCTACTTGCTCTGAGAACCCACGGTAAACTCGTGCCACATACGTCCTTCGTGGGGGAGGGCTGTTAAATATTAGCAGTCGAATAGATCTGTTCGCACTGTGCTGGTCAAACTCTCTGCCTCCGGACAGAGAGGATCCCCAGACGAATATTTTGAACGCTGTGTCAACCGACACACACTCTCTTGTCATGTAATACTCTTTTGCTGTACTTATTGTTAACATATGATATCTCTGCGACACTTGTTTTGTTGTTTCTTTAAACATTTACTTGGTCCCTACAATATTATACCGGGTAAGAAAAATGTCGTACAACAAAACAGGTCGAAGGAGTCCTGTTGAATAGCCACCGACGTCACCAAACTTGACACACTTGGATTGTTTTTTGTTTTGTTTTTTCTGTGGGGGCCATTTGAAGTTGGTTGTTTATAAGACGGCCCTAAGAAATATTAAATAATTTACAGATGAATCAAATAGGAATGCAGTAAAATGACAGGAAACTCTCCGACATGTTAATGAATCATGCAGGCAAAGAATTGAAATATGTTTTTTTTTTTTTAATAGAAGGATATTTTGAACACCACATAGAACAATTGAATAACTAGTAAATAAACATGTGAATTATACTTTTAATAAATTAATCTCTTTAATACGCAACATTTGCTTCACCCTATATACTGGAATATAAAAGAAATTTTGTTTTGAGATGTCTTAGAGAATTACTACTGGATATTGTTTCCATTCTATTATTATAATATCTATATTTAAATATGCTGAAATGCAGCTATTTACAGACCCTATGGTCATAACTATTAGACGCGACGCGAAATATTTAAACTAAACACTGAATTTAAATAATAGTGCACTGCAGAATTGTCAAACGTTTTCCTTTCGGCAAATGACAAGTTTTTTTTCTTTTGCAACTCTGACCCTTGTGATCATAATATACGGAAAATAAAACAGATAAAAAGAAAATGTCTCATTTGATAATTTTTTTTTATTTTTATTTTGACGGCTTCGGGTTGTGGTTCTGCAAAATTTTTTTTCTTCCATGTTTTTTTAAATTTTTGCAAAATAGAAAAGATTTAATTAAATTTACTGGTTGTAATATAGAATTCTGAAAGTAATTAAATTTGGTTATATTTCTTGTGATGAAAATTCAAAATATTGGAGAAAAAGGTGGTCTCTCATTTAAAGAATGAGAAAAAAAATGAAAATTTTGGTGAAAAACTTAAAAATAAGCTCATAATATTTTTTTGGTTTATTTAACGGCATATCAACATCTTATGGGTCATTTAATGCCGAAATTTTATTTTCTTGTGAACTTTGATAATTTTTTTTCCAAAAAATGTATAGCTGGTAATTTTTTCTAGTGTATTTATATATTTTCCTGTTTAGATCCCACTTTGAGGGTTCACTTTGCGCCCATAGCTGGGACCCTAACAGGTGCTATCATCCGGGGTCAGGGTAGACATTGGAACAACAGTAATGAAAGGGGTCGTTCTACTCTTCTTAAATCCTCTCGACCGGAAGCCTTACTACCGGATGTAGTTTATTGACATAGCCAGGACAAGCTTCATAATATCAGTAGCATTTTTAAGATCAACTTTTATTAATTTAAAAATAAGAAGTCGATGTCTTGCATGTATTAGGTTGATGCATAACTTTACAGCATCATGCTTTGCCAATACTTGCGCTCTCAAGGTAACTGAAACTCATATGCAAAAGTAGGTATACAGTAATGTGTACAAAACGTATTGTATTGATTATCTAATTTCAGGTAATATATTGATTTACCTACTCTATGCCTACTTTTGCATAACCTGAATAAAATTCAACGCTAAAGACTGTGGGAAAATGTCCGGTTCATTATACAACACCACCTGCCACGCTTTAATCTTTACAAGAACCAAATCAAACATTAAAGATAGTAATGATGTTATAACTGGGCGGAGCTACACAATCCTTCTTTTTCCAAACTCGACAAACTTCAAAAGCGTTTACGCGACCTTGTGGGTGATGAATTACCATCCTAACAACCCTTGCACACAGACCTTTTGCCACTCTATCACTACCTCCATGGAAAGGAGTTAAGTCCCTTTATTCCATATACACAGTGCGAACCCCCATCATTTCTTTCATTATTCTTAAAATCCAAAAAGGTACAGCCTTAAATAACCCACAAAGGGTTGATAAGCCGTACAAAAAACAATGAAAATAGTTTAAATTCCACCTTGAGTGGCTCTTGAGCCTTGTATTTATTGAACAATCATTTAAAATGTTTGGACATCATTAATATTTTCTTTGAATTTTGCTCATATATTTATAACATTTGGCGGGAACTTCGACGTGGTGTAATTGTTAGCAATCTTGTCTCGTTAGAAAAATTATAACTGAGTAGTGAGTCAGATCCTCATTGGATGCTCCACTTTTTTGGCCTTGTGCCACATCTAAGCTGCGCTTAGAAAATCATCACGTTTTTATAACGTGTCAAAAAATCCTTTTATAAAAGAAGTGGAAATATTGAGGAGAAAGAAATGTATTTGACATGAACCTACACAAACGAACTTCATTTAATGTTTAAATATTTTCTTTTTCAGCATAAAACAAAAATCAGAAGCGACTAAAAATTAAGTGAATCCAAAATGAACTACACTCGGGTGTGTCATTTTCCAACCCTCGGACATATTCCACTCCATGATTATTTATTTTATGTAAACTTCCTAGAAAAAAAAAACTCAATTCTAGGAAAATGATCATTTAGAATTGCGAAACTTATTTGGGACAGATTCGGTAAACCCCATTCAAATTATAATTAATTCAATTCTAAAATCGCTTTCAGAACATAATAAATATTTTAGTCACGTGTCGTCTTTCTTCGTTATTTTAAAATTATTTAAAAGATATGTCCGAGAAAATAACATTTGAAAGCCTTGACTAGAGTGAAACGTTGGCATTATTCATACCTTTTTACAAATGAAGGACATCATTTTCTTTAAATAAGATCTTCTATGTTTACATATAATTCTTTCATTTAAATAATCGTAAGCAACGTTGTGCCTGGCCATTACCTAGATGAGTGACCGCTTGAAAATACCAGATGCTGTAAGCGTAGATGTGCTTTTGGTGCAATGGGTAACGATTCGGAGTTGTTAATCGGAGAGCCGAGTTTCAATTCTCGTTGGGTTCGCTATATTCTCTTACGCGCAAATACCAATGGGAAAGACACGAATCTTCTCTTGGCTATGAGTTAATTAGTAAAGTTTGTATCAGTAAAACATTATTATCTCAATAACATTCATACGATCTAAAAACATTTCTGGCTTTAAATAACCTGCAAAGAGTTGACAAACGAATCAATCAACTTATTCAAATAAGCTAAATTGAAGACTAATTCTAACCACTCATCAGATTTTTTCCAATTCTATGCTTATTCCTCGTTTATTCAAGCACCATTAATTTTGAAAAGAATTCTATCCGATTGGGTATTCCAAGCATCCATATCTTTTATTTACTTCCCGAGAGTGAATGGTAACGTGATTTAGGACTTCATGAAAAGTCTGAAAAACTGAACAGAAGGTTAGTGCAGACCGCTAAAGTGAGCAACTAACTTATTTGATCTGAACAAAGAAGTTCTTTTTCCGGGGTCAAGGAACTGACTGAAGATGTTTCTTCATGACAATATACGAGCATGGGTTTGGATAGAAATGGTTAGTTGGTTGTTTTTGTTAAGCGGCATATCAACACCTATGAGTTATTTTGTACGCAATTTCATTTTGTTTTTTCGAGATAATAATGAGTTACTGATACAAGTCTTACTAGCTACGGGGAGAAAAAGTGAATTTACACCTTTACCAAGGGTAAGTGACTCAAGTCGTCTCAAATCTCTTCTTCATCTGGGAGGATAACTCTCCAATCGTCACTGTCTCATAGAAGATTAGATATACAAAAATTCAAATAAAAAGAAGAAAAATAAGAAAATGTTGAAGATTTTGAGAAGATACAAGATTCACGTGTTCTTCACGGCTTATTCAGCCTTTTGCAGATTATTTAAAGTCTGAAAATATTTTTAGATAAAATAATAATATACTTATACAATTACTACTAATTAACCCATAGATCCGGGTTAAAGATACATTCATACATTTCTCAAGCGTAAGTAAGGATAACGAACACGACTGGAATTAGAACTCGGCTCTCCGATTATAAATTGCGGGACGTTATCCGTTACACCAACCGCAAATCCCAGCTTACAGAATATGAAATTTTTTAGTGGTCACCCATCGAGGCACAGACCAGGCTCGACGTTGCTTAACATCGTTGATCGTATTAGAACTGGTGTTTCAACATGATAAGGACGTAAGCTTTCTATACAAGACTTGGGAGATACACAAAGGTGTTACTAAATGTGTCATATGAATGCAAGAAGTGAAGTTTATGAGGATAGAGGGAATAAATACCAATTGTTCGTTAGCAAGTGGTCACTCATCTAGATACTGACCAGGCTCGACGTTGCTTAACTTCAGTGATCATACGAGAACCGATGTTTCAACGTGACATGTCCGTTAGCAAGTGGTTACTCATCTAGATACTGACCAGTCGACTTCGCCTAACTTCGGTGTTTCAACGTGATATGTCCGTAAACCTAGGTGTGTATGCTTTATTGATCCGAGCGGAAATTGATCAAATATATTCCTACTAGGAAAGCCTCCTAATAAATATCTTCGTAACAGATGACCATCAAATGTTTCTTTGTAGTTTTCTTTTCCCTTAAGGCTTCCTTGTTTTTCATATTATTTTTCAAGGAAATTATCACTATTCGTCGCTTCAAATAACTTCTATATATGTGAAGAAATTGTACAATAATCGTTGTCATACAGAATAGAAATTATGTACCAGTCTAGAACTCTAAAGATATTTTCTTCCATCTTAATACTCTGTTCAATTTCTGAAAAGCGCCTTTTTCTATTTTTCCTATGCACCTTCGAAATTCTGTCACAATTTCCATTATTTATTACTACACTAATCAGATTATTGAATTTTTGTATCTATTTGATTTTGACGCTAACGATGCGTAGCCCGCAAATTGGGCTGGCTCTTTTGCTGACAACCATACATTGTCTTCTTACCGCTAATGATTTGTCATTTCTCTTTTCTCTCATCGACTACCTTGTCTGGTTTTTTTTTTTTCAGTTTTCTTTGGGAATCTACCAGCAGCTCATTGTTATCTTCCTAGCGTATCTTGTTAAGGTTATGTCCGCTGACGATAAATACTGGTAAGAGTTCTTATTTTCTTCTTTTTTTTTCTTGAAATTAATTCTATTGAATTTTTAAAATTTCCCATGCTCATCACAATTTATTCTTTGCGCTAAATCTTTGGATATCGACTCTAGAGACCCTGATCAAAATAATCATTTAGAATATCAGATATTTCCTTTCTTTCCAATGAAGACCAAAAACCAAAACCAGTTTCGTATGGTAAATGAAGATGATTTTTTTTTTCATCCTGACTATAAACATAAAATTGTTCATAATCAATTATTTGGTGCAGTCATAAATAATTTCCGTGTTGGTTTATCAACTTTATTCCCAAAAAGATTAAATACAATTATGTGTTATTCAGCATTATTTGAATTGACTTGTTGTTGCTTATCAGACAGCTCTTTGATACCTTTTGATTAACAATCCCGCGTTTATATTGGGCCTTTTTTTGTGAGGAAAGTTTTCGACAGACTTTTGAATTTGGTTTTCATTAGAGACATTTTTCGCTATCAAAGCGTTTTGCAGCGATCAAAAAAGGTAATAATCATTTGTTGCAAGGTCAAATGAATATGGCGTGTTGAAGAGAACAGACCAACCGATTTTCAAAATTATTTCCTTTGTTATTCTTGCCGTGAGTTGGTTTGGTTTGGTTTAAGGCATATCAACCTCAATGGATTATTTAATGCCAACAAAATTTTTTATTGCTGGTCATATTTTTCTCTTTGAAAATCTATTGCGGGTAATATTTTTTTCAAAAAATATATTCCTGGTAACATTTTTTTCAAAAAAACGTATTCCTGGTAATATTTTTTCTTCAAAAATGTACTCCTGGTAATATTTTTTTTTATTTTTTTTTTTTGCAAAAATGTATTGCCGGTAATATTTTTTTTCAAAAATGCTTTGCTGGTAATAATGTATTTCTGGTAATAATTTTTTACAAAAAAAAGTATTTCTGATATTAAAACCTATTTTTACACTTTCATAGTGTTTAGGGGTTAAATGTTTGTCCATAGCTGGGACACTAACAGGGGCTATAACCCCGGGTCAGGGTGAACCTTGGAACACCAGCAATTAAGAAGCGGTTCCACGCTCCTCAAAACATCCTAATCAGAGGCCTCGCTGTTGGATGTAGTTTATCGTCTTACCCAGGAGGCGGATGTAGTTTATCGTCTTACCCAGGAGGCGGATGTAGTTTATCGTCATACTCAGGACGCACTATTTTTAGATGTCGGATGAAACTATTGAGTTTACGCGTTTACTCAGCTTCGAGCGAAGATTAATCCAGCATCGCGATCGTTTGTTTCAGTTTGAGGAACCACGGCCAATTGTTTGTGCGTGTGTTTACAAAATGTTCAGTTCCACCGGCATATTGCGTATGACAAGGATAGTGGTATTCCCAATGGGCCTCCTCCTTTTATTGCATTTGAGAAGTACTGTCCCCCAAGAAATTATGAGCACACACGGAACCCACCTGTGGTTTATACTGCAACTATGCTTAGCCTGACTTTAGCTACAGTTACTGAGAGGGACCATTTCACCTAGCGTAATCTGAACAAGGCCAGCACTCTCAAACCATCGGTCACGATGACTTGTGATTTCGTGCTAGTACAACTATCGACGTCCCCCAAGGGTTGCGTTTACCCAAATTCACTCACAAGCCTTGGATCAACTCATGGTATGGTTTTCATGCTTTCCAAAGGTTCCGCACGATGGGATCACCTCATCCAGACCGATAACATCAAAAAGTGACCTCCAGGACAAATCGACCATGCTAAGATTCGAACCCGGTTTCATTTTTTGGCACGTGGCCGAGTGATTAGAACGTTCGCTTTCTGAGCATATATATATATATATATATATATATATATATATATATATATATATGTGTGTGTGTGTGTGTGTGTGTGTGTGTGTGTGTGTGTGTGTGTGTGTGTGTACTAGCAGATAAAACTAAATCTTCACTTATCGGTTATACAGTGAGTTTCCCGGAGCTGGTAGCTACACGGTAGTGAGCATGATAATAAAATTGGATTTGTTTAAAGAAGTACTTTTTTTCTTCTATTTTTAACAAAAAATAGTTTCTGTAAATAAATTCAAATTTTAATAGAAAAATGTGTTTAATGTAAATAAATTCAATCGAGCCTTTTGATGAGTGTAAAAAACCGCTGTGAATTTTCCTGTCTATTATCGTTCTAAGTAAAGTGTTTTGTTTTGTTTTTTTGGTGGGGGTTGTTTTGTTTTTTTGTTTTTTGTTTTTTTTGCTATCTCTCCTAATCCCTGTCCTGCTAACCATTTATGCAAGCTCCTTAAATAAGTTATACGCTGCGTTCCCCTGTCTTCTTGTCTGCGGTATATCAAATCTTGTAATCCCTCTTTTCTCATTATGTACGCAAGAAATTTCAACTGTCACTTTCTGATTTTTAGTATGTGAGTATTTGTTTCCAATTTCTCTAAAACGTCGTCCTGGCTCACATTTTCAACTCATAGTATTCTCAGCAGCCTTCTGTAGAACCACATTTCTGTTCCTTCAAGTCGCTTCTTTATCTTTGATAAGCTTGTCCTGCCTAGAGGGATAAATATTACGTAACCGTTCAGGATTGATTACTTTTTTTCTGACGACATTTTACTTTTTCTTGTTTCGCTTTTGGAAGCCATCATTCGCTATACCGATGCGCCTACAGATTTCAGCGTCGCATTTTACGTCTCCTGTTTAAAATAGTCCCTAGATATTTAAATGTTTGTAGTTGCTTGATTTTTGTGTCTCCAATTTGTAATGCCCATGTTGGGCACTTTCCTTTTGCTGACAAACATACATTCTGTCTTCTTAAAATTGATGTTTAATCCTTTCTTCTCGCTTTCCTTTAACTAAATTATGTACGAGTTCCTGCAGTTTCCTTTCTGTGGCCACTCTCAACAACGTTTCATATGCATATCTTATGTTGTTAACATTATGGCCACCAGTAATGAATCTTGGTAGAATTGTATAGCCGCCTTCACCATTTTTTTGTTTTTTGTTTTTTCCCCTTAACTATTTTATTAACGTCGACGTATACATCTTCTAACAATCGAATGGGTTAGCTTTCTCTCACTACGGAGCTGTTTCAAACACGAAAGATATCACATCTACATTCGTTGACGTATAAGAACTCACTGAAAACATTTTCTCCGTCTATCGTTCTCACACTAGCTCAGCCAATCAAATCGACGTCTTTATTTTATAATCTGATCCCTAAGCTCGGTCTCAAGAATTCAAAGCAGAGATACACTTCCCCAATAAAAGTAATCGTCTGCTAAACTATTATTTAACAGTAGGATTTCCAATTCACTCAGGCTTGTTTATCTGATAATATATAACTCAGTTAAGAAGTCATAGCCTTTTCTGACGCCCGTTTCAATTTTTGTGTATCTACTGAATTCATTTCCTATCCGTATGCAGGCAGGTTTCTCCCCGCCGCCATAAGCTCTGAATTGTTCTAATAACATTCCTAAATAAATCAATCTGATTTTCTCCGTCAGTGAGTCGACAATGAAATAGATGCTGTTTACTATAAGTACATGCACCTGGCCTAATAGCATACTAAATGATGGGATGTTATACACCAACAAATATAGTTGTTTAATCCAACCTCTTACCGCTATCCCAATTCAATCATGAACGCCTGGCATAACAGTTAGCGTAATAGTTGGCATAACAGTTAGCGTAATAGTTAGCATAACAGTTAGCGTAATAGTTAGCATAACAGTTAGCGTAATAGTTAGCATAACAGTTGGCGTAATAGTTGGCATAACAGTTAGCGTAATAGTTGGCATAACAGTTGGCGTAATAGTTGGCATTACAGTTAGCGTAATAGTTGGCATAAAGGTTAGCGTAATAGTTGGCATAACAGTTGGCGTAATAGTTAGCATAACAGTTAGCGTAATAGTTGGCATAACAGTTGGCGTAATAGTTGGCATAACAGTTAGTCTAATAGTTGGCATAACAGTTAGCGTAATAGTTAGCATAACAGTTAGCGTAATAGTTGGCATAACAGTTAGCGTAATAGTTGTCATAACAGTTAGCGTAATAGTTGGCATAACAGTTAGCGTAATAGTTAGCATAACAGTTAGCGTAATAGTTGGCATAACAGTTAGCGTAATAGTTAGCATAACAGTTAGCGTAATAGTTGGCATAACAGTTGGCGTAATAGTTAGCATAACAGTTAGGGTAATAGTTGGCATAACAGTTAGGGTAATAGTTGGCATAACAGTTAGCGTAATAGTTGGCATAACAGTTAGCGTAATAGTTAGCATAACAGTTAGCGTAATAGTTGGCATAACAGTTGGCGTAATAGTTAGCATAACAGTTAGGGTAATAGTTGGCATAACAGTTAGCGTAATAGTTGGCATAACAGTTAGCGTAACAGTTGGCATAACAGTTGGCGTAATAGTTGGCATAACAGTTAGCGTAATAGTTGGCATAACAGTTGGCGTAATAGCATAACAGTTAGCGTAATAGTTGGCATAACAGTTAGCGTAATAGTTGGCATAACAGTTGGCGTAATAGTTGGCATAACAGTTAGCGTAATAGTTAGCATAACAGTTGGCGTAATAGTTGGCATAACAGTTGGCGTAATAGTTAGCATAACAGTTAGGGTAATAGTTGGCATAACAGTTAGCGTAATAGTTGGCATAACAGTTAGCGTAATAGTTAGCATAACAGTTGGCGTAATAGTTGGCATAACAGTTAGCGTAATAGTTAGCATAATAGTTAGCGTAATAGTTGGCATAACAGTTGGCGTAATAGTTAGCATAACAGTTAGGGTAATAGTTGGCATAACAGTTAGCGTAATAGTTGGCATAACAGTTAGCGTAATAGTTGGCATAACAGTTGGCGTAATAGTTGGCATAACAGTTAGCGTAATAGTTGGCATAACAGTTGGCGTAATAGCATAACAGTTAGCGTAATAGTTGGCATAACAGTTAGCGTAATAGTTGGCATAACAGTTAGCGTAATAGTTGGCATAACAGTTGGCGAGAAGTGTTCAAATATTGACCTAATCAGTTGCATTTACTTACAACTGATGCTCTAGGAAATTAAAATATTTCCACTTCTTCTACATCTAAGTGTTAACTAGCAGTATGAACCGGATCTAAAAGCCATGTGTAACAACCATAGGACCAGGAAAACTTTGAATTAAAAACCGGATCGAAGGCAAGGCAGCAGGAAATTATTCTACTGTTTTCGCCAGGAGGTAATAGCAATTAAGACACAATAAAGAAACAGCATATGTTGAGAGTCATGCTCAGCTTGTCCTGGAGGTCCACGGTATTTTTTCTAATCTTTCACTAAAAATACTTCTCTGCTTAAAGAATGCAACTATTTATTTCTCTAAGCCATTTGCTGATTTGGGCTGATTAACCATTTCCCATTTCGACGGTTAAAAATTGCTTCGAGCTAATTAAGTATGCTGTGTCCTTTTTCGAAAATTACGGACTGGCGATACGGAATCACAAAGAACTGTACCAGATAACAGAATCCACATCACTTGAAGACTTTCAACAGCAGCAACAACTAAAATGGATAGTACAGGTGAATCTAGATTCAGACGTTCCACACGACTTCAAATAAAAGGTTAGGAAGGAAGAGTGATGACAATAATTGAGATACTTTTTTTCTTGTAATATTTTTTTAGAGAAAGATTTTATAAATGCCTAACTAAAATCAGTACAAACTGTTTGCTCAATGAATGTTTCCTTATAAGGAAACGGCTAATATTACGAATACACTTTAATTTCTTTAATATATTGATCGGTATTAAATAATTTCAGTTCAAACACTGATTTATAATCAGAATTTTTTTTTTACACTATAGCTTACATAAGTTCAATGTTACTTCCTAATGAAAGAAATTCCGGCTAAACTAAACTGGTTTCTGAAGGATCAATGCTTCTTCAGATCTCAGCTGTTAGAATTATAGGTAAAATGAATTGAATCAATATTCTGTTAACGTCTGCCATTCTTAATGAGAAACTCATTTGGCTTTGATTAAATAATTTAAAATTAATCCCCTCGTTAACAATCCAATTATTACTAAGTGCACCATCTTTCTCTCCCACTCTCTATCTCTTATATATATATATATATATATATATATATATATATATATATATATATATACAGGGTACGATGGATAAAGTGTCGTCTAAATTACGCAAAAAATTAAAATAATATTGGCATCTCACTCTAACAGATATATTTACTAAAATTACACAAAAATATCTTGAAATACTAAAGAGTAAATTTATTCCATAAAATCGCCATTGGCTTCAACTACAGACGACTTTGGAATCTCCTGCAACCATTGGCTTCAAAATTGGCCCTGACGACTTGGGAATCTCTTGAAACTCTTCTCGACGGTCTCCTTGTTTAAGTTTTTGAATGCTTCCAAAATCTTTGATTTCAGTTCATCTTTAGTGTTACAAGGAAGTTTTGTTGGTCTCTCACTCAACTGCGCCCTACCCATAATAATTAAGGGGTTTGCAGTCTGAGGAGTCAGTTGGCCAGATGCAAGGGATGATGTGATCGGAGAAATTCTCTGATAGCCATGACTGGGTTCTCCTGCTTGCAGAGTCCTGTTGTCAGACATACAGAAACCACATTTTCAAGGCACATGATTTTAGGTCTCGGTGTTGAATCTGAGGTACTCACACCAAATCATTCCAGTGTTCTGAACTGCCGGCCACGAATCATCATTAAACTCATAGAACTCATTCCGAACCCTCTGCATTATCCTCAGATTAACACCCAAACAATCTAAAATGTTCGTAATTGAGCTTCTGGCGCGAATGCCAAGCAACATGTCGCTTCCAAATTTCTGGCGGAGTAAATTGCACCATGGTACGCTTTTTCTCACAGACGGTGCCCAACTGACCCTACTATACTGTGCAAAAACAAAAACAAATAACGCGCATACGTAAAATTTAAAAAAATATAAAATTACGACAATTTATGCATCGCGCCCTATATATATATATATATATATATATATATATTACACAACTACACACACACACAGATATATATAGCTTAACTGACTGATTGATCACAGTCTCATAATAGTCTATGGAACCGTCAACCTGTTAGTGATGCTTGTGCATTCAAGCCTAAGTAATCGTTATTGATTAGTAGACCAATTAGATTTCTATTTCTACGTGCAGTGTCCGTTCATGACGTTGGCGATCATAACTCTCCAGAACGTATTTGTGTCTCTAAGTAATGTTTGTTCTTTACTTCCCTCCCAGTCTCTGCGCTACAATCCATTTAGTGTCCTGGGTATGACGATAAACTAAATCCGGCAGCAAGACCTCTGATCGGGAGATTGGAGGTTTTCAGGAGCGTGGAACCGCCTTTTAATTGCTTTTGTCCCCAGGTACGCCATGACCGTTGTATCTAAGAAATGATTAAAGATATCTTACTGGAATTCGTCAAGGTTTTTATAACACTATTGGACTCTACTTTGAACAATAAGAATGTATTTGGCTCTAAGTTTAAATGATGATCCCTCTTGCTGTTGTGATCTCCCGATTCAGTTTTCCTCTCTACTGTTTCCTCTTTTCAAACTTATTCACCGTTCTCTTGAGAGTTCTCGAATGGACTTTGAAGATGGAAGCCAGAGTATGAATTATGCTACCATTACTGAAGGCCTGAATGATCTTTTTCCTCTCATCATTTCTCAGTTGGGAAGGCATAGTGGGTCTGACACAAAACGATTTTAACCTGCTATCTTTCTAGCTGAATAACTCAAAGGGTTTTTCAGCGATTCTTACGGCACACAGTGTCAAAATGGTTAAACGTCTTATCTAAAAAATCCGGGAAAAAAAGAAACTCAATTAGTTTAGTGTTTTTAGAAATTAAACATTTTGTGGAATGGACACTTATCGCATGCTGTTACAAGATTTGGACAATTTTGCTGTTACACCCGATATATTTGGACTATTTTTTTTTCTGATTGAAGTATGTAGAAAATAAAATATATTTTGAAGACTTGCATAGTCGCAAAGTTTAGATGTTTTTTCGCAACTTGGTGACGCGTGTTGGAATCCTCGCAGTATTTAGTATTTTTAGTATTGTTAAACTTATCGCTAACCATTTTTCTTCGAGATTTACAAACACTACGTTCCGTTCAAGTCCACAAACCAATCGATGAAAACTGAATAAAATGATTTGTTTGGAAAAATACTTTCATAAAAAACCTACTTCGCGGTTTAATTTAATTGAATTTAACAGAAAAAATTATAAGTTTGGATCTTTTGGTGAAGTCAAATTTTCCCAGGAAATTTGATTGTGAAAACATCTGTTGTTCAAAGTGACAACATTTGTTTTGTATATGTTTTCCTAAAGGTTTATCAAACAAAATGAAAGACCTCAAGACGGTGTAATGGTTGGCAAGCTTGGTGCGGTAGAATAATTACGACTGAGTAGTGAGTTCGATCCTCGCTGGGTGCCCCCTAATTTCGGCCTTGTGCCACATCTATGCTTGGAAAATCACTATTTTGAATACATATGTCCTGGAAGTTTGGGATAAGTTAAAAACAACCCAAAAGAAATGACCCTTTTTACCCCTCTTGTGATCAAAGAGAAAACGGGTGGGTAGACGGGTCTTTATATATACCGCATTTTGGTGAATGGCAGAGAGACAGCCGAAAGTCAGACGAGAAACAGCCGAGAGAATCAACAGGAATGACACATTGAAAATTGGCTGATCAACACACATGCAATTCACAGCCGCTTGATCTTAACTCGGTGTTCGATTCTCTGATAAAAGTTTAAGAATACACACTTCGGTTCCAAATCGTTACTTCTATACTTTATAAGTGTTAATCTATACCAAACTTTTTCAAATAACCTATTGTGGAATAGCACAGTAATTCCACCTACATTTTACGCGCGCGCGAGTTTTCCTCCCGTCTTTCCACACTTGTGCGTGTCTGCGCTCGCGCCCGCGGATTGCACCCCTTCCTCTCTCGTTAAGCTAGTTGTAGCAGTAAACAGCCTTTTTTGGATGGAGTGAGGAAGGTCGCTTGCTAGCTGCTCCTGATAAGTCTAAAATCAGAATTTGAATTTTTTTCCCGCGCGTTTTCCTGACGTCACAAACGTCCAGCGTTTCCAACTGAGTTGCTTCCCGATCTTCAAGCTAGACGGACAACTCATTTATTCCGTGCCCCTAACCCATACGCGGGCCGGAATATCTTATTCTTAACTAACTAAAACTTCAACATGTCGATATTACACTTTTCCAAGACTTATCCCCGTCTTGATGCAACAGCTTGTTGAACCTTTTCTCCATTTTCAACTAGAAAATGTCGAGTTCCCACGACACCGTCGTCAATATACGTTTTTCCAAGACTCAACCTCGTCTTGATGCAAACAACTTTCGAACTTTCCTCTATTCACTACCAGAGTTCTACAACACGGTCGCCCTACACCATTCCAAGACTCAACCTCGTCTTGATGCAAACAACTCTGAATTCTCCTCAATGAAAGTTGATAATCTGTTCATACACCTTTGAACATTCTAACTACTTTGAACCTAAAAAAATATTACATACACTCACACTACCAATTTGCACAGTGAATACTTTTCCTATTTGTGTACATATACACCTTTCGTTTAACAAGTCTTTTCCCAGAACTTTCTTTCTGATGAAATTTTTTCCCGCCTTGGCCATCTTGGTTTTCTGTTTTGGCGCGGAACACTTTTACTAATGGTCTCAACTAACGAGACAACTTACTTGTTTAAATATAATAAAATTTCATATATGTTTTTCAACCAGACGCCTTTTGTCATTTAATCCAGGCTATCTACTTGTATTATTATTATTTATGCACTTGTTGATTGACCCCTTTTCCTCACTAAGTTCACTCACGCAATATATTTCTACTTTGTTTGTGGATTCGGTAGTTTTGTGTAGTGTCTGGCACAAGGCCACCTTTTTATAAACCAGCACTGCACGCTACCGGGTCCGCAACACTATCTATATTTACTATTGTTAAAACTATCATTTTCAACCAAAATCAGGCCTTCTCCTTCTTCCGACAAGCGCACGACTTTCTATTCTTCAGCCCAGTCGTCAACGAAAATACCACAGCTTACTGAATTAAAGCGAAAGAGAAACCCATTTTTCTTGTCAGTAAGAAACAGAACACTTACTAGCAACTCCAGACGATCGACAATCTGACTGGCACCAACTGCTTAGTTAGTTTAAAACTATATGTAACCAACCTGACCCCACAGCCATCCCAAATTGAAGATATCTACGGGAGATAGGGTCCGAATTGTATGGCTGCACGTCCTTGGGGAAGAGGTGGATGTTATATTATATTACATTATATTCATGGTAAACAATATCTTTTAATAATTCATTGTTCTAAGCTACGCATCCTAGTAAAGCCAACTGTACTTTGTACCCCTTTATCTGTTTGCCCTTCTCCCTAAAATTTGGTTTCGATTGGTCAAAGTATGGCTATTTTAGAGGGTGTGACGAACGGCCGGACGAACTAACGGAAGTCATAGAATTTTATTTATCACTAGCTAGCTAACTAGATAGATAGGGTTGGGAAATTTGATAAATGGATTTTACCTTTTTTTCTATGACGATGGAGTTCCCAAGTTGATAGAAATAACCATTTTCGACACTTGCTTCTCTTCGCTTTCAATGTCACAAAACTAACAAAGCTAACAAAGTTGCTCAAGACATTTGGACTCTGTAGAGAGCAGATGCTACTACAGAAACAACTGACTGTACATGAATGGCTTTTATGCTTCAAGAAAATGGAACTTTGACTTCACGCACTCTTCCCTTTCCAGGCTACCCAAAATGTTTAGTTCAATGAGGACAGATTGAACGCGTTCATCTATGGAATTGGCCCAGCCAATTATTATTATTATTATTATTATTATTATTATTATTGAATACATGATACAATCCTTTCTCTAAAACGTCGTCCTCGCTCACATTTTCAGCTCATGGTATTCTCAGCAGCCTTCTGTAGAACCACATTTCTGTTCCTTCAAGTTGCTTCTTCATCTTTGCTGAAGCTCATCAGCCTAGAGGGATAAATATCACGTAACAGTTCAGTATTGATTACTTTCTTCTGACGAGATTTTCTTTTTTCTTAAGAATTTGTTTTGCTTTTGGAGGTGAACGAGAAGAATATTTTTTTTAAAATGCAACCTTCAATTTTTTAGGCGTTTCTTCGAAATATAGAAAGTAGTTTCAAACTTTTGCTTTATACAAACAAAATTCTTAAAGAATAAAACTCTCAACCCAACATTTTGGTTTCCCAGTGATGAATGTCTTTAATTAAATAAAAATTAATAGATTTCTATGATTATCCTAGGTTTCAGGTTTCGAAATTTACCGGAAATTTGTCAGCAGAGCTAACAAAATGAATTCTACCATGATGTCTCATTCCAATGACTCCACAAGAATTGGAAACAATTTAGCCTAATTTTCTTTCGTTCTTTTTGCTTTATAATAATAGAAACCGCGCCTACCACTTGGCAATGTCACTAGTTTATTTTTTTGCTCTCTCTCTCTCTCTCTCTCTCTCTCTCTCTCTCTCTCTCTCTCTCTGACAATTTCTTAAATGTTGGTAATTATCTCTGGAGTTTGAGCACTTTGTAAAACTAGTCGAGCCATTTAGTGGCGAATGACTTCTAACGATTTTCTTGTTTTCGTTCAGGTTCCATAACTCAATGTGAATAAATACAAAAAACTAGGAAAAGCCTACTAAGTTGTAATCTTATCTTTTTTTCAAACGTGTTTAATCATCTGTCGCATTCGTTCTTTTGTATTTCATGTGTTGGTTGACTTTGTCTTGAGATAGCAGCTAGCGGTGTCGGGTAAAACTGATGTTAGCAAAATAACATTCATATTTTAACCAACTGTCTTGCGTATTTTTAAGGAAACAAACAAAAAAAGCAGATATTGGTTAGTGAACATGGCAGACAGGGTAATATTTTATCTGAGTATCAGTTTAAGAATATACACGCAACTCGAAATAAAAAGTTTTTGTTCAAGAAAAAGTCCAACACTTTTGCATTAAAGACTGGTCGAAACATTATTGAAGGA
Source organism: Acanthosepion pharaonis (assembly GCA_903632075.3). Classification (NCBI taxonomy): domain Eukaryota; kingdom Metazoa; phylum Mollusca; class Cephalopoda; order Sepiida; family Sepiidae; genus Acanthosepion; species Acanthosepion pharaonis. The sequence continues at coordinate 4,289,184 of CAHIKZ030004677.1, forward strand.
TAGAAAAAGCGTCTATCAAACATGGCAAATCCTGAACTAATGTAGAGTTAAGGAAGTCGCATATAAAGAGGAGGCACGGTGGAGTAATGGATAGTGGCTCGGATTGAGTAATCGGAGAGCCGAGTTCGAATTCCAGTCGAATCCGTTATATTCACTAACGTGCTAATACCCTTGGGAAATGTATGAATTCTCTTCTTCTCCCTGAGGAAGGAGGGAGAAGAGAATCCTCCAAGAGAAGAAGAGAAGAGAATCCTCTTCTTCTCCTGGAGTGAAAAAAAATATGTCTCGTCAGTCATGTATTGAAAGATACGTGATCGCCTAAGCGTGTATCACGCATGGCAGATAACTGATATTAAGTAAATTAAATATAATAATCTATATAAATGTCCATCCGTCTGTTTTCTGATCTCAGTGAATTACAAATAACCGGAAGTAACAGGTAGCAACAACTGTAGTTACACGCGATTAAAAATTAAATAAATTATCATTTAAAGTTAAATTTAAATATCGACCAGAGTGAAAGGTTAACATAAAAAAAAACAATTCTTTATTAAAGGTTTAACTTTAATTTCACTTTTCGTATCGTCTAATTAAACATTAATTAAAATTTAAGTGGGGCACGGTACTTTGCTCATATGTTTTCTTTTTCTAGCACTCGTACTGTGACGTATTTGAAATATTACATAGTTCGGGTTTCTTAATGTCTGTCTTATAAGAGTAAGTTTATGTGATGGGACCATAAACAATGGTGATTTTCAAAGAAAAGAAAAATTGTGCGTAAAATAAATGTAAACAAATACCGGAGATCGGTTGCGTATACGAAGAAAAACTATGCCGAATTAAGGTGTCGAATAAAGATAAAATAATTTTATTATTTCTAAATTCTTATAACTTTTACGTACATAGAATGTTGAAGGTAAAAGGACCGAAGGCCCAAGAGACCCCATCCCCACTTCGCCCCGGAGGAATTAGCCTAAAGTCCACTTGAATGGCGCTTTCTAGGTTAATCTATTTGATATGTCCCAGAAAGGGATATATTTGAACGAAGTAGTTTTGGCTACTATAACAAAGTAGAATATGGTAGCAGTAATCGACTGGTACGCGTCGTAGTCGCAGGTAAGAAGTGAAGATCAATGGCGTAGTCCAATGGGCATCTTTATAGACTTAGCTCTTAGACTAAGGCTCTTGACTCTCCTACACGTCCGTCGGTATTTATGACGGACACCAACCAATCATTTCCAGTGAGGGGAAACACAGGTGTACGCATATTCCATTATATAACTATTAATAATTATGGAAATAAAATATTAACTCGCAATACTTTGTTTTCTCCGTTGAGGTCACAATAAGAGATGTAGCTTTGCCGTCGAAGTGAATAAGAGAAATTTAAATTTTCTGTCGGAATGAATAACACCAATTTAGCTTTTCCGCCGAAGTGAATGTCAAGAATTTAACTTACACGAAGATCAGGAATCTGATATTCACTTCGACAGCAAAGCTAGTTACTGCTATTTGCACTTCAAGTAAATCCAATTCACATAAGAAGCAGAAACGATTACAACAGAATTTATAGCACTCAGGAAAATCGGATTTTAGTGCAAACCCTAAATTTTCTAAACAATTTATTTGATTATCCTTGCAAATCCTTTGAGAAACGTAATTTCCGTAAGGGCCAAGATGAAAATCTATCAGAACTTAAGAATCACTTGTGTGGTGGGGAGCTCGTGCTTTTTTACAAATGTTTCTGTTACATTTATATGGGCGTTTTTTGGAATTTTTTACTTTCTATATTTGTTTCATTTATTTTTTTTATTCTATGTAGGTCCATCAGTAATTCCGTAGCCTAAGGATAAAAATCACTTTTATTTTACACAACAAATATTTATTTTCATCATATTTTTATTGATTATGCACTTGAAGTAAACTTCTTTCATAAATGTCCTTTTTTACAAATGTCCTACACTGAACATTATAGATGAGAAATGCAGCCAATCAGTGAAAACTGCAAACTTATTGATCATTTGTCCGTTTTTAACTTGGTCATTCATATGATTTGCAATTTGTTGGACTTTCTTTAAAAAAAATATTTTAATATTTTGCGAAAATCGATTTGCCATTAGAAATATTGGAAATACATATTTGCATTAATTTTAACGTGACCTCGTATAGTTTGCAACATTTGAAAACAGTTCCCATGAAGCAAGCTCGAAATTGATGAATCGATTATTCTTCAGACCACTGTATTTTTTTTGTTTGTTTGTTTTTTGTTGTTTTGTTTTGCGAAGAAAGACAACTAAAACAAAACTAACATCAATATTTATAGCTTATCATTTTTTTTCTAATCTTAGTCACAGGTTGCGTCAGCTTTTGTTCATTATGAATGATGATCATCATCATCATCCTTCCCGAACCCAGGTATGGCTGTAAGATCGCTGCAAAGCTCCTTCTATATGTTCAGGTTGAGTGCCGATGTCTGAATGTGTGAATGATCTTACAGTTTACACAGTCACGTTTTCAGCCCATTTTTTTTTCCTCTGTCGGCCTTTTCACCATGTACCTCAGGGGGGGGGGTAAGAAGACAGGAAAATATTGTTGGCTCTTATGACGTGTTCAGGCCATTTCAACTTTCTCTTTTTGACGGTAATTATTAGGTCCTCCGACGGGCCTATTTCTTGTAGAAAGTTACCCGGGACTGCGTCACTAGTGATACAGTATACGTAGGAGATACCTCGGATAGATGTGTAGCATTTCACTTCTGTATTATTCACTGTAATTCTAATGTTAATATTCCAAGATTCTCAAGCGAACGGAAAAACTGATAAGACACGCAACAGAGTGTTCTTTGTACTAATTGATTAATTAAGGAACTAAATGATAATGCTACACAAACACACACACACATATATATATATATATATATATATATATATATATATATATATATATATATATATATATATATATATATATATATATATATATATATATATATATATATATATATTTCAATTAAAAGGTGCAATTATAACATAAATTCATGAATCATTCATACAAAAAACAAATATAGAGGTTAGTGATTTAAATGGCGAGAATACATCGTCGCAAACACATAAATAAGATACACCAACCCCGAACCTGTATATGAATGATATGATCCCTGTTTATAAATTCCAGTTGCATAAGTTCTTTTTAATTTTTTTTTTTTTTACAAGTTTTTGTCTGTTCCTACAAACATCATCAGGTATGGAAGTAGATTTTGTTCTTGTTTTTACTTCTCGGTAATGATGATGTCTGTAGGAACAGACGAAAGCTTGTAAAAAATTTAAAAGACCTTATGCAACTGGAATTTATAAACAGGGATCATATCATTCATATACAGGTTCGGGGTTGGTGTATCTTATTTATGTGTTTGCGACGATGTATTCTCGCCATTTAAATCATTAACCTCTATATTTGATTTTGTATGAATGATTCATGAATTATATATATATATATATATATATATATATATATATATATATATTTAAAGATATGTTTAGTGGTACAAAATTTTATGATTGCCATGAACAGACAAAAATTAGTTTTATTATTACCACTAATGATAATAAAAGTAAAAATGATAAACAGACTAGCTAACCGGTTTCGTACCTTGCTCAACAGAGCTAAATCGAGGTAAATAAAGAAAATGATATAGTAAAAAAAAAACAATAGACAAAGTGTATTGGTGAGAGAAAAAAAATTTAAATGGTAATTAGCTGGAGCCCTAATATAAAATCCTTCTGTTTACAAAGAGAAGGCTTTAATGATAGAATGTAGATGGCCTCCAACAATTTCAGGTGGTAATTTGAGTGGGACTTGCTAAGGATGGTAAAAGCGTCACCACTAAAACTAACTGCACAATTATGGCTATTTATAAGGTGTTCCGCGATGGAAGTAAATGAACTCAGGTTTATTACTTCTACTCTCTGCAACAATGCCTACCCATTAGGCATTGTTCAAACAATTATTAAGAACAAAATTGCTGAATTCAAACCTGCAATAGTAAAAAGGTGTCCTGTGTACCTACACCTTCCTTGACTAGGTAGTATCAGTGATAGGTTTTCTCAGCAGGTTTCTACCGCAGTTCAACATTGTTACTTTGCCGCTAACACTCGTGTTGTTTTCTCTGCCAGGCATGTACTTCCGTCTATGCGTAAGGATGTTCTCCCGCCAAATCATAGTAGTTCATTAATTTATTCTTTTAAATGTAGTTGCGGTTCGCACTACATAGGGAGAACGATGCAAAGGCTAGATGTTAGAATAAAACAACACGTTCCAGCGAAAATCCGAAATCTTAAGTACCTCCCTCGGACATTTTGACCAATACACCGGCTCTTCCTCGCAGAACACCTTATTTTTTTATAATATATATATATATATATATATATATATATATATATATATATAAACTAAATCTTTGTTCAGACATGACCCAAACTGTAGCCGCTGTGGACCTCGGCACTTTTACCCATAAATATAGCATGCATTAAAATGATATTCTTATCATATATATATATATATATATATATATATATATATATATATATATCGAAGTGATTAAATTTTATTTTTTAAGCCGAAAAATTTTATTACTCAAAAGTTATTTTTAGTGGCTAACAATATTTGAGTATAAGCTACGTTTATTTATTTAACAGCATATTTATTTATTCGAATAATTCATCGTGTCTAGAAGAAACCTCAACAGAATGCAGAAATCACTGGGCGGCTTTTTCGTCCTGTAAAATATGTCAAAACATATATATATATATATATATATATATATATATATATATATATATATATAAATGATAGATATTAAGGATGATTTGAGATAATTAAGTATTCATCGAGTCTAGAAGAAACCTCAACAGAATGCAGGAAGCAGTGGACGGCGGTTTCTTAATTTTTAATTACTTAATTATAAAATCCTTCTAATTTCTATCACTTGTATATCCTTGCTTGAACCGGCTTCTAATACTCTGGATGGAGCGATTGGGGATAGTAGTCTTGGCTCGTGGGGACACAGTCTTATGGGTAAAAGAGAAAATCGGATGAGTTCCACCACGGAATATTTCATCGAACGGCTCTATATTGAGTCTGATTCGTCAGCTGTTCGTCATCGAGGCCCGTTGAAACAGTTGGTATGACGTTTACATGATAACGTAACTGTCAAGGTTTCAATTCTCAGTGGTGGATGCACACTGCTGATGAGCCCCAGATATAGGACGAAACGGCCGTCCAGTGCTTCCTGTTGAAGTTTCTTCTAGACTAATTACTTAATTATAATTATCTCAAATCCTCCTAATTTCTATCACATATATATGTTGATTTTGTATTGATTGACTGGAAAGTGTTTTTTTTTTCAAAATACTCAATCACAGTCTGTTTTTCTACTTTTTCCATTGTAGCATACGACCCGCGATGTCTATCAATATATCTGTTTATCCTTCAGAAAAGGACGAATGGATTTGTATCTTTATAAATGGTCCTGTCAACGTCAGTATCTTCATCATGTACTTGAACATGGCTCTAAAATTGTTTGTTTGTTTGTTTGTTCTCTGTGTCCTTGCCAATTGCTGTTCTATCATTTTATCAGTTTATTTTCTCCCACTGCGAGATAGATAGATATATTTGACCGATCCATAGATAAATAGCTAGATAGATAGTTTGACTGATTGAGTTTCTATAGTATGTTTCCAAAACTTGTTTTAATTTTATTTTTATTTTATTTTTTTACTAATTAACTTCGATCTTGTAGTTTCTTTCACTCTACTGGCCGATCCAAATGTTTTTACTGGTCAAAAATCGATTTCTCCTTAGAATTCTCAACATTATGCAATTAAATTAGATTAAATTGACCTCTGTTCACTTCACTGATTCACATGCATTTGATAATTCAATTTATCTTATTCCTCCCTGCTCTTGTTGTTTGGCCAATTCATATCGGGCGTGTGGTTTTCGCTTTCGCATCTAATCTGTCGTCGTTCCAACCACCGGACACATGAATACAACCGCTGAAATCTATCATGGTTTCAGCCATCGGACGCACGAATAGAGCTGCTCAAATGTACCGATTCGACAGCGTTAACCCAAATACAGCTGTTCAAATCTGTCATCATTTTGACAACTTGATACAAATTCTGATAATGAAATGTGTCACTCTGTTTGACAGCAGGATATACGACTACAGTTGCTGAAATCTGTTTATTTTCGAAAACCGACAGTCGAATTTAACTGCTCAAATCTGTCATCGTTTCAAGACCCAGACACAAATATAGCCGCTTAAATCTGCTATCGTTTCGACTACCAGACACACAAATACAGCCACTGAAATTTGATATTGTTTCAACAAGTGGACACATGAATCTTTCATCGGTTCTACGAGTGGACACACAGATACAGCCGTTGAAATCCTTCATATATTTCAACAGAAACAGATAATAAAGACTAATTCATAAAAAAATAAGATCAGGATTTTTTTTCTTTAATTTTGTCTTGAGATTGAGTCGGAATTATCTAACGAAATAATTTCTACACACTTTTTTTTTAATTTTTAATATTTTTATCTACTAACACACGAATTTTTTTTAATAATTTTTAATAATATTTTTAATCTACTAACACACGAAATTTTTTTTATTAATTTTTTTATCTATTAACACACGAATTTTTAAAAATAATTCTTAATATTTTTTTAATCTACTAAGACAAGAAATTCTACCATATAAGGTGTATTTTTCCAGGATTATTTTTTTTTTTTCATTTCAGAATTCAGGTGAAGCCTATTAATGTTATGCTGTTAAATATTTTAGAAAATTAATAGGCTTCTAAATATATATTACATTTGATTATGCCTAATCCCAACCTTTTTATGAGAAATTGCTAAAAAATCTCTGCGTTGAATTTGATATTTTTCCAGCCGCGATAGATTCCTTACTTGCACCAAGCGTAAGTTTATAATAATGTAATATTAACGCTAAATGAGACAATTTTATATGCAACCATGCAGCAAATAATATTACAGAATGCGAAGACCAAGGCCAGAATTGTCAGCGATTGGCCGGAGTGACCCGTGGATGGGGATTTTGACATTGATGGATTGCCTTTGTCTGGATTTTGAAGATAAATGCAAAACGGCGCCAATTCAACAGAGGGTTTCGAGAATTCTGATGCGTCGATATGTCTCCCAGCCCCAGTTTTGCGACCGGCTAATAACACCCGCGGAGTGAGAGTGAACCAACGTGTGACATTCGTTCCAGTCAGTTCTACTACTGCCTTTTAGAATCCAAGCTATCAGGATTAATAAAACGAATAGCAAAATTATATGACCCTTTTCGTTGATACCGTTTTTATTAATATTGTGTGAATACGGGGACTACATAGAACGCAACATAAACTTATAAAGTGTGCCAGATGCTTGCGGCGTTTTTAATTTGAAGAGATGGCTTCTAAGGAAAATGGACACAAAAATCAATTTGGTTTGCAGTAACAAATCCACAAGGATAATTCCCAAATTATTCAAATATTAATCAACCACATTCATTGAAAACATTTCACGATTCATAAATCATACTCAAACTCCGGCCTATTTACCCCTCAAAACCTGACACTAAAAAAATCAAACAGACGATGAAAATTCACACGCGTAGAACTAACAGATTGATCAAATAATCTTTTTCTTCGCGGTACTTTCTGGATGTTGACGAAATTTGCCCGACACAATTTCTCGTCTTTTGTAGTAGCTCTTAATAAATTTTATCTTTTTGTTACTTCTCTTAAATCCTGTTCCGCCATGAATTTACACAATTGTTCGCTAAGTAGGTTATGCGTTCTTTTCCTCTGCCCCTCTTGCCTTGAATCTTTCCTGCGAGCATAATATTTTCCAAGCCTCTTTCCTCATTTTGCGCCTGAGAAATTTCAACTCTCTCTTCCTGACGAAAAGTATTAGCGTCCTTTTTTGTTTCTTTTTTCTCCAAAACTTAGTCGTTGCTCACAGAAATAGCTGAAACTTAACAGCTGTTTACTCTCAAACATAAAAACACAAATCAAAAGCCTGATAACTGCAAGGAATGATAGCATTCAGACTGTTGTATTCCTGTTTTATTAAATTATAAGCTAAGATACCAAGCTAACACCACACAGATCCCATGAATTTCGGAGACTTGAAAGGTTAAGATTCTGTTTTAAAACACCGGAACGACTGATACTAAGTGAAGTCAGCTGTTGATAACAAGCACACATTCACAAACACGTAGGGGAAATGGTGTCAAAAAGGGCGATCAAAAAATTCTAGATTGCCACCTTACTTGTTAGAGTCCAAATTTAAATCCGATCTTATTCTAACTTGTCTCTTAATCCAATTTATACTCAGGTCTCGCCAAATTCTCACGGTATCTCGTCAGAATCTATTTGGGATTCGGTCACGTCGACAAAAAGTGCTTTAAACTTTTGCTCGTTCGAAGCACATAAAAGAAACATGGCAACAATACATTCCAAATATAATACTGGTAACCAACGTAAAATAAAATATAGATCTCTTGAACTATTCCAAATGTTGATATCTCATAGTATTGACGACAAAAAAATGTTAATATCTACATCTGTACCAATTCAAAGTTTCTAGGGATATTCAGCAGATTTTGTTTTCTCTTAGTCATCCGGATATTTTCCAAGAACTAAACAAGCATATTCTCTAAAAAGCCACACGGAGGTAATTTTGATAAAAACGGCGCCAAATTAATGGATTCTTCTTCTGCTGTTTCCATTAATATATTCATTCTGTCAGATTCTGTTTTTTCGGTATATTTCCGAAAAAAATAGAAATGAATACGGCAGACGAATCTGATTCATTTCCCAGTTTCCTTATTGACAAGAAACAGTAAGAGACCTGCAAAAATACTGTATATATTAGACATAAGGTTTAGTTTTTAATCGAACTTTATTTCAGCAGAAGATATATGCTGGAGTCTCCCGTCGCTTATCGACGTATGAGGGTCAAGCAACTCAGTTCTTAGAAACCGACAGCCAGCCAGCACCCTGCACATATGATATATATATATATATATATATATATATATATATATATATATATATATTGTCATTTATATATATATATATATATATATATATATATATATATATTTACTTGTCAGCTGTCAGTATAGTTCATGGCGTTTAGCCTTGGAGCGGGTAGAATGGAGATCAACGGGTTTAGTGGACTCAGCTGTTTTCAATCAGCTTGTCTGAATCGTCTTCAAGAAGCGAGAGCAAGATCTAAAAGGTAAGCCAATCTAACAGATAGTGATCTCATCCCGCAATCCTTGCTCTTGCTCCATATGCGGCCTCCTTTGTAAATCACAAGCGAGTCTTAAGTGCCACTTAAGATTATCGCACAAAACTTCATAACTGAATCAATTAAGTTGTCAGAGCCTGATACGTCGAAACCGACGGTGAGTCCATTATGATTCTATATATATATATATATATATATATATATATATATATATATATATATATATATATGCGCGTGTGTATATATATGTGTGTGCGTGTGTGAGTGTGTATATATATATATATATATATATATATATATAATAAATATTCATTTTTTCTCGCCGGCACCACGACTCTGAGTTTCATGCACAAAGTAATCTACAGGTGTTGATTGCATGGTACCGGTGAGGAAACAAATGTATATTTATTATTAATATATAATTTACAGATCTCTTATTTTACATCCAGCACCATTTTATTAACACCAGCACTCAATGTGCGATACTATATATATATATATATATATATATATATATATATATGTTCTTCTGCATGTGTGTATGCATGGTATTGCGCGTGTGTGTATGAATCTGTGTGCGTGTGTTTTTGTACGCCTTTACGTGTACATATGTGTACACGTGTAGGATATTGTGATTGTTTCTTCTTTCCATATATATAATTTATTACATTGGAATCGTAATCACAGACCTAAAAATTCAAAAAGAAATTCCTTTTCTTTTTGAATTTGTAGGCCTGATATATTGGATCGTGATTACGATTCCAATGTAATAAATTATAACCATGGAATATTAGTGTTTGAGCCTTTTATATTTATATTCTTACTCTGTCCTGGTCATTGAGTTCTACCTGGATTCTATTCTCTTGAGAATTTATTTATAAATAAATATATATATATATATATATATATATATATATATATATATATATATATATATACGCATTGACCACTAATATTATCAATCCCTCTTTTCTCTCTCTCTTTTCCGATTTATATATATATATATATATATATATATATATATATATATATATATGAATCAAGTAGATTCGGGCAGCAAGTATTCATCTAAACAAGTTTGATTATATCAACTGATAAAGTTTGCTTATTTTTTTTAGTTTATGTTTCCAATCTTCGAATAAGATTCCTAATATAAAACATCTTGAATTTAATCAAACTTGTTTGAATGTTCCCCTAACAGTGGAGGCCACCTGTAAAATCTGACAATGCAAATCGCAGTTGAAAGAGCCGAAAACAACTTATTATGTAGAAAGAAAATAAACCTTATAACCTTATAACTTCCAATTAAGCTAAGAACAATTCCCGTCACGACAAATTATTTTCCCTGGAATAGATATAAATACATAAATATGAGTGATATATATTTGGACGATTTCATTTGGATAATTTCATTGCTCTATAATCAGAGTATTGTCCCTGGCTTTCAACGCCCTTGCGCCTCTTTTTCTGGTTTAAGCCTTCGTCGCAGAGTAATTCCACTTAGAATTCGATTAATTTTTGTGTATATTTACCTCATGTGAATTGCGGACATGATAAAGAAAGAGTGTTTTATTTAGCCAAACAGGTGATGGTTTATATGGAACTAAGCTAGAGAATATGTCGCACGTAGAAGAAATTCGCCAACCAGCAAAATATTCTTTTGTTACGTTATCTTTTGGTTAATGTCCATATCACGTCAAAGAATAAATTTATTGAAACAAAACAAGTTCAGTTGACTACTGATGACAATTAAAAAACAACGCAACTATAAACAATTTTTTTCTAACCTCTGCCAGCCGCAATGATGGAGAAAGCATTACTTCGAACCATCGCCAGTGAGACACGCTGCGAGGCTTGTCCCTTAATCGAGATGCTATCGCGCCAATCCTCGAAAGGAACGCCATCGAACGAGGGCCAATAACCCCTGAAGTCTCTACTGCCACAGGAGTAAAAAAAAAAATCTATCAGCAAGAGAAGAATATTTAACTATTTTTTTTCATCTCTGCGTCCCGGGCGACAGATCCTGGATCAACCGCGGAACTGATCAAATTACCGACCGAAAATGTATCCGCACAAGTCGCATCCCAAATCAACGACTTCCCCATTTTATATATCAAATATACCGAATCTTGTCCGATCGTCGATGTTAAGCAGCGTCTAGAATGGTTAGTACTTAAAAGGCTGTGAGGATAAGAATTACGGGTGCCGTCAGCTTTAAATGAGCTAGATGGAACTTGTCAGCCGATGGAAATATTTCATCTAAGAGGAGAACTCTGATTTCAAACCTGCACTGAACTGCGACCATATCGAATCATGGGAAATGCTTTAGGATCCTAAGGTTGAAAACTTTAGCTGGTGTCGTAAATACAATCGGACATTGCATCTAACCTCGTATTGACAGGTTCTGCGAGCATACTCGTACCAAGTGATATCTGTCTTTGTAAAATAATGGTTACTTTTAGACTTGAGGTAACATAGATGTGGTTTTAAAGAAGCTGGTGAGAATAACATGGATGAAGAATGTGGGTAATGAGGAAGTTTTAAGAAAATTGAGAAAAAAATTACGCTAATAATTAGAAACAAACTGAAACTGGAATTTCTACAAATAATGAGGAAAGCGGGTTTTAAGAATTTGGTGCCAACAGGATATATTTAAGACAAGAGGAATCCAGCGAGTAACAACCTAACAGGTTGTGTAAATGGATAAGCCATCAAAGAGCGGGAAGTCATACATTGTGAATAGTTTCAAATATTAGGAAGTTGTGGAGAGCTATAACTGCCTCCATCGTGGCGGTGCATGGAAGAAATGAAAAAAGGCGCATATGTTGAGCGTTCAGTTAGGATAGAACTCGCTCCACTAATCAGTTGCTATACTAATCAAACATCCAAATCATCGTGCTGCTGAAGACGCCAGCGTGTTTTTTTGTGCATGTAAACCTTTTAGCATAGCTTTCAGTTCTTATAAGCAAGTTTGTTTCAGCGTCAATTTTGTGGACAGATATCGACATATGCTACTTGAGAAAAGTCTATTTTTATCAAAACGAACAACTTCCCTCTTCATTTCAGTCTCTCACGCAGAAAAGCGTGTTGCCAGGAGATAAAGTATAAAATGAAACAGTCATATCAAAAATAGGCTTCAGGCGAAACGAAGAAAATCAAGAAATAATCACAGCCAAAACGAATTATTATTCTGCTGACAATTTACGTAGCTAGATACGTGATGGAATAATTCTGAAATGTTAACTGCATAATTTTCGCTTAATGTGATGAATATTCACTATTGAATCAAGTACATTAACAAACAAATACTGAAAAATAAATATTTGCCAAGTAATACAAATACTTCTTTCATTGGTTAATGAGTTACTGCTTTTATTATTTACTAAAAGAATATTACCTTGAGATATTTGTTGAACTAAAGATATCTGTTGAGATGCCTATAGAATTAAACCTACTTGGCTATGTAAGCCTATTCAATGTTTATTAAGAGACAAACTTACCAGACAAACGTGTTAAAAACCACTCCAAACAATAGCCGCTAAAGTACTTAACAGCATAGATATTTAGTAATATTTTCTGTAAATTTTAACATCTATATTTGACTCGTATGAACGTGATGTTGGATTAATTAATTATTTTGCTTTAAATTCTGTCTGTCTAGAACTTTCCGCGGAGATTATTTCCTTATAATTTTGTCGCTCGAAGTTTTTTTTTTAAGTGACTTCATTTTTTAACATGATGTCATGTGATAGCTGTCTTATTATATGGCACTGGTTCGGGACAATATCTGCACGTATGAGGAGAAAACTGGGGGCAACAAAAATACGGAAATACTGAGAATTCTATGAACGGAGCGAGCGAGTAAGCAACGAGGAAGACTTAAAGAAAATGGCAACAACCAAAAAAAAAAAAAAAACACTTACGCTCAGAATCAGAAAGAGACAACGGAAATTCCTGGAACATAATGTAAAACCAGAGTTTGGAAAACTTAGCCCTCACCGAGCTTATTAAGGGCAAGAGAGATAGGGGAAAGTAACGATCAGTTTGTATGAATGAATGAGGGAACGGCGGACGGAAGTCTTAGCAAAGGGAATAAAATTGCTAAGGGTCACAAGAGGTAGGTAATTTTGTCGACAGCCATTACCGTCCATGACCTGAAGGGACTAGGCCGTAGATGAAGAAACCATATCGTGAGTGGATTAGGATTAAATTGATTCTTCCAGCAAAGCTGATGCTCTGTATGCTCGTGTTGATGATTGAAAAAACATTTACCAAACAGGCATCAGAAATCTGAGGAACAGAATGGCTACGACAACCCTCAAAAATGGTATACGGTACGTGAGAATTTCAGGTTTCTTGTAAATTAAATTAGAGCAGAAGTATCCATAAAAGTTGTTTAACTTACAATTGAAACACTTTTGAAAATGCTTAAAAAATTCTAGGAATTAAATGGATCCTAACAATAAAAAAAATACATTCGAATGTTAATCTTTTAAAAACAAAATTTGCATTCGGACTATTGTCCTTATCATTGTTGTTATCAAAACGCTTCGACTGTTGTATCCTCCGGTCTTCATCAGGTCTGGGTAACCTACAGAGAATACTGAACTAAATACCTTATTTAATATACGGGTTTTTACTGTTTCCGTTTCATTGCCCATGTCTAGGGATATTACATCTACCTCTTATTTTATTTAGTATAGTTAGCTATTGCTCGCCAGCTTCCACTGAGTCCAAGTACATATTGCTCCACTGTTGTCTTGCGGGACAATATCCTAATTCATTAAACGCGTTGGTTCGTGAATTTGGTGGCATAGTAGCTGCGAGTTCAATCCCTGATATCATTTCGACTTCTTCCTCACGCGTGGGCTTATGAAATCTTCCAATGTTCATTTTAACGGTAATATTACTAGACTTTTCCTTTCTCAAGTCCACTAACTGTTATCGATCTTTCCAGTACTGATGGGGGTTTCCTTCTTAAACATTTGTTCAAAGTAGTGTTGAAGTTTGACATGTTGATCATGTCATTATTTTCTCACCGAGTTACATGTGATATTCGTTTTAGTTGTTGCTGTTATGGAAAGCCCTTAAGTGAAATGACTTCTATTATTTAATACAGTTCTTTGGTGGTGATTCTACCAGTCTAAAATGTTCGAAGCAATATTATCCTCGCTAAGAGCTAGAGGCTTCATTGGCTGGAAGCCATTTTAATAATTGATCTGAGAAAGCGGTTTTATATTGCTGACAGTTTAAATATCACTGAACGAGTTAGGCGCCATGTATGACATACATACGAGTCTCGATCTTACGAGGCTATTTATTGGGCCTGTTGCTTGTTTGATGCTGTCTTATACATCGTCATTTGTAACGCAATCTACGCAGGAAATGCCTATAATGATTCCGTAGCATCTCAGCTCTGATACTTTAATTATTCGACATGAAAAGTTCTAATAAAATAAAACGTGAAGATAAAGAAGGCTAGTGAAATGCTTATTATCAGATTATTTCATCTCTGTATTCAAATTAGTTTAGAGTCTTGCAAATTTTCGTTCTGGTTTTGTGCTAAAGCATTTCAGTACATCAAAGTACATTGCAAAGTTGTTAGAAAGATAATATTTAGACCATAAGACTCGAATTCGAATCCGGCTATGGATGATTTGTCAGGGAGACCGTAGGAGAAGGTTCCAGTGTACGGCATCATTGGTTAGTGCCTGAAAGCCATAGCATCAATTGAGCTAAGCTTTGCGAGGGAAATTGGCTCGCCTAAACTACTTGTAAACCACCGAGGTCGGTGCTAGCATAAAATCACAAGTCATTGTGACCGAGAACCTATGTAGTGCCTGTGTGATAGAATTCCTTTGTCTGCATCCTGGTATTATTTAAGAAACTGAACATTCGGTCTAGCGTGACGTCTTGCGCAACGTCTATTGGGCGCCACTTCGCACAAAAAAGTATGATTTATGTATTTTATTTTATTTTAATTTATTTATTAATAATATATATATATATATATATATATATATATATATATATATATATATATATATATATATGTATGTATGCATGTATGTATTGACACACAATCCTTTCTTTTAGGCATATATATATATATATATAGATATATATATATATATGAAGAAATATAGTTTTAAGATGTGCTATATTTATGCCATAAAGTGCTCAATAAAAGAGATAGAGCGTATGTAAATATAAATATAAAAAGTGAACATTGAAGTCAACACCCAGAGGCGACCGTCTCTTTCGTGCTGGACGCAATCGTCAGGCAACAATCGTCCAGCACGAAACAGTCTGTCGCCTCTGAGTGTTGACTTCAATGTTCACTTTTATATATATATATATATATATATATATATATATGACCGTTAACTTGATGAATATCCATGAACACCTCTATATCTAAAAACTTTGAATAAACCAATAACATTTGTGATTTTGTATACTTCTCACAAAATAAAATCCTTACATTTGTTTTTATAAAGTCCTTCAGAGGACGAAACGCGTCGGCTAAAATAAGTTTGCCTTTTGTCTTTATTCATATTGTTCTTTTACAAACATATACTATTTGAGATTTTTAGACACAAACGCAAACACACACACACATACACACACACACACACATATATATGTGTGTGTGTCTGTGTATGTATGTGTTTGTGTGTGTATAAATAAAAAGAAAGAACAGTAAGATATATAATCCAGTGTTCTTATTGGTATTTTTATTTTTACAAAATAGTGCTCAACGTTAATTTACAGAGCAATAATATTATAAATTAAATGATTTAAAATATGTTTTTTTCACTACACATAGCGAAAAAACATATTTTAAATCAGTTAATTATAACACACACACACACACACACACACATATATATATATATATATATATATATATATATATATATATGTATAACCGTTTTACCAAATCATTGCTTAAAAATGGCTTCAAGCGAATGAATCCTTTAGATGTTAAAGAAGACAAGTTTAAACATTTATGAACGAGTTAGATGCATGACATCCATGTGCGATTCTAGATCTGACAAGTGAGAAGTTGGTCGAGCCGTTAACTTTTCAGCACACCCTCAATACTACACTGAGAACTTGTTGACACAAAATCCTTTCTGTTAGGCATATTATCTGGGGTGAAAATTATCTCTCAGCACGGGCAGTCTTTGAGAGTTTGTTGTGCCTTCCAGGCACGGACATGTCTATTGATCAAGGATAGAGTCCTTTAGAGGATATTGTAAATGCTATGGAAATAGTTTACATTTTAGTCACGTTGGCGTTTTTACGTTATATTTTGAGTTTGCCTTTGTTATATTTTCCCAAAGAGAATTAATTCAGCAAAGTGCATTAAACGCTCAAAGATAGCAAAATATTCCTCTTTCAGAATTAATTTAATTTTGCTGATTTAATATTCAGAAAAGAAGATAGATCGTGGAATTATGCATTTTTGACATATATGGATTTGAGCTTTTTATTCCTCGCGTTTTAGCCTCGACAGTCTTCAGAAGCGTTTTATAGGTGATGAAGTATTTGCTACAATTTTCACTGATTCTTAATTTCTACCAGTTCTTGAAATAATTTTTAAAAAACGTCACATGAGTTCACAATCTGCCACAGGTGAAAATGACTACATTTATTAATTATCTGAATCAGTTTCCAAGTATATTGCGACCATTACCTAATGTTTTATTTTAATAATTTCACCTCCAACAATGCGATAAAAGCCACTAAGATGGAAGGCGTTAATGAAAGCGAGGGAAAAGGAGAGGGAAATAGAAAAACAGGATGCTTGAAGACAGGGGATGAGGATTGACATTGCATTTAAATTTTTGAATATCGTAGTCGACAACAAAGAAGGAAGCTGAAGGAGAAATCTAAGCAAGAAGAAAACGCTAACACAGAACTTACGGTTACGACTAGCAATTCCAACAGTGAAAGAATGAAACCTAGCTGCCAGTCTAAGACTATGCTTCAATTCATGACGTCCAGCGACTACAAAGGAAAGCTCCTTACCGTGAAAATATTTCTAGAAATGGCACAGGAAAACTGTTTTACGGTGGTGTGAAAATGACTGAAAGTGAGATACAAGGTCATGACCAATAAAGTTGCAGGTTCTTCTTCGGGTTTTTTTCAAGAATTTCTAGATTTATAGCAGAAGCTATGTAGTAGCACGATGCACGAACGTGAGTTAGACTTATAAATGTGTAAGATAGATTCTGGCGAGTAAAACTGTCGAGCTCGATATAGTGAAACGCATTTCCTAACAGCTGAACTATCAACTTATTCAATATATGTCCACTTCCCGTGAGTGGAAAAAGTTAGATCAAGAAGACGCAAAGAGTTGATATCCTAAATTTTAACATCATCCATGCTAATGGAAAGTAAAAAATGTTCTTTAAGGTGATTAATAGAGAGAAATTTCGTTTTGAAGGTGTTAAAATTAGCACGCCATTTCTTGCCCCAATCAACAACAAATTTAATCGTCATTTTCATGATCAGCTGCCAGTTTTATTCTATCGAACCTATCAAATTTATTATTAAGACACAAGTAAATAGTACTCACTGTGTTCGGCTCATGACAATCAACAATTTATTATAATTTTTATTACTACTGGATTTATTACTGCTCGCGAGAAATAGGAGAAAAACGCACAAGTTTTTTGTTGAAGTACAAATTTAATTTATTATGCTTGAAATCTTAGATTGGCTTCTGAAGCGAGTGGTCGCTAGAGATAAGATGTGAAACGATTACTTTTGAAATCAAAGAGTCAAATGAAAAATAGTATTTCGTTCCAAAATCTGCCAGCGGCGTGGTGTATTGAACCGTTTCAAGTGAAACGTATTGGGAATTCAAATCTTTAATTCACCTCTGTCCAAGATCAATCGATATGATCCAGCAGCCTTATTTAAAAATAACATCCTGTTTCAATCGGTAAGCTAATCGTAAAAGAACACAACTTTTAAAAAGTCTTTTCCAATTTCTTGTTCTTCTGGCTTCGTATTCTTGTTTATTTCAGCGCTTCGTTTGTATTGGTTCGATGTTGTATGAGCTTTTAATTAGGTTTTATTGGTTCTAGATTAATTAGATAGTAACACCCTGAAGTGGGGGGGGGCTCACTGATTTTTACATTTTGACTGATTTTTGTCTGTCATTTGTTTTGATTTTGTTTCGTTTTTTTTTTATTACAAAAAATTCTTTGGAGAAGTAAGTAAGAAGTAAGTTCGGTTGATATATTAAATGCAACCTAATAGCAAACTAGGGGGCACGGTGGATTTATGGATAGCGGCCCGGATTGAGGAATCGGAGAACCGAGTTCGAATTCCAGTCGAATCCATTACATCCACTTACGTGCTAATACCCTTGGGAAAGGTATGAATCCTCATCTTCGCCCACCGGTTATGGGTAAATAGCAGGACAGATCTGGTTCTATAGCCTTGGGTGGCAACTGATCGCAGAAAGTAATGGCAACCGTTTGGGAGGGGATCTGCTTCGTCAGTCATGTATCGAAATCGTGTATCATTCATGGCACATAACTGCCTGACTGAGTACCGAACAAAGTTAAGTAAATTGTTCTTATTACGATTGTTGTTGTTAATTTTTAGATGATGATGATTTCTTAGTTCATTTATTTTTCTTGGCTGAAGGTCGTTGATTAGTTCTAAGTATTCTCACATTAAAAGCGAATTGATTAGGGAAAAGAGTCTAGTAATGTTCCATCCTCATAGAGGAAACACTTAATTTTCTCCAGTCAAGGAGGTCTATTGGGACGTTCACCTCAGATATCAAGTGGAACTGATGTATGTGATCCATCGGTAAAGGTGAATCAAAGTCGTTTCTTTGTGCTGCAACAGAAAGAACATGACGCGAACGAACATGATCTATCTTTACAAAAGTCAGAATGGACCAAAAAATGGTGTTTTTCTGTCATATCTGGACTGGAACTCTTAAATCCCCTCTTTCCTCTCTTCAATCCACAAATACTCACTTTCCAGCCGAGTTCAAAAACGTTTACGAGATCTTGTAGACGATGGATCTTTCCACAAGCCTCTTCTGCTATTTACATGGCCAATGTTCAAACGATGTACATTACTTATTCCACCCCCCCCTTTTCAAACCTTTACAGCTAGGGCACACCACAAATTTGAATCATTACCCCCTTCTCTTTCTATTCCATTTGTTCGATGAAGGTTGAAGTCTGGAGTCAACCGTTATCCGAAATTACCTCATATTCTACTCTTGTTTTCTCCTCTAACGAACATACAATAAACTCATTCAGTAACCCTCTACCTTGACTGGCTCTTGTATCAGATTAACATGTTCTAAAAATTAAAAAAAAAAACTTAAGAAAAATGTAAGTTGAAAAAAAAATGTAGGTTGTTTTCTTTGAAAAAAAATGTAGGTATTGTTTTTTGTCAGTCCGTAATTATGCTGCTGTCCGAGGCATGATATAATTCTGACGTAGATTTGCACAGACCAAAATACGCATTTCTTTGCACGCAAAATAATAAATGCGTATTCTAAAATTGCATGCAATAATATTAGCAAAGTTTTATTCATCGCTATATTTTTCATTTACATAGATAGATAGATAGATAGATAGATAGATAGATAGATAGATAGATAGATGCATGAATGATCGCGTTTTCGAATGAATATACATTCCTGGGAAGATGCCAAGTGGAAAATGTTTCTATTTTGTTATTGTCATGGATTTATCCCCGGCGGACAAAAAAAAAAACGAGGTATTTTATTTTGATGAAAATATCGTGCCTTGCTTAATAGAAAAGCTACACAAGAAAATTATTTTAATTTTAATCTTTAAAATATTCTATTTATAATTTCATAAAGTGTTAATTCACATAATAGACAAAATTGAGTTGTTTAGATCGTTTAATAAAGACTCCTGTTTGAAAAGAGAGATGTTTATTTTCGTCGTGTTTCTGCAGAGTTGATATTTTGGTTTACTATAGCAGGAAGTTTTCTAAATAAATTTACAGATAAACTAATTTGTGAAAATAATTATTAGGAAACAATACGACTGCTTCTTAATAATTCCAAACTGATCACTTCGAAGGAAAATGCCTATAATGTAAAGAAGAATCTATCTATCACTATATAGCAGTTTTATTTTTATCTTGTGGCATATTAATGTAGCCAATGGAAATTCTTTTCTTGAGGCATGGTGTCAACAATACTTTTTAAAACATAACTTTTCGAAAAACTTATCGAAGAATTTTCGCAGAGTAAATGATGGCGGCGTCATTGTTGTCTACAATCTTGGTCTTAATTCCAGTTTTCCCTAAGCGCTTTTTTCAGTTTTCTATGTGGTGTTTCATTACTACATGAGTTAGGCTAACGTTCATGTCCCATAACTTCTTCAGTTCCCTAACCAAATCCTCGTATATTTTTTATCTTTTCACTTTCTTTGGAGTTCACCCTTGTGTCATATTGAACAGCAAAGTCAGTAAATTAACACTTACTATTCTCCTTATCTATGACAATAAAGTCCAGTATTCGTACTTCCATTACATCTGTCTGAACTGAGAAATCCCATATCTTGAGACTGTCATTTTCTAGCACTGCCTCTGGCTGATGTTCATAACATTTCTTATTTACACTGAAGCCAAACATACGCCATATTTCCCAATGGATTCTTCCCATTATTATATCCTTTGATTTCTGGTATATATTCATTTCTTTTCTGGTTCCAACCAGAGGCCTAAGGTCAGAAATAGCATCATGACATCTTCCACTGAGCATTTAAAAAAGAAACAAAATAAAAAATCAAACACATTTTACATAGAAAAGAACTTCGTAAGATATTTATTTATTATTATTATTATTATTATTATTATTATTATTATTATTATTATTATTTCCTTTGATTTCTGTTGTATAAACATTTCCTTTCGGGTCCCAACTAGAGATCTAAAGTTAGAAATAGCATCATATTTTCCACTGATCATTTTCGTTAAAATAAAAATACAAACATCACACACATTCTACATAGACAAACCTCTTCGTAATGTGTGAACTGTATTCGTGATTACAGTTGTTTGTATTTCTTTAAGGCATGGGCTACCAGGAATCCCTTCAATGTGTCTATTGGAATCTTTTCCAGTCATTCCGAGGGTAGATAGCAAGACAGATCGGGTTCTATAGCCTTGGATGGCAACTGGTCGCAGAAAGTAATGGCAACCCTTTGTGGGGGAAAAATCTGTCTCGTCAGTCATGTATCGAAATCGATAAAGTTCTTCGTAATGTGTGAGCTGTACTCGTGAGTACAATTTTTTGTACTTCTTTAAGGCTACGACCGGAGTTGTTGATGTCATATTATTATTATTATTTTCCTTAATTTCTGTTGTATACACATTTCCTTCCGGGTCCCAACCAGAGACCTAAAGTCAGAAATGGCTTCATGCCATTTTCCACTGACCATTTTTGAAAAATAAAACTAAGGTCACATACATTTTATAAAGTTCTTCATAATGTGTGACCTGTACTTGTGAGTACAATTTTTGTACTTCTGTAAGGCTTGAGCTACCAGGAATTCCTTCAACGAGTCTCTATGAAACTTTTCCAAGCAAAACGATTATCATTTTACTTCTTCTTCTTCTTCTTCTTCTTCTTCTTATTATTATTATTATTATTATAAAGTATGTTCAATTATTTTTATCGCAGCGTTGGGAGGCCGGATCTTGTAGTTGTCTAATATGACTTCACTTTCTATTAGCGAATTTCAACTTGTTTAAATTAATTCATGCTGCCTAAATATATTTTATTTATGTTACACGACTCTGCAGCATATAAGGAGAATGAAATCACAAAACTTAGACTTGCTCAAATAGAAAGAGAAGTGACAATAGTCAGCATTTCTACTTCATCCCTGAAATCAAAATAATCTAAGATATTCTTAAACTCTCTAGAATCTTTGCACATGAAATCACTTGTACGTAGTATTAATGAAACGAAAACGACACGCGTATATTTTAATTGAATTTGAATTGTAGCGATCCCCTAAAACTGCTGGATCTAGCCAACAAAAACTTGTCGATTATACTGGCAATATCCAGTTTTTTTGTAATTACTTCTTAAGGTCGAAATGATTTAAAGAAAAATAGAAAAAAACCTGAACTTTAGATCGTTGTTCATTCATAATTTTGTTCTGTATGCATAACAATCTTTTAGGAAAATTGGAAAAATACAATAAAAATTAAACAGATATATATTATCGGTTAAATTTAACAAAGTCTATTTAAGTGAGTTTTTGCTGCGTACGTCTATGTGGGCGGATAGTCCGAAAATAACACCACACATTATCTTAACAGCAACTCAGCGCCAAAACACTATTTTTTGCATAAAGACACCACTAAAGGCTCTGTATTTTCGTCCACGATGAGCAAGAGCTGTTTATTTCATGTATTGACAGATAGGCAAAACCTCCGGGGAGGCGATATTTACACACATCTCTGTTTCCATTGGTGAAAGGTATTACCCGAAACCTAACTGCGTTCACATCCAGTATTTGGTCTTTGTAAAATTTCAACGATGCATTCTAAAAACTCTCTGCAAAGTATTCACAGACAGAAAAATTTCGTTAGAAACAAAGAAAACAATACTAAACTGTTACCTGATATATGTTCTCCTGTATGGCAGCGAATGCCGGACAAACTCCTCAAAGATGAAGAATAGACTTGAAGCAACAGAAATGTGGTTCTTCAGAAAGATCCTACGGGTGCGATGGATTGAACCTATATTGGTTAAAATGGAAACAAAAATGAAACTTATACTTAACAGCAGGAATAGGCAGTTGAAATTTCTGAGGCACATAATGAGGAAGGACGGTTTGGAAAACCTGATACTCACAGGGTAGATTAAGAGAAATAAGGAAAGAAGTGCGTAATTTACTTGATGAGCTTGAGTAAATGGGTGGTAGAATAGGGTTTGATTTTAAATAATTTGTTGTTTTGACAGTTTTTTCCAAGCGTCTTGCCATTTCTTTAAAATAAATCATTTACTATAAACCCCTAATAAATGACTTTATTTTAAAGAAATGGCAAGACGCTTGGAAAAAACTGTCAAAACAGCAAATTATTTAAAATCAAACCCTCTCTAAAGAAACAACTGAACACAGAAAATCACGCAAAGAAGAAGTGGTTTTATCCCGTATTCACATAGGACACACGCACATAACTCACTGCTTCCTCCTAAAAGACGAAGATCCTCCTGAATGCATAGCATGCCAGGAGGCTTATACTGTGAAGCACTTCCTGCTTGATTGCGGTGACATGGCACATATTCGAAAATTATTTTACAACGTGAACAACTTGAAAGAACTTTTCGAAAAATCAAACCCCGATTTCTTAGGAAAGTTGGACTATATAATAAAATATAATCACAATTTGGTATCTGATGATGAAAGGGGGAACTTTGATACTTGCCAAGGGAGAAATTTTCAAAGAACAACGCACCTCTGAAAACAGTGAATTAAAAAAAAAGGCAAGACAACACCGAAAAGAAGGAAAAGAAAGGGAAAGTTTTCTTGAAAGCATTTCAACCTTAGTTAAAAAAAAAACCCAAAAAAAACAACTGTTTGACCTTAAATGATCTCTTGCTGATCGATGGGTCGTTAAGTTTTAAACAAACAAACAAACAACAGATTTGGGAGAAATAACAAAAAGACAAAACTTATTAAGAGCTACAAGGAACAGGAAAATGTGGAGGTATATGATCGCCTACGTCATGAAGGGACATGACACACAAAAGAGAAATGAAAACTTCAATAAGCTTTAATGAATGCCAATAGGTGCAATTGGTTTGGTATAATTCAACGATACACATTCACTTCGGCATTTTTCGGTACTGTTATCTTAGCAAAGGCAAGTAATTATGGCTTATTGACCAGAAGACCCATGAAAATTTCACTGTTTTTCTATTTGAATTTTCTAATGAATCTTAATTCTTCAGTTAATGATGACGGCGAGTTCTATGATAATAAAATATCCGTAGAAATTCGCTTATCACATCGTTAAATATTTGAGCTTTACAACTTCAACAACATTTTGCAAAAACAATCATAAATATGAGTGCTAGTCGTTATTTTAAGAAGTGGGTACAAATGAAAAGATTTTAAATTGACATTTTCCATTTCTCTGAAACACTTCTATTTTCCCTTCTTTCTTTCTTTCTTTCTTTCTTTTTCTCACTGAAACTAAGTAGCGTCTCTGTTATGTGATTTCCATGTTTTCACGCGGTCAAAAAAGAATAGTTCATTATGTATGGGGTATTGACACAGCGTAACAGTCATGTGAACTAACTAACAAAGAAAGGGACAAGCAAAATAATAAAAGGATATTTAGTCTTTTCCTCATACACTCGTTTTGTAAAATACATCCATTGGATGCTTTAGTGCACATCATCAGTAATGTTTCTAGCCGAGGTTCATTAGGGGTTTCGGGTCTTTCAGCATCATACCCCCTCTCCACATTGACCCAGCCGATAATGACTTGTGTACCTTCCGTCAGCTACAATTTTTTCCATCTTCCAAACTAAACAACATATGACTTTTCTTGTCAATTTATTGTCCAATTGCCGATGACTTCCGGTTCACCAGCAGTGTAGTCTCTATCATAAAAAAAGGAAGGAAACATAGCCACAATTTCTATCTGATCAGGAATGTGGCGGCGTGCCATACTACTCTTCTAGTCAATCTATTGTCCAATTGCCGATTACTTCCGGTTCACCAGCAGTGTACTCTCTAGCATAAAAAAAGGAAGGAAACATAGCCACAATTTCTATCTGATCAGGAATGTGGCGGTGTGCCATACGACTCTTCTAGTCAATTTATTGTACAATTGCCGATGACTTCCGGTTCACCAGCAGTGTAATCTCTATCATAAAAAAAGGAAGGAAACATAGCCACAATTTCTATCTGATCAGGAATATGGCTGCGTGCCATACGACTCTTCTAGTCAATTTATTGTCCAATTGCCGATGACTCCCGGTTCACCAGCAGTGTAATCTCTATCATAAAAAAAGGAAGGAAACATAGCCACAATTTCTATCTGATCAGGAATATGGCGGTGTGCCATACGACTCTTCTAGTCAATTCATTGTCCAATTGCCGATGACTT
Organism: Acanthosepion pharaonis; assembly: GCA_903632075.3. NCBI lineage: Eukaryota > Metazoa > Mollusca > Cephalopoda > Sepiida > Sepiidae > Acanthosepion > Acanthosepion pharaonis. The sequence goes on from CAHIKZ030004677.1 coordinate 4,314,673, forward strand.
CCGGTTCACCAGCAGTGTAATCTCTATCATAAAAAAGGAAGGAAATATAGCCACAATTTCTATCTGATCAGGAATGTGGCGGTGTGCCATACGACTCTTCTAGTCAATCTATTGTCCAATTGCCGATTACTTCCGGTTCACCAGCAGTGTACTCTCTATCATAAAAAAAAGAAAGGAAACATAGCCACAATTTCTATCTGATCAGGAATATGGCGGCGTGCCATACGACTCTTCTAGTCAATTTATTGTCCAATTGCTGATGACTTCCGGTTCACCAGCAGTGTATTCTCTTCCATAAAAAAAGAAGGAAACTTCCACAATTTCTATCTGATCTGGAATATGGCGGCGTGCTTGGTTTGAAGTGTTAAGTACAGATTTGATTCCACCCCCTCTGAGATATACACACACACACACACACACACACAGAGAAACGCACTCAAACATCACATTCTGCTTACACTTATCCCCCTTCATCCGGCGAAGGAAAAGAAAGAAAAAAATGATTTTTTTCTCCTTCCCACTTTTTCCCGAGCCTCCACCTATATGAGTTATACATATACGCACACACATCAAAATTCTTTCACACTCGAGATTCCTATGTTCTGTCGACTATCCCTCATGTTCCCCAACGCTGTATCACAATTTTATCATTTTTTTTTTTTTTACTCTTTGTATTATTTACAGAGGTTGGAATAGTTTATTGAAGGAAAGTATAGCAAAGTGGCTTAGCCTCCTATCATCTCCACGTAGTGGTTGGTTTCTCTCTGCTGAAACAAGTGTGTGCCAAACAACTTTCGAGGGGAAGTCTCTGGTGAGCACCAGAGGTCCTGTCTCTCTATCGGCGCTTCCGCGCATACTGATTTCGGTTTTATATTTATACTTTAAGACAATCTATCATTTTTAGGATTGCGCGTTCGCTCACATGGTTAAATCCAACTCTATCCAGTTCGAGTTGTCAAAGCCATTTTTAATTAGCCCACTCATTCTGTAAAACATTTCAGCTTTTGTTTTTTTTTTCTTTAAAAATTCCGATTACGGGTAATGATATTTGTAATAATCTGGTTTGCTCATTTCTCATGGTACTGGTAATATTAGCCATTTGCTTATAAGAAAATATTCGGCATTCATTGCACAAGCAGCCAGTGCTAGTTTTTGTTAAAATTTATAACATCTTTCTCATAAAATATTCTTTACACTAACTGTTATCGCTCTTTCTAGTATTTAGATGAGTTACCGTTTAACTTTTGTGTTAAATAGTGTGGAATGTCAACATCTTATTTATCTTTTTATTTACTCCATGGGTTACACGTGCTATCCATTTGAGTTGTTGCTGCTGTTGGTAGTCATGAAGTGATGTGGTTTCAATTATTTTGGTAGATTCACTGTGATTCTCTAGTGAAGTTCACAAAAATAACTTTCTTCCTAATATTTTGCTTCATGTGGAACGTCAACATTTGGATTATGTTATTATTTTGTTCGAGTTACACGTGCTATTCATTTGTAGTTGTTGCTGCCGTTGGTAGTCCTCAAGTGATGGAGTTTCTGTTATTTGGTACTTTCCATTGTTCGACCTAATTTAATAATACATATACAGTAGCCTAAGAAAGTTTTTTAACCAGGAGAAATAAACTACATCCAATTTCAAAATTTAATTACGTAATCCCTATTCAATATAAACCATATTTGGAACTAGTATAGAGTAGGTCCTCCGTTTGCTGGTTTCAATGCTTGTATTCGATTTTCCATGGATTTGATCGAGTTATCAACAATTGTCTGATCCATATTTTGTCACTCCCTTAGCAATGTTTCTTTAAGGGTTGCCACTGACGTGATTTTATTTCATGGATTTGATCAAATTATCAACAATTGTCTGATCCATATTTTGTCACTCCCTTAGCAATGTTTCTTTAAGGGTTGCCACTGACGTGATGTTGTTTCATGGATTTGATCAATTTATCAACAATTGTCTGATCCATATTTTGTCACTCCCTTAGCAATGTTTCTTTAATGGTTGCCACTGACGTGATTTTATTTCATGGATTTGATCAAATTATCAACAATTTGATCCATATTTTTGTCACTACCTTAGCAATGTTTCTTTTCTTTTGACGTGATGTTGTTTCATGGATTTGATCAATTTATCAACAATTGTCTGATCCATATTTGTCCTCCCTTAGCAATGTTTCTTTAATGGTTGCCAATGTTTTTATTTCATGGATTTGATTTATCAACAATTGTCTGATCCATATTTTGTCACTACCTTAGCAATGTTTTTTTTGTTTCATGGATTTTGTTTCATGGATTTTATCAACAATTGTCTGATCCATATTTTGTCACTCCCTTAGCAATGTTTCTTTAAGGGTTGCCACTGACGTGATTTTGTTTCATGGATTTGATCAAATTATCAACAATTGTCTGATCCATATTTTGTCACTCCCTTAGCAATGTTTCTTTAAGGGTTGCCACTGACGTGATTTTGTTTCATGGATTTGATCAAGTAATAAACAGTTGTCTGATCCATATTTTGCCACTCCCTTAGCAATGTTTCTTTAAGGGTTGCCACTGACGTGATTTTGTTTCATGGATTTGATCAAGTAATAAACAGTTGTCTGATCCATATTTTGCCACTCCCTTATCTATGTTTCTTTAAGGGTTTGACGTGATTTTGTTTCATGGATTTGATTTTTGTTGATCCATATTTTGCCACGAAATCTATTTTCTTTTAAGGGTTGCCACTGACGTGATTTTGTTTGCACGCTTTCGAAATCTTTTGTCAAGGTGCTCCCAAACATACTCTATTAGATTCATGTCAGGATTTTGGGCTACCCATCGCAGTGACTTGATTCCTTGCGATTCCTTTCTGGCCTTTTATACTTTTATAACATGGCGCTCCATCTTCTTGAAAACGGTAGACATTCTTGTCAATGTGATTGGTTTCAAATAGTGGGAGTAGTCCTTTCTCAAATATTTGACAGTATGTTGGACCATTCAACCTGTCGTCCACAAGAATCAGCTCAGATTTCTCTCCAAACCAGACAGTGCTCCACACCATTACTCCAATCCGTCCATGTTTCACGGTCGCCTGCAGACATTCAATATTCCAAGACTCATTCTGATTTCTTCAAACATAAACCAGTCTCGAATTAGAATATTGGCAAAATTTACTTTCATCTTACCAAATTACATACTACCAAAATTCAGATTCTTTGCTCACAAATTCTCTCGCCCATTCAATACGAAGGTTTCTGTTAACCTCTGAAATGAAGGTTTTCTTTCTTTGATAGCCTAGCTCTTTCAGAGTCTTTCTCACCGTATATGATGATATTTCCATGCTGTTGGCGACATCTTTCATATTCTGACGACGGTTTCTGATGACTTCCCTATTCAGTGCCCTTTTCGTTCGCTCAGACACGATGCTTGGTCTTCCTGAAAGTTGTTCCACACGACAATGGACTTCTTCATTAAATTTCTTGACAATACTATTAACCGTTTGATGATTAACCGAGAAAAGCCTAGCAATCTCTCTATTTGACTTGCCACACTGACGCCATCCTATTATCTCTTGTTGAAATTCACCAATCTCCTTACTTCCACGAACTTTCATTGCAAGTTATAAGTCAACTCTTGTTCACAGATGAGAGTCGCTTCATCATAACACGGTATTGTTTGAAAAAGAAACAAGAGGCGTTATTAAACAAGCCAAAATTGCTGTAACCAAGGGTGGCTAAAAACTTATCATAGCCCACTGTATGCCATTTTGCAAGCTTTCTCTGATGCTCAACAGACTTGATGTATTTTTTTTTTCATTTCTTTAAGCATTCCGATGTTGTTTCTTTAGTTCTTCAAAAGACATTCTAATTATTATTAAAATACTGATTTTGTCAAGGTGGTCAATCCGAGAATATATGCACGTGTATGTGTGTACGTGTATGTGTGTACGTGTATGTGTGTACGTGTATGTGTGTGTCTGTTCATGCAGGTGCCTTTTTATTACGGCCTTCTCATTGTAGGAATCTGTTAGTTCCTATTTTGTAACTCATTAGAATTGGTAAAATTCCAAAATGACTCCGGATTTCAGCCAACCCTCGTATGCCAACGATGCTAAAAATCAGAATGAAAAAGAATAATTTTTTAAATTGATTTTCATCGAACGTTCAATAAATATAACATTTTCGCTTTTTTACAGTTTCAATACCAGTTTAAAATAAGGGACAATCACAAATACATGTTTTTAATGAGATAAGTAGATTGGGATATTTTGGCAAATTTAACTTGAATTCTCCTCAAGACAAAAAGACGTTTGTGCGTGTTATTTGAAATGGAAAAAAGCTAAAGTGTTTCTATTTCCCTAAAGCGCAGTACTTTATCAAAATTGAAGACAGTGTCACTCCACCACTTTTGAATACAGAACGAAATGCACAGACAAATGAAACAACTTTCCATGCATTTCTTTTTAGAAATGTTCTTGTTAGTACCCTCCTACCACATATCCTACTATAGAGCTGATATGTCCAATACTACCCACGAATATCTAAATGATTTTATTTATATGAAATTTTATCAAAGGTTTTCAGTGACATTACATAATTCACAGGCACAATTTTTTGAAAATATTGAAAGACATTTAGTCCATATAGTGTGAAGAATCCCAGTTGTCAGATTCTACTAGGCAAGTCAATTTCTTCACACACAAAAATGCTATTAACCCTCCGATATTATTAAAAATGTTCACGATATATTTATATTTGTATGATAAATACGCCACGTAAATTTAAACCAATGATATGATTTTATTAGAAATAATAACAATAATTTTTCAATATATTTTATTATTCAAGTCGAGGGTTGTTCCTCATATTGTAATAAAATAGGATAGATATTGATATTTATTTTTAATATCAAATATATAATTATTGCTATGTGTCGTTAGAAAGATATGACCTCAAATGAAAAACGGTGTATTGTAATGTTATTGAGTAATGTGAGTACAACATTGAAAACTGCGGAAAGGTTTAAGAAAAATCATAGAATACAAAAAAATAATGAAAATGAAAAATAATTCATTTCTGTCTGGATTCTGAGATAAGGAGTTATCAATATTTACATTTTTTGCAGTCAGACTAATATCCCCATCTTTCTTGTTACGAGCACGATGTTTCGTCAGCTATGTTCTCCGGCTTTCCTCGGGTGTCTGCCGAGTAACATTCGGAGAATTCCTAACCAAACCGTTTATTCAATCGACAAATTTTTATTTAAGTAGTAGACTACTAGGGAAAATTCCTTCTCTGTTTTCCTCTTTAGATTCATGCACCTTACCCAGAACTCATTTCACTTTTCAAAACACCCTTCAAAACCCCCTTTCGGAATCCCTGTTAGCTACTTTATCACGGTCTCCTTAATCTCTATTAAAAAAAAAACGTCTTTCTTGACCGGTGGAATATTCAGATGGGATAATTATCGTATTAGTCAACAAGTTTCGTTTGATTACAACCCGCACTTTCTCAACGTCTTCAGATAGTCTCTTTGTTGACGAGTTTCTGGAATATGGAATTATTTGTTTTATTTGGTTTTACGGCATATCAACCTCAATGGGTTATTTAATGCCGACAACATTTTTAAGATAGATTCGTATGAATAGAATATGTATTCTTTGGTTTAGATTGGTTTGGTTTATTTTGTTTTACGGCATATCAACCTCAATGGGTTATTTAATGCCAACAACATTTTTTTTATTGCTGGTAATATTGTTTTGTCAAAAATCTGTTTCTGGTAATATTTTTCCTTGAAAATTGTATTGCTGGTAATAATTTTTTTTCAAAAAGTATTGTTGGTAATAGTTAACTATTTGCCCATAGCTGGGACCCTAACAGGTTCTACCACCCTGGCTCAGGATGGACCTGGGAACACCAGCAATTAAAAGGTGGTTCCACGCTCCTCAAAGCCTCCTTATCATAGGCCTTCCTGCTTGACGTAGTTTATCGTCATACCCAGAACAAATTCTTGCTGTATACGGACTTGCGTTTTCATGCAAGGGATTTTTTTTCTTTAATACATTGTTTATGTTTCTACTACTGTGCAAAAATACTAAGACATGTTAGTGTAGCCCAAAATTAACTGTTACATATGATTTGCAGTAAGGACAATAGATTTGTCACTACAATTGGCTTCCTATAACTGAAAATACTCATGACCCAATCTAATAATTAATGGTTGGTTATAATTTAAAACATGACGTCTTCCACTACGGCCCAATTTTAAAGGGATATTTGCAAGTATTATTTTTAGTCTATCTATTCAGGCCTTATACTGAATATCATTCTACTATGAATTATCCATTTACTCAAGCGGTACTTAACAATTTTACATACACAAAAGGCTTAGTTTCCATACTTAAGCATTCCAAGGTACGTTAAATGTGGAATGATTTCAACGGACTCTGGACCAAATATAAAGCCTCGGTATCAAAATTTTAGGCGGCCTTTTGTGGGCGAATCAATTCCGAAACACTTATAACATGGTTTAAGCAAGCTTTTGTTTCAATCAAATTTTGAATCATATTGTGAATCACTCAGTCGCGTCTCATTTCAGACTGAATGGAACGACGATAATGTCTAGTCAGGCATGCGCAATAATATTCCATATGCTAGATTAACTACTAATATTTTGTTAAATTTTTCAATTTTTAATGTCAAAAATCAGTTTGATCACGAAATTTGGTTTGCTGCATCCTCGGAGAAAGTCGGAAAACTACCTCGCCATTCTGATCACATTCACGAACTCCAGCTCGAATCAGTTAGTGAGTAATAAGTGAATATTACTTAGCAGAATCCGTATAAAGCTGCTGGATTATTTGAAATGGAAAAAAAGCTAAAGTGTTTCTACTTCCGTAAAGCACAGTACTTTATCAAAATTGTAGACAGTGTCACTCCACCACTTTTGAATACAGAACGAAATGCACAGACAAAAAAAAAACAAGATGGCCGCATTCCGTTCACTTGACTTGAATACAAAAAGTAATTTCGTAAGGCGGAGTTTTATCAAAAAGTTGGACTGTGTTGAGCAAAAGGAAAACGAAATAGGTGCTTGTTCAACTGAAGGCATGTCATTACCAATAATTGAACAAGTAGATAGAGCATTTGCATTGGGGACGACCACACATTTGGCATTTGTACAAAGAACTGAATCTATTTCTGGTTCTCTCTAAGGTTAAAAATAAAATCACTGGCTGTTTATTGAAATTAGTATTCACAGTATAACTTTGTGGCGAAATGGAAATTCGAACAAGTGTTCCGGATATATGTTTAAACGCTGTATTTATTGAATACACGAGAAGAATGAGAAAAAATTCTTCGGATGATTTTAATAATTTTAATTTCAATAAATGTTTTAAGGCTTTCGCTATGTTCTTTCTTGAAACATTTCGGTAGAAAATGTATTCCACATGTCTGAACGTTTATATTTTAGATAAATATGTTACTGCTTTATTAGATGTATATGTGTGTGCGTCTGTGTGAGTATGCGTGGTCTTTATTCTAACTGTAAGAGACTTACTTGCTGCTCATGTCCCACGCCAAAAAGGCTATGACAGCCTAATAAAACAGAACGCAATTACATGTAAATACTAAAATGCTACAATGCATCCTAATACGTGTGAACCAAAAATGAAATTAAGCAGTGTAAAAAGTAATAACCTGGATATAAGTACAGACGGAAATTTGTTCTAGAAAAAAAGTCTTATGGAAAAGAATGGACATTTTATGCTTATTAAGTTTATTAATGTTTTCTTTTTCTAAAAATGCAAACGACTGTTGTCAAATGTAGCCGTTGTAGATGTAAAAATAAAAAGGAACCGAAATTTGTATCACGTCTAAGATTTCGACTCAGATGAGTCATCATCAGAGAAAATAAAGTATTTTAAGTAGATTATTGTTTTAAAATTGTTGTTATATTTTGTTCAAACGTAGTTGGACAAGCCATCAACTTGTAAAATCAGCGTGTAACACCAAACCGCAGTATAACATGTAAAATTGACGCCATTCGAACAATCTCGTTCAATAACCTTCTACTCGTCGGTCTTGTATTGGATGAACAATAATATAAGCTATTTAAATATTTAATAGTAGATAATAAATTTAATTTCTTTTATCTGGTCCACTGAGGTTCCTTTATAATGTTTCTAATAGAAAATTCATCCTTTATATATATATATATATATATATATATATATATATATATATATATATATATATATATATATATATATATATATCCAAATGTAAAAGAATGAAAAACAATATAAATTCAAACGTTCATAACATTAATTTAAAAAAGGGCTCAATACACAAAGTAGAGCAATAAATATTTATTATAAACTGTTACAATGTAACATGCAAAGTACTGCGACAAAAATGCATATTTGTTTCGACGTCCTGGTGCTAATAAACGATTTTATTTAAAAATACGATTTATGAAACATCGCTTCTTTTTAAGATTTTGGAAAATTTTCCATAGAAGACAAACTGACTGTCACGGAATGTTTCCGAGACAGTCAGTCTTGGACGGAGGAAGAATGGCATATGTCAGTGCTGGTCTGAAAGAGACTATACCCGCATGAGGTAATTTTGGATTTCTTGCTGTATAAAATATGTGCTCTGTTATAATAAATACATTTAGCTCTCTCTCTCTGTGGATCAGTTTTATTATTTGATATTACTAGGATCCCTTTTGGTTTATATAAAAACGGATTACCTGTACTATAAATATATATATATATATATATATGTGTGTGTGTGCGCGCACGCGTGTGTGTGTGTGTATAAACTGAGTAAGAAAAACGCTGTAATTATTCTTATAGATTTTATTTCCCCAAGTACTTTCAATCTCATCCGAGATCAACTTCAGCGGTGAATTCCTACGACAAAGAATTAATGTCAGTTATGGGAGCATGAACGATGTAAAATTCAAAAAATGCACCGCTTTGTGAAGGAGATAATTTATATAAATTCTTATTAAAAATTGTAATTACTTGTATTAAAATATTGTTTTAATTGTACCTTTTAACAATTACTATTTAGATATTTTAAAACCGTGCTTTTATAAAACTTTTGGAACTATTACTCAAAATAGATTTTATTTATTTTTGGTTGTAATTTTTAGAGAAAGGGCTTGTCGAATTTGAAGTTTTTGTTTTTTATATTAACATAAACAAATATAATCCAACATAATATAAATTCTCAGAACCAATGAAATGTTTATAGATTCATATATAAACAACCAGTATGTGTCTATCTCTGGTACAAGTAAATGCTTATAGATTAAAATATAAACGACCAATTTTTACATACTCACAGACTCAAATATAAACTACCAATATTTACCTATACCCGAACCAAGTAAATGATTATAGGCTGAAGTAGAAGTAGAATTTTTTTTAAAAAAAAGAGTAATTTCGATATTACATAACCCCGTAGATATTGACAGGTCATAAAATCTATCAACATAAAGGAAATTTAAATCCAGAATTAATGACATCTTTCTCGTACAAGTTTTCTCTACTCGAAAATAATCAATTGCTGTGGAGCCAAACCTGGATCCTTATGAAATGGGCTACGGGTTTCGGTTGATTGATTTTATGACATGTCAACACCTATGGGATGTCGAATGTTGCCAGCGACAATTTTTGTTGACCACAATTTTGAGCGTATATTAAAATTTGCACCAGTGAAGGCAAAGACAGGCGCAGATTTAGGCCTTACCAACACCTCCCTTTGTAATTTTTTTCAACTTGACTTAAAACATTTTTTTTTGTTTTTGTGCCATTATGCTTTCATAATTTCTTTATTAAAGATTTAAAAATACGATTTATGAAACATTCAGATAGATCATTGAAGTTTTTGTTTTTTATATTAACATAAACAAATATAATCCAACATAATATAATTTCCCAGAACCAATGAAATGTTTATAGATTCATATATAAACAACCAGTATGTGTCTATCTCTGGTACAAGTAAATGCTTATAGATTAAAATATAAACGACCAATTTTTACATACTCACAGACTCAAATATAAACTACCAATATTTACCTATACCCGAACCAAGTAAATGATTATAGGCTGAAGTAGAAGTAGAATTTTTTTTTAAAAAAAGAGTAATTTCGATATTACATAACCCCGTAGATATTGACAGGTCATAAAATCTATCAACATAAAGGAAATTTAAATCCAGAATTAATGACACTTTCTCGTACAAGTTTTCTCTACTCGAAAATAATCAATTGCTGTGGAGCCAAACCTGGATCCTTATGAAATGGGCTACGGGTTTCGGTTGATTGATTTTATGACATGTCAACACCTATGGGATGTCGAATGTTGCCAGCGACAATTTTTGTTGACCACAATTTTGAGCGTATATTAAAATTTGCACCAGTGAAGGCAAAGACAGGCGCAGATTTAGGCCTTACCAACACCTCCCTTTGTAATTTTTTTCAACTTGACTTAAAACATTTTTTTTTGTTTTTGTGCCATTATGCTTTCATAATTTCTTTATTAAAGATTTAAAAATACGATTTATGGAACATTCAGATAGATCATTGAAGTTTTTGTTTTTTATATTAATATAAACAGATATAATCAAACAGTATTTAATTTCCCAGAACCAATGAAATGTTTATAGATTAAATATTTTAAAAATTCTTCGTCGTGGAATATTTTATTGATAACTGAAACGCTTGCCTTCTTGGGATTCGACTCTATCATATTTTCATCATTTCACTCAATTAATAATGTAATGGACAATTATATCGTTTTTCTGTAGTTTGACGATATTCACTTTAAACCTTTTTGTGATAATTGAGTTGCTATAATTTTGTAAGAGAATACGATACGATTATATTGTCAAATTTTAAATCCCCTTCAGATAAAATAATTCAAATAAAGATAGACTTCTTTTGAAGAACCATAACATATAATATATATTACTGGCCTTAACTAGTATGCATAAATCGAATTTTGGCAGCGTATCAGACACTTAAATAGGGGCAATATTTTAAGGTCTTCTCTTAGATACGTCTCTTTTTACAGATAATTAAAATCGCCATCAAAATAGAGAAAATTTAAATTAAAAAAATAATTACCCAGGATTACATCATGACTTTACATTCCGACTACGTTTCGCCAAATTTTATACTCGGGCCTCAGTGCTTAATGATTGGTGAACGACGTAAATATCGATTTTAAATTAATTATATGGCTTCAAACTATTTAGAGATTCCAAAGTCAAGCAGATTATCAAACCTGAAAGAGTTCAATTAAAAATGTTCTTTTTTTAACTTTTGATTCGATAAAAGTTTGGTGTAAGTTTCTTTAAATTAAAAAGAAAACGTAAAAATAGTTTTGCTTTCTATGAAGCTGCACATTTGCCTACAAAAAATATTGGCCTCAGTCAAACGATTAAATATTTAAAAATATGCAAACGCAGATCAGAGTTTAAGTTTAATAGTAAACAATAATCATTCCGATCATTTACTAGTAAAAAAAAAAAAAACTGCGCATGCGTAAGATTTAGATCGTCCATATATAAATGAATATTCATGGTGCTAATTTTATTTAAGTTTTATTTAATCGCTCACTGGAAATATAGAAAAGCACCCGTTAATAGCAAAACAGCAAAATATGATAGTTTATTCTCTCGCACTTCTCACCTGTGGAAGTCTCTTTAAGATAATTCATTTTCTGTCAATATGATCTTCAAAAATGAAAATGCAACTCCAATCATCATATTCTGTCTGTTAAAACTATGTCTCTTTATTGTCCTCTTTCCCCCAAAACGATTTCTCGTTTTCGTTCAATGTAAGTAAACATTACGTTTTAGTGGGTTTATCGGCTTAATTATACAGGCATAAATACACCGAAAGGCTATTGTTAGCGTGTTAGTCACTAAAACCTTTGTTAGTCATTCCAATAATTTCTCTCTCTCCTCCTCTCTCTCTCTCTCTCTCTCTCTCTGTATATATATATATATATATATATATATATATATATATATATATATATATATATATATATATATCCACTATTAGAATGACTGGCAAACGTTTAAGAGACTAACGCTAAAAAGCTGCAATCCAATGTATTTATGTATGTATGTTGATATATATATATATATATATATATATATATATATATATATATATAGATAGATAGATAGATAGATAGATAGATAGATAGATAGATGTAAATATGAAGAAATATAGTTTTAAGGTATCCTATATTTATAGGATAAAGTGTTCAATATCAGAGACAGAGCGAATGTAAATATAAATGTGTGTAACCTGACGAGTGCGTTTAGCATGAAACAGTCTGTCGCCTCTGAGTGTTGATTTAAATGTTCATTTTTAAATTTACACACACGCACAAACCCACACACATCTACACAGACACACACACACACACATATATATATATGTGTGTGTGTGTGTTTGTGTGTGTGTGTGTTTGATTTATTTATTTACCAGTTTAATAAAAGTTTTTAACAAGTATTTGTGAATCTGTATATAAATACAGGATACTGAATAAATTTCTACATTTCCCTTTAATAACGTTCCTCATAAATAAAACACATTATCATATATCCTTGTATTGTCATTTCTTTTACATAGACAAGTACACGCACACACAGAGATAGATATGAAATATATGAACAAATTATGCAAGATGTAATATATGAAAACCATTCGGCTGATCAATTTTATTTTCTGTTATCAACGTTTCGTTCAATAAGAATGACCAAAAATCATTACCATGGCAACCTTCCGACTTAGTGTGATTGGGATTCATTCTGAAATGTTTTTGAAAATTTAAATTAATATTTTTTTTTTAAAGTATTTATGAATCTGTATATATGTGTGTGTGAGTTCGTGTATGCGTGTGTTTATGCGAGTGTGTCTTTATATATATATATGTGTGTGTATATATATATATATATATATATATATATATAGAGAGAGAGAGAGAGAGAGAGAGAGAGAGAAACTTTAACAGACAGAGCAGAACAACTCAGAAAGGAGTACACTTTTGTGCAGGGAAGTGGAGTAAACGTTTTTTTCTTATTTTAGATGGTCGAAATTGCTCAGTCCCGGTGATTCTAACCCTGTGGCAGCACCTTCCTCATTGCAAGGACTGGTATAATATCGATGCCGGCGTGTCAGTAGTCCCAGGAACTTGGTAAAACAATATATTTCTTTGACCCATATGTATACATATGTGTATGGCGCTCCCCACGTTAAAATGACTTTGTATCACATACCACCTCAGTGTGGAGGCACAATAAATAACTGCCAGTGTAAATAGCTGGCACACTGTAAAAAGTACTGAATACAGCAATACAGAAAAATTATATTATATTGTATGCACTTAGGGCGACTCAACCAATCTCACTCCATGAATATATATACCGGTGTAACAGCAAAATTGTCCAAATAGTGTAACAGCATAATTGTCCAAATAGTGTAACAGCAAAATTGTCCAAATAGTGTAACAGCATAATTGTCCATCTCACACAATGTTTAATATCTAAAATAAAATAAAAAAAGATAGAAAAAAAAACCCACTAAACTAATCAGTTTTCTTTTTTCAAGTTTTCAGATAAGACGTTTAGACATCCTGACAACATTTTTTCGTAAGAAGCATTGAAAACGCCTTTGATTTATTCAGCTAAAAAGAGAGAAGGTTAAAAATTATTTTTTTGTGTCAGAGCCAGTGTCTTCCCAATTGAGCAATAGTGAGAGGGAAAAGATCATTCAGGCCTTCAGTAATGGTACCTACATTTATACTCTGGCTTCCATCTTCAAATTCCATTCAAGTACCATCAAGAGAACGGTGACTAAGTTTAAAAAAAGAAGGAACAGTAGAAAGGAAAACTGGATCAGGAGGTCACAAGAAGAGAGATCATCATTTCAACTAAAGAGATCAATTAGAAAAGACCCAACTCAATTCAGAAGACGTTTGTCACGTGAGAGAGAAGTTTCAGCTATGACAGTCCAAAAAGAAAAAAAAGACTTGAAAATGAAATCGTACGTGAAACGTGTGAGGCACCTTGTTACTCCAGGACGGGAAGTTAAAAGGTTATAGAGGGTGAAGATCAACTTGAATAAGTTGGAAAATGATGGTGCAATATATATATATATATACATATATTTGAACTCTATTTCAATAGTTCATAAACTTCCATCCTGATGAATTAATAATGAACACGCCATTTTCGTTTATGGTCGATTTCATCACGACTCTACTGTTAAGCTTAGAGGGTAATTTCTTATTGCTCAAACTAGAGTTAAATAGTGTTATAAAAACCTCGGAGAACTCCAGTAGGATATCTTTAATCATTTCTAAGATACAACGATTCAAAGCTTAATCTAACAATTGGACAATTCTGCTGTTACACCCCGTATAAAATATATATATATATATATATATATATATATATATATATATATATATGTGTGTGTGTGTGTGTGTGTGTGTGTGTGTGTGTGTATGTATGTATGTATGTATGTATATAAATAAAAAGAAAGAACAGTATGATATATAATCCGGTGTTCTTATAGGTATTTTTATTTTTACAAAATAGTGCTCGATGTAAATTTACAGAGCATTAATATTAAAATTAATTGATTTAAAATATGTTTTTTCCGCTACACAGTTTCTAACCATGTTTCAAAAATGGAAGCTAAAAGCCACAATTTAATTTTGCAATTAAATTAAAGACATTAGTTCCATTTCATCCTCAAGCGAAAAATTCTCTTGAGGATGAAATGGAACTAATGTCTTTAATTTAATTGCAAAATTAAATTCGTGGCTTTTAGCTTCTATTTTTGAAACATGGTTAGAAATGTGTAGCGTTAAAAACCATATTTTAAATCAATTAATTTATTATATATATATATATATATATATATATATACCGGGTGTAACATCGGTGGTGGCATTCTTGCAACTCGGGTTCTGTCTGAGTAACTCAGATGCCTATTTCACTCCAACAAAGATGTTTATTTTTAATAAGTCTGACATATTTCGGGCCGAACTATTAAGAATAAAAACATGCTGTGCGGTTTTAATGTATTTTTTTTTTTAAGAATATGGCTATATTTCAACTTCGTAGGTATAAACCTTAAACAAATTTACTGTTCCTAATCATAACAATATTATCTGAATAAAAGTTCTTACCTGCTGTTGTTCCAAGGTCCATCCTGACTCAAGGTGGTAACACGTGTTAGTTGCCAGCTATGGGAAAATAGTGAGCCCCAAAGCAAAACTCAACAGTACACTGTTTACAAAATTAGAAACAATATATTTTTATAGCAAAAAGACAATAAATACAGCACTAAAAGTTATAAAAATACATTTTGATAGTAAAATTACCAACAATAGATTTCATGATCTATAAACTATATATCTTAAAGCCATATCTTTACCATTAATGTATAAAATTATGTACAAAATATCTGTAATTGAAAGGATAAAAATACGTACAAAATAAGTTGATATGCCACCAAAGAAAGTAATATCTACAGTGTGCGATGGATAAATTGTCTTTTAAAGTAAGGAAAAATTAAAATAACCCTGTCACCTCATTTTAACAGATATATTTACCAAAATTACACAAAAATATCTTGAAATACTGAAGAGTAGATTTATTCGATTCGATGAAATCGCCATTGGCTTCAAACACGGTCTCCAGTCGACTTCGGAATCTCCTGAAACTCTTCTGGACGGTCTCCTTGTTCAAGTTGGTGAATGCTACCATAATCCTTGCCTTCAGTTCATCTTTGGTGTTACAAGGAGTTTTTTGATCTCTCGCTCAACTGCGCCGCACAAATAATAATCAAGAAGGTTGCAGTTTGGGGAGTTAGGTGGCCAGATGTAAAAGATGATGTGGTCGCATAAATTGTCTGACAGCAATGACTGGATTCTCATGCTTTTGAGGTATGGTGCAGAATCTTGTTTCCAGACATAGCATCTTTCAGCATCAACTCTCTTGACCCAGGGTAGCACAACCTCCTCAATCCTCTTGATGTAGGCCCCCGAGTTGGACCTGAGGCCCTGTGAGAAGATGAATGGAGACATAATCTCACCATCACTAGTGATCACTCCAAACACCTTAATAATCCCTATTAGACTCATTCAACTCTTTCCGAATCCTCTGCATTATCATCAGATTGTCACCCAAGCACTCTGAAATGTGCGTATTGAAGTTTTCGGTGCGAATGCCAAGCAGTAAAACATGCCGTTTCCAAATTTTTGGCTGAGTTAATTGCGTCATGGCGCCCTTTGTCTCACAGACGGTGCCCAACTGAGCCTACTATACTGTGCAGTCGACAAAATTAAAAACAAACAAGGCGCATGCGCGAAAATAAAAATGTAAATGGCGACAATTTACTAATTACGCTCTGTATTTAAAGCAAAAGGACAAATAAATTTTATCGGTAGTTGAAGGCATACAATTGCGTTTAAAATATATTTAGTTGAAGCTATAAAATTATTTTCAAAATATGTAGATTTCGGCATTAAAACGACAAAATATTAATAACAAAAACTACTTTATCAATTCAACCTTTTTAAAATAACATTTTTTAAATCATTTCACCCCAAGAAAGGCAATAAAATAAGGAGTTACTGAATTGTGAAAGAATAAGAATTAAGATGGACAAATTGTTTATCACCATGCCTATTTTTCTTTTTTAGTCATTTCATCACAAGCAAGACAATAAAGCCATTAAGGCATAAGAAGCTACTGAGTATAAAAGAATATAAGAGAAGGAATAAGATTAAGGAGCGAGAACAATAAAAGAACAGGAATTAAGGAGACAAATGTTAACGACGATATTGCATTTCAACTTTTGAAGATCAAATTTGACTGGGAAGGAATAAGACCACATGCAAGAAGTGCGATAGATGAAACTGTTACAATAGAACTTACCATTACAACTAGCCAAATAGTTAAAATTCTGCAACCTAGTTGCCAATCTAGTACGAGGCTTAAATCTTTAAATTTGAGGTGCAAAGAGGAAAGCTTATCAGAACGATTGCACGAATAAATTTATAGAAAAGACAGTGGTGAGAAAATGACTGAAACAAAGATGCCATTTCAGGTTCGACGATATTTCAGATTATTCTTTGTATTTTATTAAGAATCTCTAAATGCATAACAGGAGCACCAGACCAGATGTGGCAGCAGCATTTAATGCACGGACGAATGGTAGATTTATAAATGTGTAAAAGAGATTCTGGCGAAAAAAAAAATGCCTAGCACAACACAGGGAATTATATTTTATAGCAGCAGATCTCGGATTTAATTATTTTCTCCTAATTTAAATCTAAATTCAAAATATGAATTATTTATTTCATTTATATTAGGCACATTTCCCCCATATTCCATCGGTGAGAAGTTCCACTCGAACAGCCTCTCGCGAACTACTGCTCTATGAAACAGACACCCAAGAGGATGTTTCTCCGATCACTACAATATTACAAAATGTTCAAGTTTAAAGATAACCATTATCTTCCCCTCCTAACTACCTCTTAACGTAACTCAAATGCACTCCCGGACATTTTTACAGGGTGAACCTTATTGTAAAAATAAAATAATTACAAAAATACCAAATATTAATTATTTTACTTCAGTTGCCATCTACTGTCTTCCTGGAGCCAGTGATTTGGTTCGAACACAAAAAACAACCCAGACATTTAATTATATCCCAAAACCAAAGCTGTGATTTTTTTTGTCCTTTATATTTTTAGGTATCACGGGATAACACTATAGTCTATCTTTGCTTTCGTGACTTTTATTCCGATTACAGTTGCCATTTTATCCTTGTATATCCTATTATTAAAATTTAAATTGGTCGTTCATCAAAAATGGCCATAAATAAATTCAGATTTATATTTCTCAAATCAGAATGAATATAGACAAAATATTAACATCCTAAGGAAAAATTATTTGAGATTCATGAATTATATTTTGATCTCCTCTCAAAGATAAAAACGAAAGAATAGGGATTTTTGTTCAGTGGCATATCAATATCTAAGGCTTATTTAATGCCGAAATCTAAATATTTTGAACGCAATTTTATGCCTTCACTTACAGATAGTGTCTACAAAATTTTGTTTGTCTTTTTTTTTTTTGGTTAGATACAATTTCTGTAGAATATAAAAATATATTGTTGATAATTTTGATATCTCTATTTATAAAAGGCAGGATGTGTGTGTGTGTGTGTGTGTGTGTGTGTGTGTGTGTGTGTGTGTGTGTGTGTGTGTGTGTGTGTGTGTGTGTGTAACGAATGGACGGCTCCAATTTTCGACGGACTTGCACCAATGTTTACATGCGCGAAGGCCTAGGCCGACCTTGCATTTCCCAACTCCCATCGATAGTGGAAATAATCGATTTTTCCATGGTTCTATGGCAGTTTTCATGTAATTTGCGGCCATTTTCTACTGACCAGAGTGAGAGCCTATAGCTGGCTGCCACGAATAGGCAGGAAGATTCTATTGACCAGCGTGAGAGCCAACAGCTGACTGACACGAATGTTAACTAGCATGCTAGCATGCAAAAAAAAAATCGATAGCTGCATTCCTCACAAATGGGAAAAATTTAAATCTGCATGGCACTTTACTCCAATTGGCTCATTCGCTTGCTTAAACTGAACATTGATTCTGATTCTGCAGAACTGGGTTGGGTTTGAAAAGTATTTGTTGTTAACATTCTTTTTTCATTCGGTTTTTCCAGTTACGAGTCCTTTTTTAAAGCTGATCGTTTTGTGTTCATTTTGTTTAGTTCTTTTTTCGTAACAGTTTATGTTTAGCATAAAGCTTAGAAAAAATTCGCAAGACGTAAGGCATGTAGCAACATCAGCACGGCAAAGGGCACTCCTTTAAAGGCAAGGAAGGGCAAAAATATTTTAAGTCAGGTGATAGCTATTGCTGTATGAGTCGTACGATTTTTGAATCAAGCACGGGCAACGCCGGGCCATGCTGCTAGTAATAATATATTGCCACTGATTTTACTATAATCTATTTTTATACATTACATTTTATAGTAAAAATTACCAACTATGTATCTATATAATTGGTAATTTTACTATAAAATTTAGTGTTGGTAATTTTATTATGAAAATATATTACTGGTAATTTTTCCTACAACAATGTAATAAAGTGCAATCTTGCTGCAGAACTAATAAAGGAACAAAATAGCCAGAATTCTCCGAGAAATTATCTTCATTGTTCAAGTGGAAAAAAACTTGATCAGTTTGATAAGCTCAAATTGGCAGCTGATCTCAAAAGTGACTTAAAATTTGCTGTTAAACTTGAGCAATGAACGGCTTCTTAATTTTAACGCTTACAAAAGGAAACTGCTCTCTATTAATCATCTAGGAGGCCTCTTTCTGTCTTCGATCAGCATGGCTAATGCTAACCTCCAGAACAGTGACTTGTTGCGCAGTCTCGGGCTAACAGTCACCTGCTAGATCTGCGTCTGGGAAAGTTGGTTCGCTATATCGTGCTAGACATTTTTTTCTCTCAGAAATCTACATATTTATAAGTTTACCATTCGTGCATACTCGAATATTGCTGCTACATATGGTTTAGTGCTACTGCTATATATTTAAAGGTTGTTGATAAAAATTCAAAGAATCTGAAATGATATAGATCCTGACCTGGCACTCCGGCTTCAGTCACTTCCGCACCATCGTAGTTTAGTTCCCCTGTGCCTTTTTCTATAAATACTTTCATGATAATTGCTCTGATGACTTTTTCTCTTTGGTACCTTGACTTTATGAATTTAAGAGCAGAGCTAGATTGGCAAGAAATTCTCATCATTTTACAGTTTAAATAGCTAGATATAAATGTAAGTCATTTGCTACCAGTTTCCTTTCTAGCAATTCTTCCCTTTGGCTTCCGTATTCTTGCTTCCCAGCCAACTTTGATCTTCAAAAATTTAAATCCAATGTCAATCGTTATTTTATCATTATTATTATATTTATTTATTATTATTATTTATTATTTATTATATTTTATTATTATTATTGATTAAAAGATATTTTTAATCTTTATTTCCTCAGTTCTATCTCTACTACTCTTTCTCTCTCTCCATATATATATATATATATATATATATATGAAGAAAAATATATACGGAAAAAACAAACAAAAATCCTTATATACAATTATGCTGTTTTAATGTTAATATGTCAACGTCGGACGTTTCGGTCTAATAAACCATCCTCAGGAGATATTCATAAATTATGTACATAAGAACAAGACTTATCCAAACAGATAACTGAAAGTTTTATAAGATCAGCTTTCAGTTATCTGTTTGGATAAGTCTTGTTCTAATGTACATCGTCTTTGTCATGTTGTATTGATAATGTTATATTTATGAATATGTCCTGAAGATGGTTTATTAGAGCGAAACGTCCGACGTTGACATATTAACATTAAAACAGCATAATTGTATATTAGGATTTTTGTTTGTTTTTTCCGTATATAATTTTCTTCATACTGTCGGATCTATATCCATATATTTGCTTACACACACACACACACACACATATATATATATATATATATATATATATATATATATATATATATATGATGAAGTATAGTTTTAAGGTTTGCAATATTTAAGAGTTAAAGTGTTTAGTATCTGGAATACAGCGTATGTAAATATGACATTGAAGTCAACACGCAATCGCCAGGCCATATTCGTTGTCTTTTTATCGACTATTTATATATAGTGATCAGTGAAGCATAGCCAAAAACTGCACTCGAATCCAAAGTCATTCTCACTCAATAGCCCCTAGAATAATTTGAAATACAGCAGTTACCACCCATTAAAATAACCGTTAGAACAATACAATAAACTACCCACAATGCAATATAAATAGTCGAGCAAAGAGACAACGCACATGGCCTTACGACTGAGTTCATGCATGAAAAAAGACTATCACCGCTGGGTATATATATATATATATATATATATATATATATATATATATATATATATATTAACTGATTTAAAAATTTTTTTGTTACAGTAATAACCATGTTTCAAAACTGAAGCTAAAACTTCAAATTTAATTATATAATTAAATTAAAATCATTAGTTTTGTTTTATCTTCAAGCGACTTTTGGAATCCAAGATTCACTTGACGATGAAACAGAATTAATGCTTTTAGTTTAATTATATAATTAAATTTGAAATTTTTATTTTCAGTTTTTGAAACATGGTTATTACTGTGTACCGAAAAAAAACATATTTTAAATCACTTAATTCATAATATTTATGCTCTGTAAATTTGCATTGAGCACTGTTTTGTAAAAATAAAAATATCAATAAGAACACCGTACTATATATCTTACTGTTCTTTATTTATATATATATATATATATATATATATATATATATATATATATATATATATATATATATATATAAAAAGAATTAATAGATTTTATTTTTTAATCCTATGTATTTTTATTACTTCAAAGGTTATTTTTAGTGGATACCAATATTTGTTTAGACGTTTCGCTTATTTTAAACAGTATTTATTTCGTTTACCGTCCTGCGTACATGAGAAAACTTAAAAAAGAAAATTTGCATTACGGCAGGAGTCGAACCTGCGCCTCTATTTTTCAGAATGAACCACCCTCTAAACTGACGTGCTTTCTCCACTCGGATCCGAAGAGCTTCACAATTAAAGTCCTCTGACTAGTTAAGATGACCCCGAAACATATATGCACAGTTTTTTTTAACGTAAACAAAGCAGATGTCTAATGTAAACAAAGCAAATTTCTAAAAAAAGAAATTAGTACACGAAAAAAATACTGTTTAAAATAAACGGAGCGTCTACTTAAATACAGGTATCCACAAAAAATTTCTATATGATCTACCTTATGCATTCATAAATCTATCATTCATGTGTGCATTTAATATTGCTGCCATATCTGGTCTTGTGCTCCTGCTATATATCTCGAACTTCTCGACAAAATCCAAGCAAATGTCTGTAATGTTATCCGTCCGAATCTGGAACCTCAAATTCTCTCACCTTCCCGACGCCATGATGTGGTTTCCCTCTGTCTTTTCTATGAATATTTTCATGACAATTGTTCTAATGATTGGCAACTAAGACTCGTCGTTTTAGTGTTGAGATAGCTTGATGTAACCAGAATTTCTAAGTCTCTTTTCTCGCATATAAGCGCTCTTCCCTGCCACATACGTTCTTCAAAACCTGAAACCTGTTCCTTTATTGTCCTTTCTCTTCACTCAAAAGAATCATCAAATATGGACGACCGACTCTTCTATTAAAGACTAAAGTAGGGACAACATTGATTGTTTGTGTGCAGATAAAAAATATATTGTTGATCATGCTTGCTCTTTCAGTCCAAATCAGATTAGTCGTAGACCAATGCTGGTTACATTATAAATATAATCTTCAAGCTTTATTCTAAAACTATGAGTCATTTAAATACTTAAAAAGATGTTCATGTGACATAATAACTGCTATTATTATGTCTGCAAAGCTTATAAAGAAACGTTTAAAAGATTAACTGAAGAAAATTGACAATATTTAAAATAATTACCAAACGCTGTATTATATCTTTACCAAAACAAGAACCGCCACTGGACATGAGGGAGAAAATAGCGTTCAAAAATGTAATTAACGTGAGCTATTGGATTGATTCGATGAAATAGACAGTATATATGTATCAAGAAGAATCTATGCATTTTCAGGAGTTCCAAGTGAAATAAAAATAACATTATAGCTGCAATTAATACCTGTTGGAATAATTTGAACTGCATTTTGTTTTTTTACAGTAAGGTTCACCCTGTACAATGCCGCAGCTAGTCGAAGTAAAAAGTTACGTTTAAAGGCAGTTCATACGCATAGGAGAAGAGGAATACGGTTGACTCTAGACTGGAAAAGATTAAGATTGTTGTAATTGGTGAAACATCCTCTTTGGAGTCTGTTCCACAGAGCAGTGGTTTCTGGGAAGAAGCTGTTCAAATGGAACTTACTTCTCACCGATAGAATACAAAGAGAATGTCGGTGGTTTGCTACAATGGAAGTGGCATGACAGGTCCAAGCCGTGATTGTTTGGCCTGGCAGAACCAAGCAGTGTAGTTCGTCCGAGCACTTTCCATGGAAATAGCGATAGAGCAATGAGAGGCTCACCACATCCCGCCTGTGAGAGAAAGGTTGGAAGGCGGGGGGAAATAATTCTTCTGCAATAAGGATTCGGAGACGCTTTTGAATTCTACCAAGACTGGAAAGCGAGGACTTATACACTAAATTTCACTCAAAACAAAGCTCGAAATCCACTGAAGGAGTAAGGACTATAGAAAAATGATAATGCTGAATGAGTCGTGTGATATAACCGAAAGAGAATGTTGTAGGGAAATCAGGATAAGGTAGAAATATGACGACAGAGAAAAAGATTGAAGTGTCAAGAGAAGCAAATACGTGGGAATATTTTCAAAAAAGCGTTAATTAATGAAAATAGGCAGAGCTTTCTGTTTATATTTGGAACACTGTGAAAATGAGGATGATTTGACTCCGTGAAAGTTACAAATCGAGTCATATATTTCTTCTTCTTTGGGACGTGTTCCTTTAGGGCTGGGTCCTGGGTATAATGATAAATTACATGCGCCTGCAAGGCGTCTGATCGCGGGATTGGAGGTTTCAAGGTGTGCGGAATCACCTCTTAACTGTTGTCCCCAGATTCACCCTGACCCGGGGTGGTAGAACCTGTTAGGGTTTTAGCTTTGGGACGCTTTTGAACTCTATCAAGACTGGAAAGGGAGGACTGGGCAACTCCCACCCAAATATGGCAACTGTACTTCATTTTCGGTTTACTTTGGCTTTTATAAAGGTGAAGGATAGAATGTTGAAAGTGCACAGTTTGTTTTCGTGAAAGTATATGAAAAAACCTACATTGCAATGCATACCAAACTCTATTCTTGTCCGAAATGTAATTGCATTCAGAACAAATGAAATATTTTGCTAGAATTTATGATGTAAATTAATGTTAAAGTGCATCGAAGTTGACTGATGTGTTAGAAATACTTTTAAGCTCATTTGATGATGTTAAAATCAAATTGATTAGCCAAGTATACGATGGTTAGCTGTGAAGGCAGATAAACAAAACACAATACAAGCAAAATTGAAAAAATCATTTATATAATTTCATTTTTATACACATATAGTTAGTTATCTGTAGAAGAGCCGAGTAATTTAATGAAGTAAACATGTTTTCTTTCATTTGTGCATATTTGGATACAAAGAGGAGAGCTTATCCCAACGAGATTTAATATCAGCAATTAATCACAAGAACGAACTATAGATCCAGTACTGTGTCAGGTATAAAAGAATTGTATGAAAATATGAAAAGTACCTTTCAAAATATTTTTAGTATTGTTTGTTTAATGGAAAATTAATTCTTCCCAGTCATTTAATGCTGAAATTTAAATTTTGGGATAAAGCATTAGTAATTTCTGTTACAAAAGTCTATTGCTGGTAGATATTGTTTTGAATAAATGTATTATTCTCAATTCGTCTTTTACAAAAATACATTCCTGGTTCATTCTTTTTTATATAAATTTTTCCTTACAAAAAATATATTTCTGGTATTTTTTTTACTATGAAAAGTCATTGCTGGCATTTCCACTACAAAAATGGATTCATGGTGTTTTGACTCGAGTTAACTATATGTACAGAGCTGAGACTCTGACTCTACCACCCCGGGTCACGGTGGACCTAAGAACAACAGCAATTAAGAGGTGGTTCCACGGTCCTCAAAGCCACCCGATCAGAGGCCTTGCTGCCGGATGTGGTTTATCGTCATACCCAGGACGGCATATTTGAAGCAGTAATGGAAAACGTGTTGAAGATTGACCCTGTGAAACTGAAATAGATTTGGAAGAGTTTATTGCTTCACTCTCGTTTTTTGGGGTTTTTTTTACACAGTAGGTGAGAAACATTTTAATAATAGACAGTGTAAATATCTTAACGTAAACGTTAAAATAATTGATTTCCTTCGGTATTTTAAAGGCTGTTATAATTATGAACATTATAAAGATATTTTCCGAGAACCAACGACAGATATTGTATAATTAAATGACTCAGAACTTCCTCCCACAAAATGAACCAGAGGACAATAAATGGACCATAAAAATTATATATTCCGAAATAGTTCAGAATATCTTATTGCTAGTGAAGGATATAGTCGCTCGCATCAAAGAATTCTTCATATTTGGAGTAACTTGATGGAA
>CAHIKZ030004677.1:4342500-4397500 GCA_903632075.3 Acanthosepion pharaonis
TAATTGTTAGACTAAGATTCGTAACGTTATTTCTTAGAAATGATTAAAGATATCTTACTGGAATTCTCCGAGGTTTACACAACACTATCGCACTGTACTTTGAACATTAAGAATGTATTTAGCTCTAAGCTGAAATGATGACCCCTCTTGCTGCTGTGACCTCTTGATCCAGCTTTCCTATCTAGTGTTCCCTCTTTTTTAAGTTATTCACCATTCTCTTGATGGTTCTTGAGTGAACTTTGATGATGGAATCCAGATTATGACTGACCGTATAATTAAAAAGGTCTGAATGATCTTTTCCCTCTCACCATTGCTCATTTGGGAAGACATAGTGGTGCTGGCACAAAACGAATTTAACCTGTTCTATTTCTAGCTGAATCACCCAAATAGTTTTTCATTGATTCTTACGACAAATGGTGTCAAGATGGCAAAACGTCTTATCTGAAAACCTGTAAAAAGAAACTAAATTAGTTTAGTGTTTTTTTTAGATATTAAACATTTTGTGTGATGACATCCCATTCGACAATTTTCTTGTTAAACCCAGTATATATATATATATATATATATATATATATATATATATATATATATATATATATATATATATATACTAGCAACATGGCTGGCGTTGCCCGTGTTTGATTCAAAAATCGTACGACTCATACAGCAATCGCTATCACTTGACTTAAAATATGTTTGACCTTCCTTGCCTTTAAAGGAGTGCCCTTTGCCGTGCTGATGTTGTTACATGCCTTACTTCTTGCCTATCTCACACTGCGAATTTTTTCTAATCTCTATACTCAACATTAAATCTGTTACGAAAAAAGAACAAAACAAAATTAACACAAAATGATCAGCTTTAAAAAAAGGACTCGTAACTGGAAAAACCGAATGAAAAAGAATGTTAACAACATATACTTCTTCACACCCAACCCAGTTTCGGCGGAATCAGAATCAACGTTGAGTTTAAGCAAGCGAATGACCCAATTGGAATAAAGTGCCATGCAGATTTAAATTTTTCCCACTTGTGACGAATGCATGCTAGTTAACATTCGTGTCACACAACTGTTGGCTCTCACGCTGGCCAATAGAATCTTCCTGCCTGTTCGTGGCAGCCAGCTATTTGCTCTCACTCTGGCCAGTAGAAAATGGCCGCGAACTACATGAAAACTGCCGTAGAAGCATGAAAAAATCGATTATTTCCACTATCGTTGGGAGTTGGGAAATGCAACGTCGGTCTTGGCCTTCTCGCTAACTTGGAGCATGTGCATGTCAATTTTGGTGCAAATATAATGGATAGACAAAATAATGTGATCAGCTTGCAAAAATAGGTATTTTTCAATTCATGCTTTTCCATGTATTTATAAACATCAAACCGGCATAAAAGTAACTGCTCAGCATTTAATCCTTTACCTTGCTTTTACACTTAATTAAGTCATTATTTATCTCCAGGTAAAAGAGGTTCATACTAAAATGCACGAATGTCGGATTTTCAAAGAGGACAAATAGTTGGTGCTCGATTAGCAGGAACCTCTTTGACCAACACGTTTGAATTATTGAATGTGTCACGAGCTGTAGTGTCCACGATTATGACAGATTACACAAGACAAAATATAATCAGCGAAGAGAAATAGTGGATGGAAACCAAAGTTCACTCCAAATGACCGACGAACTTTAAAACGAATTGTGGCAAAAAATCATAAAACTGCTGCATCAAAAGTGACATCAGAACTCATTACTCACCTAACCAATACAGTTTCTATACACACAGTACGTCGGGACCGCCACAAAGCTGATATCCACAGAAGGGTTACGATTCCTAAATTTATGTTCATAAAGTCGAACGCCAAGTTGCGAAAATAAACAGTGCGGTGATCACAAAAATTGGACGCACGAGGAATTAAAAAAATGTTATTTCGTCTGATGAGTTTTCTTTCACATTATTTCCTAAAAACGGTCGTGATTATGTCTGGAAATCACCGCTTGAAGCCTAAGATCCGGATTTCATAGACCCAATAGTCAAACATGGAGGGGGGATCAGATTTGGACGACAATTTCCTAGTATTCTTCTGGTCATATCATCATTTTAAATGGTATAATGCAGATAAATATCTCGATATTCTCAATGACAATGTCCTTGGCTACTTCCTACTGAAAGTGCTAGATTCCAAGATGATAACAACAGCCATCATAACGTAATTAAACATCATCCCTGCCCCCGACACAATCACCTGATCTCAAGATAATTGAACCATTATAAAGAATTCTAGAGCAAAGAGTGAGAAACAGAGTTCCTCCCCCCATCGTCGTAGAAGCAACTTTACGAGATTTTGATTGAAGAATGGGACAAAATTCCACTGAAAACAATTCACAACTTATGAAATTCCATTCCACGTAGAATCAAACGCAATTTTAGAAGCTAATAGAGGTACAACACCTTGTTAATCAATAAATAAATATTTAATCCAGGTGTTCACATTATGTTGTCTAAACTCTGAATATAGCAGTAGGAAAGACTCGAATCTTGGTTCTAATTTTGTACCGATAGGGAAACGGTGAATTACAAAATTTCAAAAAAAAAAATTAATTTTTGAGTTTTAAATTTTTAATTTTACAATTTTGGAGTTTTAAAACATTTTGAGTTTTAATTTTTTTTTTTTTAGTTTTAAATTTTAAAATCTTTTTGGAAATGCTGTATTTATATTTTTTAAAACACAAAAGAATTTAAAACCAAAAAAAAATTAAATTCATCGATTTCCCTCGGTATATAATGATAACTGATACTTATATTCAATTCTATCAACTGGGCGGTGTAATGATTAGAAAGCTTGTCTCGATAGAACAATTACGACTGAGTAGTGAGTTCGATCCTCACTGGGTGACCCATACTTTCGGCCTTGTGCCATATCCTAGCTACGCTTGGAAAATCACTATATAATTCCATCAATAAAAATATTACTAACGATAAGTTCCATCGGGAAGAGAAACACGTTTCACAACAGTACTGCAATTTGTCATTCAACTGCCTAACATTTCCATTATATATAGAAATATATATATCATATTCTCCCATCTTAAAATATATTACTCGAAAACCAATCCTGATTCTTAGTAATAAGCGAATTATTTTTATTAATACTTGAATTATAATTTCATTACTACGATTAGAAATACTCTCATATTTTCGTTACAACGTACAATATACATAGAACGTAACATACATCGTAATATAGCAATGTAATATTACATTAATATTATAGTATAATATATAGTACAATATAGAACGTAATATTGCACTCTATATCTATCAAACAGATGTATGTGTGTCTGTCTGTGTATCTGTCTATATTCGTGTGTGTATGCTATTTATGCACGTCCACATTTCTCGACCGATTTTGATGAAATTGTACAGACATGTTGCACATTTACCAAGCTAGGTTGCAAGCTACTTTCCAATCTCCATGCCATTGGTTTTGGCAGAAAAAATCGATAAAACTGAAGGTTGCTATGACTTTTTGCAAAAACCAAGTCTAAAGACGGATGGGTTAAAGTTCTTTGCACTTAATGCAAAACATAGTTTATGTTACGAGGTTTATGTTGAGTGCTTGATAGTTTTCCTGCTTTCCAAATTTGACATGTAAATTACATATGACAAACAAATTGTCTTGCGTGAAACTTTGGTTTAGATTACATAAGTTAAGTGGACGAAATCTGCGACAAACTAGTTCGAAAATCTGCTTTTGCCATTTAGCCAATAATTTCTTCATCTGATTCCATCCTAAATTGGCATTCGAACAACCTTTGATCATTGAAGCGTTAAAAGGAAAAAAATTCCCGAAGAACCTCTTATTAATCCCAGCTTTACAGTAAACGTGTGACGAAGGAGGGGGGTGTATGCCTTTGCACTTGCAATTAAATCAAGTTTTTTGACGCTTCATCCCTGCTTTTGTTTGATTAGATTTGTGAACAATTTCATACTATTTGAAAGCTATTACGGCCATAGAAAATTTACTGAATATCTAAAACATTGAAACAATTTAACCCTGAGAAACAACCACACAAGATGGTTTCATGGAATTCCTTTAGTAAGAACAATCAAATACTTGCGAAGGACAGACCGTAAAAAAGACAAGGGAGGAGTAGCTTAGTATACCAACGTATGATGCATGCAAGTAGGGACGCTGGTAAACATTTCCAGACTATGGGCGTGAGTATACAGGGGGAGCGGTTATGCAATTGCAGCCATGTACACCCGGGTAACACCAGGTACCTCGGTTGGTATAATATACAATGTAATATACAGCATAAAATTGTATACACATCTGTCTCCCTTATAAATAAATGAATAATATTTAGCAATAAATGAAGTATATTTCTATGATTATGTTCTGAAATATGCAAAATATTTTCATTACAACGTAATATAGAATATAATAACAAATGCTAATGCAATAATTTTTATACAACTTAATATTACAACGTTGTCATATACAACTAAATATAAAACGTATGGATAAAAATTAATAATTAATACCTCTATCAATAAAAGGCAGGATGTGTGTGTGTGTGTGTGTGTGTGTGTGTGTGTGTGTGTGTGTGTGTGTGTGTGTGTAACGAATGCACGGCCGCAATTTGCGACGGGTTTGCACCAAAATTTACATGCACATGCTCCACGTTAGCCGGAAGGGCAAGACCGACTTTACATTTACCAACTCCCATCGATAGTAGAAATAATCGATTTTTTCATGCTTCTACGGCACTTTTCATGTAGTTAGCGGCCATTTTGTACTGGCCAGAGTGAAAGCATATAGCTGGCGTCCACGAACAGGCAGAAAGATTATATTGGTCAGCGTGAGAGCCAACAGGTGACTGACACGAATGTTAACTAGCATGCAAAAAATCGATAGCTGCATTCGTCACAAGTGGGAAAAATTTAAATCTGCATGGCACTTTACTCCGATTGGCTCATTCGCTTGCTTAAACTCAACGTTGATTCTGATTCCGCAGAACTGGTTGGGTGTGAAAAAGTATTTGTTGTCAACATTCTTTTTTCATTCGGTTTTCCAGTTACGAGTCCTTTTTTAAAGCTGATCGTTTTGTGTTCATTTTGTTTAGTTCTATTTTCGTAACAGATTTAATGTTTAGTATAGAGATTAGAAAAAATTCGCAGTGTGAGATAGGCAAGAAGTAAGGCATGTAGCAACATCAGCACGGTAAAGGGCACTCTTTAAAAGGCAAGGAAGGTCAAACATATTTTAAGTCAAGTGATAGAGATTGCTGTATGAGTCGTACGATTTTGAATCAAGCACGGGCAACCCCGGGCCATGCTAGTATATATATATATATATATATATATATATATATATATATATATATATATATATATATATATATATATATAATGTTATATTCAAAGTAATATTACAAAGTAACATTTTCATTAAAATGATTTGAAATTATCAGATTATATGAATCGTATTCGTTAGATTTAAGGTGATTATATTTTCATTACTATGACTATTAAAAGTTCGATGCAGAATCAAATATATTACTCGAAAATCAATCCTTTTCTTTAGAAATAAGTGAATTATATTTAAAAATTATTGAATTATATTTTTCGAACGAGAATCAGTGTTCAATACATCTTAAAATGTGAGACCCTTCAATTTCAAAATACACATGTTGATATTTACATGAAAAGCAAGATCTAATTTTCACACTGTGGGATTAAAGCCAGGTGTTTCTTACTTTCTTATCTTTTAAACAACGTATTCATTCATTTTTGTTTTACTTAATCAATATCATCCCTTGATCCAAGTGATATCAGTGTGTGTAATCTCACTTAAGCCACATGATTGAAGAACAAGAAAGATATTCCAGTTATCCGTAATATTTACTGGGAATAAACAGCATGGATGTGGATGGAAAACGATTTCAGTAAGTACACAAAATTAGAAAGACGTCTAAGACAGGGCTACGTTTTTCACACCCGATTTATTTAACCTCATAAATGCGATCCTCATGGAACTGGAAAATTTATCTGGATTTATTGGAGTGCATAATCGTATCTGCGAAAGATGACTGAGATGACTCAAAAGAAAATTGAAATCACATTTAGAAAAGTTATCAAAAGGAAGCAAGAAAGGATTGTATTCCCAAATGCAGGAGCCGAAAAAGACACACCCAAAATGTGTCGTATGGAATGGAGACGTTAAAATCAAGCGGGAAAAGATATTGAACTACTGAGTTCTTCAGTAATAGATGAATTACAACATAAAATATAAGGGAATCTAGAATTATAACATAATACATTTGGTAACGAATCATTACAACATATCTTATATCTGAATCTTTATAACATGATATATCTGAGAACTGTGATACATTTTAGAACAAAGAATTAAGATAATATTTCTGGGAATAAATTCGTATAACATGATACACCTGAGTACCAATAATTACAACTTAAAACATAAGAGAATTAAGAATTATAGCATAATACACCTGGGAACAAATTATAACGTGATATATCTGAGAACTATGATACATTTTAGAACAAATATGTATAACATTTCTGGGAACAAATGATAATAACATGATACATCCGAGAACTAAGAATTACACCATAAAACATAAGAGAACTAAGAATTACAACATAAAACCTAAGAGAACTAAGAATTACACCATAAAACATAAGAGAACTAAGAATTATAACATAAAACATAAGAGAACTAAGAATTATAACATAAAACATAGGAGAACTAAGAATTATAACATAAAACATAGGAGAACTAAGAATTATAACACAAAACATAGGAGAACTAAGAATTATAACATAAAACATAAGAGAACTAAGAATTATAACATAAAACATAGGAGAACTAAGAATTATAACACAAAACATAGGAGAACTAAGAATTATAACATAAAACATAAGAGAACTAAGAATTATAACATAAAACATAGGAGAACTAAGAATTATAACACAAAACATAGGAGAACTAAGAATTATAACATAAAACATAAGAGAACTAAGAATTATAACATAAAACATAGGAGAACTAAGAATTATAACACAAAACATAGGAGAACTAAGAATTATAACATAAAACATAAGAGAACTAAGAATTATAACACAAAACATAGGAGTACTAAGAATTATAACATAAAACCTAAGAGAACTAAGAATTACACCATAAAACATAAGAGAACTAAGAATTATAACATAAAACATAGGAGAACTAAGAATTACAACATAAAACATAAGAGAACTAAGAATTACAACATAAAACATAAGAGAACTAAGAATTATAACACAAAACATAGGAGAACTAAGAATTATAACATAAAACATAAGAGAACTAAGAATTATAACACA
Organism: Acanthosepion pharaonis; assembly: GCA_903632075.3. Classification (NCBI taxonomy): domain Eukaryota; kingdom Metazoa; phylum Mollusca; class Cephalopoda; order Sepiida; family Sepiidae; genus Acanthosepion; species Acanthosepion pharaonis. The sequence continues at coordinate 4,349,879 of CAHIKZ030004677.1, forward strand.
AAACATAGGAGAACTAAGAATTACAACATAAAACCTAAGAGAACTAAGAATTACACCATAAAACATAAGAGAACTAAGAATTATAACATAAAACATAGGAGAACTAAGAATTATAACATAAAACCTAAGAGAACTAAGAATTATAACACAAAACATAGGAGAACTAAGAATTACAACATAAAACCTAAGAGAACTAAGAATTACACCATAAAACATAAGAGAACTAAGAATTATAACATAAAACATAGGAGAACTAAGAATTATAACATAAAACATAGGAGAACTAAGAATTATAACACAAAACATAGGAGAACTAAGAATTATAACATAAAACATAGGAGAACTAAGAATTATAACACAAAACATAGGAGAACTAAGAATTATTGAATAATACATCTGTGAACTAAGAATTTTAATACAAGACATAAAAGAACAATCGATTATAACATTTTATTAAGTGTTCACTTTTTTATTGTTTGTTTTTTTGTTTATTGATGTGCGGGTGGTGTAATGGATAACGTTTTGGAATGAGGAATCTGTGAACTGGAAAGTTCTGAATCCATCTCCTCCCTTCGCCAGTTATGGGTTAAATAATAGGACTTGTAATCATTGTTATTTTCACATATCGTTAATGCAATTTTCACTAGCAAAAAAAAAAAGGAATTATTCTTACAATCTGAAAAAATATGTTCCTACTTTACACAAAGAGTTAATAAGCTGTAAAAAAAAACTATCAAACTTTACTATTTATGCAAGAAAATAATTTTAAACTTGACACTATTTACATTATTCGTCTTTATTATCACGTTCACGACATTTCGACCGTTGTACGCTCAAGCCTTCTTCAGTTGATATTTGTTGTAATTTCGAACCAAACCTTTTATATAGTCCATGGGGGGTAGATTGTCTTTATTCCATGTACCATGCGTTTGCATAGATACATTTTAGTTACTTCGCATTGATAACTCTCCACAGTTTTGTTCTCTCTGCTGAGACCAGGGATTGAGAACAAAAATCAATCAACCAACGTTTTTATCCACTGGGTCATGTGTCCTTGGGGACACTAGTGATTGAATTTTGGGGAATTATAAAGCTAATGTTTCAGTAGCCTTTTTACCAGAGCTCATATTACAATTTTTTTTCACCTTATTTGTTATCGTTGTTTTTCTCTAGCGCTCTGTATTACTGGTTCCTATATTGTATTTATTTCTATTCTTTCCGACTTAGGTGATATTTGTAGCCAAGCATATGCGCCGATTCCTTACGTTTTCGTATTTTCCAGCAAAACAGTCCTAACAATGTAAATATAAACAGATAATTTTAAAATATGAAAAATTTACCGATATTTTTTAAAGAAATATAGTTTAAATCTGTACGTGTTTCTTTAATAACGGCAACGTAAATAATTGACTTTCTTCCCTACTGAAGTGGAGAATCTAGGAATATGGTGGATAGATAAATACTGACCCCAGACAAGAGGGGGGTGATATTGTAGTGTTTACTAAAATAAATATTCTGGGTAGAACAGCGTTCTTACGGAAAGAATACGGAGAAAATAGAAGTGATTCAATTCTCTGGATGTAGCAAGGCGGTACTTGATGTTGTTCATGATGACGGTCGTCTTTGAGTATAGAATCCAGAGGTTAGCAGTGAATATTTCGAAGACAGTAGGGAAGCGTAGTTTAGGTTAGCAGTGGATATCCCAGTAAAGTAGCAGAGCGTAATTCTTCCTTCTATTCCTCTTCGCCTGACAAGCTGGTACTGGACATTCGGATAGAGTAAACAAAATGGCCGCCTTTATACACGACGGATTGAATATTCTACGTCTTCTGATTGGTTAACCTTCTATTGGTGGACTATAAAATGAGTCAAGTCATTTGAACTGGCTCACTAGTGCATATATATACACAAAAAACTGCAACACTTGACGGTAAGGGTCTGACCCCATGGCACCAAAGAATGAAGCTTGTGTAAATAGTTGCTATGGAACTGGCGATGGAGCAGTGATAGGCTTTCGACGAAGTTACTGGGATAGTTTATGAGAAAATGCGGTCTGGAAAATGTAATACTCACAAGACGAATGAATGATTGACAGCAGGAAAATTTACCTAATGAATTAGTGTGAATGGATGGAACATCAGATACTGGGAGTTATGGTAAAAATTCAAATATTGCCGGACGTTGTGGAGAGTAATAATCGCCCACGTCCTGAAGTGATACGTTACACAAATGATGGCTATGATGCAAAGATATCTCATTCGTGGTAAAAGAAGAGTTAGATTTTTAATCTAGCAAATAATGATTATTTCCTATTTCCGCTTACATGTTTGTATTCATTTTCTAATGTTTCGTCCGAATTAATTTCTGCTTTAATCAATAAACGAGTAGACGACACTAACTTCAGCTGTGTGAGTTTCCTCCGGCAATATCAAATTAGAGAGGCACGTATTCAGACACTTAACTCAAATAAAGTACCTTCAGCTATCAAACACGAGCAACAAAGCAATATTTGCGGGACGCCTCTACGTGTGATAATAGATAACAAGCTATTCATCTTTTATATTTGTTCACCTAATGCAAGGCCCAAAAGCCACTCAAGTCAGAGAGTTACTGAATGAGGCTGTTGAAAGTAGGTAAAAGTTGGCCCTAGAAATGAAGAAATTACGATCGAAATATCCTCTCGGCAGTCTCTTCCACGAAGTAGCTAATCGCCGTATTACGTTGTCAGAATGGATCTACCTTCTAACCAGTGGAATACAAAGGGAACCATTCGTCTCTGTATACGTGCCATGACAGATCTTAGCTGCAAATGTCCGAACAAGAGGAAATAAGGAATGTAGCTTGTCAAAATATTTTCCATGGAAGTAAAAATAGAGTAACGAGAGGCTAGTGAGTTTCGTCTGTGGAAAACGGGTTGGAGGATAGAAAATAATTAATCGCCCAGAAGGTCACGTAAACACTGTGTGAAGGCTGAAAAGTGAGGATTGAGCATCTCCAGATATGGCAGCGATACTCTATTTTTGGGTCTGACTCTTGTAAAGCTAGAGCATGGTAGGAAGAATTAGATATCTTTTGAAGCGATATAAAGAAGCAGCCACTTTTCCAGCCTCTTTAACAATGGATCATATGTATGTTCCACTTGAGGTCTAGGGTAAATTTAAGCCCCAATATACATATCTTACACATTTATAAGTCTACTGTTGTAACCTAGGGAAGGTGACTGGATAGAATAATCAAACAAAATTTGGTAATGAATGATAATACCTAGGACAAGAACAACACATATATGATTCGTCAACGGCGCATAGAAGTAGCCAACTGCGAGTAGTGAATTCCGCGATGAATCTCCAACTCTAGAATTTTTATAGAAAATTACCAATAATGAATTTCATAGAAAATGACCAACAATACATTTTATAAATACAGTGTAACCCGGATATAAGAGACCCGGATATAAGAGAAACCCGGATATAAGAGAGATTTTCTCTGGTCCCAAATTAGAGCCTGTGTTAATGTATATAAAATAGACCAAACCCGGATATAAGAGAAACCCGGATAAAAGAGATTTCTTCTCCGGCCCCGACAACTCTCTTATATCCGGGTTACAGTGTAAATGACCAACAATACATTTTATAGTACAACCGCCCAACGCGGTCAATGTGGCACAAGACCGAATTTAATGTGCTCGGCCAGAAATTCCCAGTAGACCCCGTATAAAACGGAGTCGGGTAGCTGTTTCTCGAGATGCGACACCCCTTTCGACATAGCCACGTCTGGGGACCCTCTCTTCCACGAGGCAGAGAGTTTGACCATCACAACTAGTGACGAATCTCCAACTCTAGGCCAAAATCCAGTATTTACTACTGCATTCATGTGAATGGGAACATACCCATTATTGTCCATAGCTATGCTACAACATATACCATTCGTCCGGGCTTAAAATATTGGAGCCACATATGGTCTAATGCTACTGCGATATAGTTAGATATCCTTGATAAAATCCAAAAAACAATCCACTGTTTCCACTGAGGTTAATTATTCACACCCCGTTTCATTTATTGAATTCACAATTAGTGTGCCAACTCTGTTTTACGTATTAATATATTTTGTATGAGCTTTTACTGGACAAGATTTATCAATTGGCTTGTTCGAATGATAAACTGAAAGGAAAATGACCAATGATACGGTAACCTTAAGGATGTTTTAAACCGTATCCTGTATTTAATTTCCAGGTGGTTTCATTCAGTTGACTATATCTGGGTTTGGAATATCTAGCCTGTTTCATTTTAGTACTACCCGGCCTACTGATTAAACTCACATATTTGCTGACATAAATATTTTGAGTCTAATCCCTGGACCGAATATTCATTGCCTAAAACTCAGAACAGAACGAGAAATAACTGAACAGAATATCATATGGGTTTATTAAAAAAAAAAAAGAAATTGTAATTTATGTCAGAGCAGATTGGAATTGATGATAACCATGTATCGATATGTAGGCTCAAAATCAAAGAAAATTAACTGTGGTGCTGTCAGCAGCGTCTTATTGCACTTTCTATTTTTATTATTACGTGTGCGTTCTCATGCGTTTTTGTTCAAAAAAGATTTCATACCGTTATAACCTTTTTCTTGTCTATATGCGTGACATCAGTTGGTTGGTTGATTTTGCTTAGCGGTATATCAACCTCTACGGGTTATGTAATGCCAAAATCTAAATATTTTGAACAAGTTTATTGCTTCAACTAGATATATTTTGACCGCAATTCTATGCCTCCAGCAACAGATAAATTGTATTGTTGGCCATTTTCTATAAAATGTATTGTTGGCCATTTTCTATAAAATGTATTGTTGGTCAATTTTCCTATGAAATCTATTGATGGTCATTTATATATAAAATGTAGCGTTAGTCAGTTTTCTATAAAATGTATTGTTGTTCATTCTCTATAAAATATATTGTTGGCCACTCTCTATAAAATATATTGTTGGTCATTTTTGTATGAAATCTATTGTTGGTCATTTTCTATAAAATATACTGTTGGTCATTTCTATAATATGTATTGTTGGTCATTTTTCTATGAAATCTATTGTTGGTCATTTCTATAATATGTATTGTTGGTCATTTTCTATAAAATCTATTGTTGGTCATTTCTATAATATGTATTGTTGGTCATTTTTCTATGAAATCTATTGTTGGTCATTTTCTATAAAATATACTGTTGGTCATTTCTATAATATGTATTGTTGGTCATTTTTCTATGAAATCTATTGTTGGTCATTTTCTATAAAATATACTGTTGGTCATTTCTATAATATGTATTGTTGGTCATTTTTCTATGAAATCTATTGTTGGTCATTTTCTATAAAATATACTGTTGGTCATTTCTATAATATGTATTGTTGGTCATTTTTCTATGAAATCTATTGTTGGTCATTTCTATAATATGTATTGTTGGTCATTTTTCTATGAAATCTATTGTTGGTCATTTTCTATAAAATATACTGTTGGTCATTTCTATAATATGTATTGTTGGTCATTTTTCTATGAAATCTATTGTTGGTCATTTTCTATAAAATATACTGTTGGTCATTTCTATAATATGTATTGTTGGTCATTTTTCTATGAAATCTATTGTTGGTCATTTTCTATAAAATATACTGTTGGTCATTTCTATAATATGTATTGTTGGTCATATTTCTATAAAATATATTGTTGGTAATTCTGTTTTAAATATGTATCGTTGGTAATTTGTTTCATAGATAAAAATGTATTGCAGCTATTTTTACTATAAAAATATATTTTTATGCTTACATAGTGTTTCCTTTTTGTTTAGAGGTCAGGGCGGACCTAAGAATAACTGCAATTAAGAGGTGATTCTACGCTCCTCAAAACCTTCAATCTCCCGATCAGAGGCGTTGCTACCGAATATAGTTTATCCTCATACCCAGAACTAGCGTGACACCAGTGTCCTGTTTTGTGCAGTCTGTATGGATCTAGTTGGAACAATACGTAATGTTTCCGCTAAAAATTAAGCTGATGACAGAATCAAAGAAAATACATGTCATCAATTCGAAAGATAGGCGAAAAGTGAGAAGAGTATAAAAATAGTAAACCTGTAAATGTCATAGCATCAAACTTGCGATGATCTCACTCACGCGTAAGCACCATTACGCAAAACTAAACAAAAATTATTATTAATTGTTAAAGGTTCTATATCAATGAAATCTCCAAAAATATAAAAAGGAGTGATAAAAAAGCAAATGGATTATGCTTGCTATAAGATAAGAATAAAAAGTAAATCGTCTTTAGTCTGACGATCTCAAGAAAGTTTCATGCCTTTGCCCAGATGCAGTTTAAATTCATCAGTGAATATGTTGGTCGCTTTAAACTGCTTTATTCTTTGTACTGTGCTAACGAGTATTAGTCGTGTGTCTGTAAATTATGCTGTAAAGGCAGCTGTAGATTTTGTTGAAGTTTTAGATAAACTAGTTTTAAACTGAAAGCATTTACCTCAATAAATATTTAACAGTTATATCATTATGGGGACTATGTCAGAGTAATTCATCATCTATAAGGAATTAACAAATGGAGAGTTTCTTGAGGAGCAAAATGTTGAAGAAAAAGAAAGAAAGAATGAAAGATGAAGGTAAACAAAAAAAAAAGGTAAAGAATAAAAGAAAGATAAAAGGGGTTTGTTTAATTTAACCTTTCACTATGCACTGAAAGAAACGGAAGACGTGGATCAAATTGCCGAAAGTTACCTTTCCCTAATAGGAAAATAAATGATGCACGTAGTTGTAGGTAAAATTATGATGAAAAAAGAAGCACACTAATCAAAAAAATAGTAGATATTTCCTGAAAGGAGAACATCATATCCCACGGAGGAAACGCAACCAAGTTCTTTCATTTTGGTGACAGTTAATTGATGACGAAAATGGCGATAAAATTGGTGAAATTTCTATGGAGGATGGTGTTATGGAAGATGATGTTATGTATTATGATAAAGATTTCATTTTATTAAAAATGAAAAATACATGCACTCTGAAAAAGTATTTCAAATAGACATAGTGGTTGGGATAAAAGGATTCTCTCGAATTTATTTAAATATTTTTTTCTAATCTTCAGTATTGAAATACAATGTTCTAGAATGCATGTTGCCTAAATTAAAGAGCGAAAGGAAATCTCATTAATATTTAATAAAGAGCGTATTTAGAATAAGCCTGGCGTAGGTGTATTTTTCGACAAAAGCGAATAATCATCCTTGAGCTTTTATTTGAAACACAAAGATAATTACTATTATTAATTGTTTGTATATTGGTGAGACAAAAAGGAATACTTTTCTTTACCGACGCGTTTCACCCCCTGACGAAACGCCTCGGTAAAGAAAATTATTCTTTTTGCTTTTATTCATATTGTCTTTTTACAGGTATGTATTTTAGTTATATCTGAATTTTTATGTATATCACTGATTATGTGTATTTTATAACTATATTATCAGGTATTGTTATTATTTTATTTAAATATATGCATTTGAGACGGTACAGCACAAGGATATATTTGAACTGCTAGGAAAACTCGATCTATTTCGAAAGGATTTTAGAATAATCCAGAACTTATATATTGGGAACAAATGGATGAAAAATGAATTGAGTAGTTACACAAAAATAGAAAGGGTCGTGAGACTAGGATGTGTTTTCTTCCAAGATTTATTCAACATCTACAGCAAGGCTATCCTAAGAAATCTGGAGACCCTACCAGGATTGCGTAATATTGACAATAAAGAAGCGCAGATGACGCTGTCTTCACGGCAAAGAAAACTACAGGACCTCCTAAAATGAGTAATAAAAGAAAGCGAGTAAAAAAGGACTAACCATCAACTGCAAGATGACAGAATGTATGGTCATCAGCAAGAGGATAAGACTCATGATACGAGTTACAGTTTGAAGATGTCAACATGAAGCAAGTAGAGATGTTTAAATACCTGGGAATTGATTTAAAAGAGAATGGTAAATACGGCACCGAAATCCAAACACGCATTGGACGAACGGAAGAGACATTCCAAAAGCGAAGCAAATTGCTTAAAAACATAAATGTTTCGTTAAAATCAAAAACAAAAGAGTGTTGGAATTCTATGTGTTTTCCATCTTCTTGTATAGCAGTGAATGCCGGGCTATCCCAACGGATGTGGAAAGATGCGGAGACAAAGAAATGTTGTTCTACAGAAGGATACTGAGAATTCTATGAACGGAGCAAGTAAGCAACGATGGTGTCTTAAGAAAAATTGCAACAAAAAGAATCCGTACGATCAGTATCAGGAAGAGACAGCTGAAGTCGCTTTGGCAGATAATGAGTAACAGATAACTGAAATCCGAAATAACTGAAATTTTGGATTGGTCTTGCTCTTATGTCCATCGTCTTTTTCATGGTGAATTGAATATGGTCTAATGTTAATTATGTTTTATGAATATGTCCTGAAGATAGTCTATTAGACCGAAACGTCCGACGTTGACATTGTATTAACATTAAAACAGCATAATTGCATATTAGGATTTTTGTTTGATTTTTTCCGTATATTTTTCTTCATACTGTCGGATCTATATCCATATATTTGCTTACATATATATATATATATATATATATATATATATATATATATATATATATATACCCACGGAATCATCAAAGATAGTTCTATTATTTATTCAGAGTTATCCTTGTTTGTAAAAGAACCGTATTCAAAACTGATTAAACTTAAAATAGATTGCAAACTGCATTTTTGAGTAAAGTATAAATAAAAAAAGACAGAGACAAAACGTAAATCTTTAACAATAATTTTATTTTGAAAATATTTTTTTGATAATCTGCTCATATGAGTTCAAAGTCATAAAAGTCTAGGTCTTCAGTTACGAATTGATTCGTTTGAACTTTTCCCTCAAAACAAATTTAGGAGTAAAATATACATTTTTCAAAATCGATTGAAAATATTTAGATATATTTATTGCTATTATAGACGGGTTTCACAATCCATCCTCGTCCTGGGTATGACGATAAACTACATCTGTTAGGCCTTTGATCGGGAGATTGGAAGTTTTGAGGAGCCTGGATCCACCTCTTAACTGCTTTTGTTCCCAGGTCCACCTTGACCCTGGGTATTAATACTTCTTGGCGTCCCAGCTATGTGAAAATAGTGATCCCAACACACAAAAATCAACAGTACATTTTTATAATAAAAGGAACAAGGTATTTTTAAAATGAAATGACTATCAAGGCAACACTAAAAAACATAATAAATTTTTATAGTAAAGTTACCAGCAATACTATTTGTACTTTACTTCTTTAAAATGCAGTTTGCAATCTAGTTTAAGTCTAATCAGTTTTGCAGTCTAGATTAAGTTTAATCAGTTTTAACATTGGAGTTTGCAACTAGTTTAAGTTTAATCAGTTTTGAATATGGTCCTTTTGCATACAAAAATAACTCTGAATAAGTAATAGAACTATCTTTGATTCATACACAACTATGTCAAAATGCAGGCACATTTTAGCAGCTGATAACTCACTTAATTTTTATTTATTTTCAGATTTAACCCGTTAAAATAATGATGGCGGACAAGTTAAACTTTGCACAAAATTAAAACGGATTTGAAGTCTGAAAATGCAATTGAAGCTCAAAGAAGGTTCGGGAGGGAGTTTCAAAGAGACGTACCATGACTATGATCTACAAAATATATATCTAAAAACCATACCTTTACTCTGAAAGTATAAGACTCTGCAGAAAATATCTGTAGTTGAAGGTATTTAATTGCGTTCAAAATATATAGATCTCGGCATTAAATAACCCATAGAGGTGTTGATATGCCACTAAAGAAAACCAACCAATCAAACAACATTCCATTCAAAGTTCTATAGGGAGATCCCCTCAACCACCTTAGCACTAATTTCTGATAAAAATTGGAACTAAACCGAAAACTAAGCTTACATCTTTGACCTCAACCTATTGTGTTGATCTGGGACGTTTGTCTAAAAGTATTAATGATATTAATTTCCAAAATACATTTTAAAAGTTTTCATTTTTATTTGATTCTTTTTTTTTTTTTTTTTTGAAACCTTAGTTTCCAAAATTTTTTATATAAATGTTATATGCACTGAAGATTCTTTAGGTCTGATATCAGAAAATAATCCCAAGAAAAAAAAATTTAAAATCAATTTTTGTTTGGTAGATCCAGTAGATCTGAAGAAAATGTTAATTTTATGAAAGGAACAAATAAAAAAAATATATATAAATCTATTTTTTGCATGAGGGAGATCAGAGGAAAAATTAAGTATTACTACCGTTTTTCACTTTCCAGTCTTCAGAGAGATCAAAAGAAATGACATGACCTTGCAGATCATGATTATTTTTCGATAAACTACATTAATTTTTAACATTAGTCCGGTCTATGAAGATAAACTACATCCGGCAGCAAGGCCTCTGATTGGGTGATTGAAGGTTTTGATGAGCGGAGGAACCACCTCTTAACTGCTGTTGTTTCCAGAACCATCCTGACTCCGGGTGTTAGCAGCTGTTTGCGCCACATCAATGGGCAAATATTAAAACTCCAAACACTATGAAAGTATAACTAAATTTATAGTAAAAGTAGATAGACAGACAGATAGAAACAAAGAGGCTGAGATAGATAGATAGAGAGAGAGAGAGAGAGGGGGGAGAGAGAGAGGGAGAGAGAGAGAGAGAGAGAGAGATGAAGAAATGAAGATTTGCCATAACATGAGATCGCAGAAATGATGAAACATTGTCATCTTTGTCCAATCATTTCTTCTGTTAAACAAATATGTCAAAACTAGAAACACGGAAATGTGTACGGATTATTGGCTTTGTAAGATATATATCACAGATTTTTCGATTGCATAAACGCATTCATATCTAATGAGACAGAAAGATATACAAAGCGAAATAGATACGCTCATAGATAGATAGATAGATAGATAGATAGATAGATAGGAAAGAACACAATACTATAGATGGGCACAGTTTGGTAACTGAGATAGATAGATAGATAGATAGATAGATAGATAGATAGATAGATAGATAGATAGATAGATAGATATGAAGAGGCTGACATAGACACATATTCTTAAAAAATTATTTAAAAAATTACTATTAATACATATTTATAATAAAATTACTTGCAATTTGGGCAAAAGGAACTTTCGCTTTCTGACCCCGAGACCCGGTTTCGAATCTCACCATGGTCACTTTGTCAGGAAGGTTGCTTCGTGATGTTATCGGTCTGAAAGGGGCGATCCCAGTGTGCGGCATCTTTGAAAGTGCCTGAAAAGCATGCCACGAGTGCCTGAAAAGGACTACGTTTTGACCCAAGCCTTGTGAGTGAAATTGGGTAGACGCAACCGTTGGGTGCTGTCGATGGCTGTGCTAACACGAAGTCACAAGTCATCGTGACAGAGGGTTTGATCGTGCTGGCCTTTTTTAAATTTTTGATCACGCTAGATGACACGCTTCTCTCCCAGAAACTGTAACATAGTTGCAGTATAAACTACAGTTGTGCTCTTCGGATGTTAAACAAACACAGTTGTACCTGAGCGGCCGTCTGCAATAGGAATTGACCAGCCATTAATGTAATATATATTTTTAAAGCAGAATTAATTACAACCAATACATTTTATAGAAAAATGACCACCAATACATTTTATCTGTACTTGAAGACATAAAACTTAGATATTTTATCTGTACTTGAAGACATAAAACTTAGATATTTAGATTTCGGTATTAAATAACGCATAGAGGTTGATATGGTAATATACAAAATCTACAAACCATATCTATTCTGTATATCCTCATAATATACACTCCTTACTCCCTCCTTCTACACACTTAGAACAAAGTCACTCACTCGCTCTCTCTCCCCTCTCTCTCTCTTTCTCTCTCTCTCTCTCTCTCTCTCTCTCTCTCTCTCTCTCTCTCTCTCATATGAATGGATTATTATCCACACTACGATCTATTTCCGGAGAGCGTGGTGATTTTCTTGTCATCTAAAACAAAAATCTTGTTTTGATGTTTGGTTTTCTGATTCAGCCATACCACATTATGTGATACGTGATACCCCAGGACACAAATTGTGCGCGCAAACAAACATTAAAATGTTCAATCATTTCTTCTGTTAAACGGAAATGTGTACTGATTATTTAATTTGTAAGACATATATTGCAGATTTTTGTCGGTTGTTTATAGGCAATCATATCCAGTGGGACAGAACGATGGACAGACGGATGCAAAATAGCACGGCCTATAGATAGATAGGAAAGAAGACAATATAATAAATTCGTGCAGGACGCAATGTAATAGATAGATAGATAGATAGATAGATAGATAGATAGATAGATAGATAGATAGATAGATAGATATTAAGAAATTGAGATAGATATGAAAAGATTGAGATAGATAGATAGATAGATAGATAGATAGATAGATAGATAGATAGATAGATAGATAGATAGATAGAAGAAACTGAAATAGGTAGATATTAAGAAACTGAAATAGATAGATAGATAGATAGATAGATAGATAGATATTAAGAAATTGAGATAGATATGAAGAGATTGAGATAGATAGATAGATAGATAGATAGATAGATAGATAGATAGATAGATAGATAGATATTAAGAAATTGCGATAGATATGAAGAGAAGAGATTGATAGATAGATAGATAGATAGATAGATAGATAGATAGATAGATAGATATTAAGAAATTGAGATAGATATGAAAAGATTGAGATAGATAGATAGATAGATAGATAGATAGATAGATAGATAGATAGATAGATAGAAGAAACTGAAATAGGTAGATATTAAGAAACTGAAATAGATAGATAGATAGATAGATAGATAGATAGATAGATAGATAGATATTAAGAAATTGAGATTGATATGAAGAGATTGAGATAGATAGATAGATAGATAGATAGATAGATAGATAGATAGATAGATAGATAGATAGATAGATAGATGGGATGTTTTTTGTGATTGCGGTTGGGTAAATAATGCATGTACACGAAAGCGCTCTCAGTGTTATAGGCGACATGTTTTTTTTTATTGTCATCGCATTTCTCCTCCTTTTCTACAGACGAAACGTTCTTTCCCTCTAGCTACTCTAACTCTATTTTCATGGCAAAATAATTAAGACGTACTGAATGACTTCATTCCACCAATCAAGGTATTCACAGCTCGGACCCACCACACCAGGTGCACAGAATCTACTCATTCCCATTACCTTTCTATTACAATTTGAAAGGAATAGTTCCACTCAGAGAGTCTTACAGACTCCCACGAGCATGCCTCCACGATCAGTTAGATCTTAACCTCTCCTAGTATAGAGCAAACCATTATCTCTCCTAAATATCCTTATAATATGTACCTCTTACTCTTACTCCCTCCTTGTACACCATTAAACCACCTCACTTAGTAATTCTCTATCTTGAGTGGTTGTTGCGCCATGTATTGGAGTAATAATGAGTAAATAAAACTTAATATCGGATCTAAGTCACCCAATTTTGACACCTGATAAAACGCTCCCCATATTTAACCCCTTGTTTAGCCCAGCATCACCAATGATTTTGTTCTTGACATTATTCAATCAAATGATTAGTTAAGAAGACCCCCCCCACCATCAATACTAAAATCACTGATAAAAGTTGTTTGACTTGAGAAACCTATTTTCCTGAAAAGTTATTTTAATAAAAAGATTGTATAAATTTCAACCTACAGCAGCAATGGATTGCTCGGGTGAAGAATACCGAATGTCGCCTCTGCAAACAGCAGAATCCTACAGTTTACGTGTGTGTGTGTGTGTGTGTGTGTGTGTGTGTGTGTGTGTGTGTGTGTGTGTGTGTGTGTGTGTGTGTGTGTGTGTGTGTGTGTCTAAAAATTTCAGATAGTGTATATCCGTAAAAGGACAAAAAAAAGGAAAACTTATCTTAGCCTAGGCGATTCGTCCTCTGAGGGATTTTATCGAGGCAAATTTAAGGATTTTATATTGTGACAAGTATCTTCTTCCTTTACGTGCTGTGTCTCTTCAGGACGTAGGCGATCATGGTTCTCCCCTTCCTTATTCTCCCAGACTCTGTTCTGCCATCCACATGCTTAAGCCCGTTAAGTATGACACGCATTGCTTTCCCTTGTCCCTCTTTCCCTCTATCCGCCCTTGGAGTATCAGATTTTTCAGGCCCTTCTTTTTCATTACGTGTCCCAGAAATTTCAGCTGACTTCTCCTGATTTCAAGTATAAGGTTCCTCCTTGCTTGCATCCTCCCCAAAACTTCATCGCTGTTCCAACGCTCGGTCTATGATATCCTTAGCATCCTTCTGTAGAACCTTACATTCGTTGCCTCGAGTCTCTTCTTCATCTTTGAGCAGACCGTTCAACATTCGCTCCCATAAAGGAGGGGTAAAAGACCACAAATGTTATTGGTTTTTCAAAATTTTTACACTGCGTGCCAAATTATTATCGAGATAACTTTTTTTATAATATTTCAAAAACCGTCCAATCAATTCACACAAAATTTTAACACAATATTGGCAACACTGACCTGCGCAATCAGTGAAATTCTTGTACTGATCTGCGCAATGAAAACAAACTGGCGCTATATTTGTTATCAGCACGGTGATTTGAGCGTGCCAAATTATAAGAAAAGTGTAAGAATTTAGTGAAAAGATGGGCCGTAAAAGTAGTTTAAGGAATGCTGAAAAGAAAACTATTACCTCAGAACTCTCAAAAAGTAAATCTACCCTAGAAATTTTTAAAATGATAGGGAAGTGTCATCGAACAGTGAAAAATTCACCTGCCGATCCTACACAAGTACGCAAAAGGGCATATAAAGGCAAGCCGAGGGTTATTTCACGTCGTCTCATGTCACGACTTAAACGAGAGGCCACGAAGAACCGTGGACTTACCAGTCAAGAGCTTTTCAGTCGCATTGGGGATCCTACTAAAGTACTCGGTGTCGGTATCTGAGGGAAATAGTAACAACAGTCAAACCTGTATCGAAGTCTCCTTTGACGAGAAATCATATTCAAAATCGATTGAAATGGGCCGAGGACAATATGAAGATTGACTTCTCTAAAGTTTTATTCACAGACGAAACTCGAGCAACACTTGATAGGCCAGATAGATGGTACAAAGGCTGGGTAATGAACGGACAGAATCGCCATCAGCGTTTGAGACGCCAACAAGGCGGTGGAGGCATAATGATCTGGGGTGGTATTATTGGAAACACATTAGTGGGCCCATGGAGAGTACCAGATGGCGTCAAAATGACTGCTGGTGCATACATAGCGTTTATGAAGGAGCATCTTGAACCGTGAATGAAAAGGCAAAGACTTGACTTCAGAAGGGCCATTGTTTTTATGCAAGATAATGCTCCCTCACATGCTGCTCACAAGACTACTGAATATTTAAAACAGTTAGGCTTCGATGGACCTCGAAAAATGAAGTGGCCAGCAAATTCTCCGGATTTGAACCCAATCGAAAACCAGTGGAGCATCATGAAGCGAAGACTGTACGCCAACGGACGACAATTCAGGAGCAACGCTGAGTTATGGGAAGCAATTCTTGACATATCTCGCAGCATTGCAGCAGATGACATCCTACAATTAACAAATTCTATGGATCGTCGACTTTTTCAAGTAATTTCAAAACAGGGAAAGCACATTCCCTATTAATTTGTTTAAAACTGTGCCTTTGTTGTATCTGTTATTATTTGTTTGATTATCTTATTTATTAGCTTCTTTTGATCATAAACATTCACGTGCAACATTAATAAACGTTTTGTTTGCTCAATTCTGAGAATTTTACTAAACCTTTCTAATAATTTGGCACGCTCAAATCACCGTGCTGATAACAAATATGGCGCCAGTTTGTTTACATTGCGCAGATCATTACGAAAAGTACGCAGATTAGTGTTGCCAACCTTGTTTGAAAATTTTGTGTGAATTGATTGGACGGTTTTTTAAATATTAGAAAAAAAAGTTATCTCGATAATAATTTGGCACGCAGTGTAGGTATAAGAGTGCTCATGAATATTCGTCAGGCTAACACAAAAGTCGCATATATATATATATATATATATATATATATATATATATATATATTGATGCATGTTTCATTAAATAATATAGACAAGTTTTGTCTATTTATTTTAAGTAAATTCCTTTCATATTGTCCTATAAGCTTAATAACATTATCATTGAAAGAAGAAAGAAAAACACCATATTGACACATATTTTTAATCCTATCTAAGCTTTCGGCTTACATAAGCCATTATCAAAGACGACAGTTACATTTCAATATATTAAACAATACACGGACAAAACAATAATGATAGTCTGTTTTTGTTGCATGAAAAATTTCGAAGCAAAGACAAACTCGTGTAGAGGAGACACGGAAGCGAAAATCGCACCGCAGCTCGTGACGTCACACATGACCACGCGAGAGTGAAAACGAGAAGTACGAGAAGCCGTTGGTATAAACCAATGGCTTCTATTATCAATTATAGGCATTTCAGAATATTTGTAGAGATTTCATAGTTTATTCTATTCAGGTTAGGTTTCAACTTTTTTATGTATATAGCTTCAAGAATTTTTAGTTGTTTATTGTTTTCATGTTTAAGTATTGTTGTGTTATATATATATATATATATATATATATATATATATATATAACAAACTGCTACATTAGAGCATGCATGTTACTACTACAAAATTGTATATTTTGTTTCGACATTTAAAGCGTCTCATCAGGTAGGTAACAATTAACATCTTAACATCATTGTTAACTACCTGATAAGACGTGTCAAACGTCTAAACATAATATGCAATTTTGTAGTAGTAACTTGCATGTTCTAATATAACAGTTTATAATAAATATTTATTGTTCTACTCTAGTATTGAGCCCTTTTTTTATAAATTAATGTTATAAATGTTGGAATTTTATTCTTTTCCTTCTTTTACATCTCTATAAAAGGCAAGATGTGTGTGTGTGTGTGTGTGTGTGTGTGTGTGTGTGTGTGTGTGTGTGTGTGTGTGTGTGTGTGTGTAACGAATGCACGGCCGCAATTTGCGATTGATTTGCACCAAAATTTACATGCACATGCTCCAAGTTAGCAGGAAGGGCAAGGCAGATTTTGCATTTCGCAACTCCCTTCGATAGTGGAAATAATCGATATTTTCATGCTTCTACGGCAGTTTTCATGTAGTTAGCGGCTATTTTCTACTGGCCAGAGTGAAAGCCAACAGCTGGCTGCCACGAATAGGCAGGAAGATTCTATTGGCCAGCGTGAGAGCCAACAGCTAACTGACACGAATGTTAACTAGCATGCTATCATGCAAAAAATCGATAGCTGCATTCGTCACAAGTGGGAAAAATTTAAATCTGGCACTTTATTCCAATTGGCTCATTCACTTGCTTAAACTCAACGTGTGATTCTGATTCCGCAGAACTGGGTTGGATGTGAAAAAGTATTTGTTGTTAACATTCTTTTTTCATTCGGTTTTTCCAGTTACGAGTCCTTTTTTAAAGCTGATCGTTTTGTGTTCATTTTGTTTAATTCTTTTTTTGTAACAGGTTTAATGTTTAGTATAGAGCTTAGAAAAATTCGCAGTGTGAGATAGGCAAGAAGTAAGGCATGTAGCAACATCAGCACGGCAAAGGGCACTCCCTTTAAAGGCAAGGAAGGGCAAAAATATTTTAAGTCAAGTGATAGCGATTGCTGTATGAGTCGTACGATTTTTGGATCAAGTACGGGCAACGCATGGGCCATGCTGCCAAATATAAATATATATATATATATATATATATATATATATATATATATATATTAAAATTATATTATATTGATAATCTTTTTCAAATTATTATAATTATTAAAATTATATATATATATATATATATATGTAAAATTTTATAAATAAATAAAATAGATAAACCGCATTCTTTTTGTACGGACTGGTTCCGATTGTTTGGATGTATATATATGAATAAATATATGTGTGTGTTTGTGTGTGTGTGTGTGTAGGGTACGTTATAATGCTATCATTTAAGATTTGGCTTCGGAGAAATAAATATTAGGCTGCTATTTAAAAAATAAGAAATCGTTAAAAAGTAGGTATTGTTTTTCTTTCTGTACGTAAAAGAAAATCAATCGGTTACCCTCTCTTCTGATTTTAACATTCTCTGCTGCTTACCCTGCTGGAAAAATAACATCTAGAAAATATATTTCGTTACACAAGCAAAAAAAAAAAAAAAAATTCCTTGAAGATTTTCCGTGTTCTTTATCGATCTCGACCCTACATGAATCTATGTGTTAATTTTCAGGCTTGACGACGAAAAACTATATATATATATAACCCAAATTACGTACGTGCTGTAGATGAAATCGCATATGTAATTAGAAACTTCGCATGGTGCCTAATGTGAAAAAAACGTCGACGGGATGAAAGACATATCAGTCTTCAGGGATTACCAGATGACATTTAGCAGTATCAATTCCGAAAATCTATAAATCGATTTTCTTTCTTTTTTTTTTTTGCTAAATAGGTCACGAACTGTATGCTTAACGATTCCGGCATTCATTAACTAAATTAGCAACTCTCAAAAACTAGAGTAAGTGTTATATAGGAATAAAATATCGCTGCCGACACTTGAGTTTGAACAAAGATCGCCAGTGTGCAAACACAGGCGATCCCATTATTGAATTAAGTAGACCACGTGACCATAGAGGAAACGCATATATGTAAGAAGTCGCGTGACGTCTAAATCTTTATCTATAAAAGGCAGGGTATGTGTGTGTGTGTGTGTGTGTGTGTGTGTGTGTGTGTGTGTGTGTGTGTGTGTGTGTGTGTGTGACGAATGCACGGCCGCAATTTTCGACGGATTTGCACCAACATTTACATGCACATGCTCCAAGTTAGCGGGAAGGCCAAGACCGACTTTGTATTTCCCAACTCCCTTCGATAGTGGAAATAACCGATATTTTCATGCTTCTACGGCAGTTTTCATGTAGTTAGCGGCTATTTTCTACTGGCCAGAGTGAAAGCCAATAGCTGGCCGCCACGAATAGGCGGGAAGATTCTATTGGCCAGCGTGAGAGCCAACAGCTAACTGACACGAATGTTAACTAGTATGCTAACATGCAAAAAATCGATAGCTGCATTCGTCACAAGTGGGAAAAATTTTAATCTGGATGGCACTTTATTCCATTTGGCTCATTCGCTTGCTTAAACTCAACGTGTGATTCTGATTCCGCAGAACTGGTTTGGGTGTGAAAAAGTATTTGTTGTTAACATTCTTTTTTCATTCGGTTTTTCCAGTTACGAGTCCTTTTTTAAAGCTGATCGTTTTGTGTTCATTTTGTTTAGTTCTTTTTTCGTAACAGATTTAATGTTTAGTATAGAGCTTAGAAAAATTCGCAGTGTGAGATAGGCAAGAAGTAAGGCATGTAGCAACATCAGCACGGCAAAGGGCACTCCTTTAAAGGCAAGGAAGGGCAAAAATATTTTAAGTCAAGTGATAGCGATTGCTGTATGAGTCGTACGATTTTTGGATCAAGCACGGGCAACGCCGGGTCATGCTGCTAGTGATTGCTATTTCTATTCTAGCCTCTATTACTATATGGACCGCTATTCTCTACTCTATTCAGTATACGATTTTTCTATTCGGATCACTATACGGATTACTGTTCGAGCGAGTATTACTATTAGTACAAGTTTTATTCCAATGCATCTGACACCAGTATTGTTCAACGGCGTTACTATAGTTGTATTTACGATTACAAAGTCTCTACTACAACAATCATTACGAAAATGCTAACAAATGTTCGTTGACATCACAAAAATAAGAATTATATATACTTAATATACATATTAATGGGCAAAAAACATCCTAATGTTATTTGACCAGTGCGGAATTTTTCAGCAACCGTAATTCACAACGTTGTGGTAAAGTTGTGGCATTTTTTAAGGTAAGAGTGGTTAGTTTAGGATCAGGAATGTAGTTGGTTGCAACTTTATACTAACGTCGCCATAAAGTCACATATGACCTAACAAAAGTGTTTGAAACATTGCATCTTCCAAGTTAGTAATTGTAATCTTAAAACCAAAATTGTTGTAATCAATTCTGTTCTACGCTTTTTCCTGTACTGTTCGTTTGAGATTCCTCTCAAGGAAAACATATAGCCAGTCGTTTATCTTTTACGTGACAAGTTTGCAAAATACGTTGAACTTTTAATTGATCAAAGATATTTCAATGCGTAAATTCAATATAATAGAACACTTTTGGTGTGTGATATAAAAATTTACAAAACTTCCTGATCATTCATTCCAGATCAAAGGAAACGTTGAGATAAAAAAATCAATCACTCAATACTAATGTAAGTGAAATAAATGGAAAGATTACAAATAAAACCTGCGTACGAAATACGAAAGTTCAAAACGAAACTTTATTTTTGTATAAAAAAATAAAAACGTAACACGTAATTCATAATCGTTTCTGATTTTAGATAATCTTTTATTTCAACGATATCATTTCTATTCTGTATTAACACTTTTGTTAGATCTCTGAAACCATTCAATGCGATTAACCTAGACTGTCATCTGTTTATCTGAAATCTTTAGATTATGATTGATTGACTAAACGACGTAGGATATAAATATACATTCTAGAAACGTACTTGAGTTATGGGGTCACGATGCATACCCAGTTTTCAATGGTAATGGTAATATTAACCGTTTCCATATAAGGAAACGTTCAGCATTCATTGACCGAGCAGCCAGTGCTACTTTCGCCTGATCGATGAAAATCGTTCTCTTGAAACAATTTTTCAGGAAAATAAGTTTCTCGAGTCCAGTAACTGTTATAGATCTTTCCAGTATTGGTGGGAGCTTCTTTTATAACCTTTTGTTTAAAGTAGTGCGGAACGTCAACATCTTGATTATGTCCTTCTTTTCTCTTCGAATCATATGCTATGCATTTTAAGTGTTTCCCCTTTTGAAAGTCCTCAGATGATGTGATTTCTATTATTTGGTACAGCTATTTGTTTGTGGTTATGCAGCACCAGCACACGAGTTTCGAGGAAAGATGTCGAAGGCATTTTTATCTATCGGCCGAGAAAGCTGCTGCATACACCTTACAATTTAGATCTTTCTGAACGGGTTTGCGCGCCATCCATAACGTCTATCTGCCTCGATCTGAGTAGGTTATTTGCTAATATTGCTAGAGTTTTTTAGGCTGATGGTTTGGTTTTATAACAATTTGCGATGTTGGGCGAAGCTCCCAATAGAGCAGCCTAATAAATGTTCAATTTCCGATATCAATATTTTTCATAACTGATTCATATACCGAAATATTTAAAGTGTTTCGTATTTACTAATTTCACATGAGGAACCTTTATACTGGATTCAGGATAAGTTTTATCGTTCTACTTCTAGCTCATAGTTCATGTTTTGGAAATATTTATCTTGAATCCTAATTCTTGGAACAATCGATATTCTTTTATTATATTGTTTCCAAATTCATAAAAGCCTTTACAATGGCGACAATGTTCCGGATGTTTTTTGTTTCGTATTTTTTTTTTTTTTTTGCTTGTTATTCTTATTATCGTGGTTCACACGGTGCGTATTTTTAAACGAGATTAATCCGATAAGTATTTAAATGGCTTCAAACTGTTGACGTGGGATATGATTGTATTAGGAAAGGGGCTTTCTAAATTGTTCAGAGACGAAACTGATCCCGTAAAAGACATTTCCTCGATTTAAAAAGCTTCAGATACAGGCATTAATTAATTAGTGTATCATTACTGGAGTTTCTGTTCGTTTAAAAACACAATGGCTGGCCGTAGCCGAAAAAGGCATTCAAATTCGAGTAAAGTTAATTTCAGCTTGATTGAAAATGTAGGCCCCTGGGCAGAGATTAAATGCCATAAAAAAACTGTAGATTGATACAATATCAAGTTTTATATATATATATATATATATATATATATATATATATATATATATATATATATATATATTATTATTATTATTATTATTATTATTACTAGCAGCATGGCCCGGCGTTTCCCGTGTTTGATTCAAAAATCGTACAACTCATACAGCAATCGCTATCAATTGACTTAAAATATTTTTGCCCTTCCTTGCTTTTAAAGGAGTGCCCTTTTCCGTGCTGATGTTGCTACATGCCTTACTTCTTGCCTATCTCACACTGCGAATTTTTCTAAGCTCTATACTAAACATTAAATCTGTTACGAAAAAAGAACTAAACAAAATGAACAC
Source organism: Acanthosepion pharaonis (assembly GCA_903632075.3). Taxonomy (NCBI): domain Eukaryota; kingdom Metazoa; phylum Mollusca; class Cephalopoda; order Sepiida; family Sepiidae; genus Acanthosepion; species Acanthosepion pharaonis. Next base: position 4,372,213 of record CAHIKZ030004677.1, read on the forward strand.
AAAACGATCAGCTTTAAAAAAGGACTCGTAACTGGAAAACCGATTGAAAAAGAATGTTAACAACAAATACTTTTTCACATCCAACGCAGTTCTGCGGAATCAGAATCAATGTTGGGTTTAAGCAAGCGAATGAGCCAATTGGAGTAAAGTGCCATGCAGATTTAAATTTTTCCCACTTGTGACGAATGCAGCTATCGATTTTTATCGATTCACGCTGGCCAATAGAATCTTCCTGCATATTCGTGGCAGCCAACTATAGGCTCTCACTCTGACCAGTACAAAATGCCCGCAAACTACATGAAAACTGTCGTAGAAGCATGAAAAAATCAATTATTTCCACTATCGATAGGAGTTGGGAAATGCAAAGTCTTGGCGTTCCCGCTAACTTGGAGCATGTGCATGTAAATTTTGGTGCAAATCCGTCGAAAATTGCAGTCGTGCATTCGTTACACACACACACACACACACACACACACACATCCTGCCTTTTATAGATTATTATTATTATTATTATTATTATTCAGATAATACTAAACGAAGACGTAAGATAAACTACAGCTCGCAGCAAGGCCTCTGATCAAAAGTTATTGAGGAGCGTAGAACAACCTCTTAATTGCTGATTGTCCCAGGTCCACCCTCACCGAGGTGGCAGCACCTGTTAGGGTCCCAACTATGGGTAAATAGTTAACTCTCAAACTGGGGTCAAAGTACTGTGAAAGTGTAAAAATAGGCTTTCATAGCAGCAATACATTCTTGAAAAATTATTCCTAGCAATACATTTTTGAAGAAAAATATTACCGGCAATAAACCTTTGTAAATAATTATTAACAGCAATACATTTTAGAAGGAAAATACATTACCAAAAATGCATTTTTGAAAGAAAAAATATTACAAGCAATACGTTTTTGGAAAAAATATTACCAACAATAAAAAATATTGTCGGCATTAAATGACCCATTGGGTTTGATATGCCGTCAAACAAAACAAACCAAACCAAGAGTCACTCAAGGTAGAGTTTGTTGTAAGTGCGTAAAAAGAGCTTATTTAAGGATATGTAGGAGGAATAACGATTAACTTTAGACTTGAAGAGGTTAAGAATGTAGTGTTCGGGGAAGCATCCTCTTGCGAGTTTGTAAAAGACTCTAAGATGGGACTTCCTCCTTATCAATGTAATACGAATGAGAATAAATCAATCCAGTGCCTTTGGTACGGAAGGTCCTAGATAGGAAGGCCTTGATTGGTGGAACTAAACCACACAGATCCTTCTTTGGATTTTGTCAAGTATCGTGAGACGAAGAGTAGGACCACCAGACAAGATATGGCAACAGCATTCAATTCACAAGCGAATGGTAGATTGTTAAATTTGCAAGATGTATTCTGACGAGAAAAAAATTCTAGCATGACACAATTAGCCAACTTTACTTGCAGTAGACGTCGTAATTGATTTGATATAGTCGCTCCACTTCCTGAAATTGAAAAACATGAGGCCAAGAATCCGTAGAGTGTAGCTCACATGAAATATGACTGTTTGTTTTATGTTGCTTACAATCAAATTACTGTAAGTTATGCCATATTGTTGTCATATCATTTTACTAAGCCAATGTTTTGTTATCGCCACAGATATTTTATGAATTTTTGTACGTGTTTATATTTTATTTCGTTTTATTCTATTTCTGTGTTTTGTGAATATGCATTTTCATTTTCAGCCAGCCACTACAAACTCGTTCCGGAGAGTGTGGTGTTTTTCTTTTTTTTCTCTCTCTCTAAATGATTAAGACTTGTTTCGTTTTGTTTTATTATCTTTTTTAACCTCAACCTATATCTCCTGTTGCAAAGCCTTAGCATCTCAGTGCACTATTGCTGTAGCGTCATAGATTTTTATCAATTCCAGTTCGTGTTCATATTTTATTTTTATTCGCTCTCTTTTGCTTTCTCTCTCTGTCTCTCTCCAACCCTCTCTCTTTTTCTCTCTCACTCTCTCTATCTCTCTCTCTCACTCTGTCACTCTCCCACCCTCTCTCTCTTTTTCTCTCTCCCTCTCTCTCTCTCTGAGTTTTTTTTTTTGTGTGTGTGTTGGGAGTATGTAGATGGATTATTATCCCCACTACAAAATTGTTCCGGAGACCGTGGTGATTTTCTAGTCATTTCCTAAAGCAAAATCATGTTTTGATGTTTGGTCTTCACATGAAGATTTGCCATAACCTGAACTCGCAGAAATCATGAAACATTGTCATCTTTGTCCAATCATTTCTTCTGTTAAACAAATATGTCAAAACTAGAAACACAGGAATGTGTACGGATTATTGGCTTTGTAAGATATATATCACAGATTTTTCGATTGCATAAACGCATTCATATCCAATGGGAAAGAAAGATACACAAAGGCGAATAGATAGATAGATAGATAGATAGATAGATAGATAGATAGATAGATAGATAGATAGATACTTGTTGTTGTGATTGGAAAAGAATGAAGCTCTGAACTGTTACAGACGAATATATAAAAATAGATAGATAGATTAATCGATCGATCTACATGAAAATAGATAGAAGATAGATAGATCGATATGACTATATGAAAATAAATAAACAGATATAAATGAAAATAGGTGCAAATGAAAATAGATTTATGTGAAGATAGATAGATAGATAGATCTACATGAAGTCGATAGATCTATATGAAATATATAGATAGATAGGAAAATAGATAAATAGATCTAAATGAAAATGGATTTATTTGAAAATAGATAGATAGATAGATAGATAGATAGATAGATAGATAGATCTACATGAAGATAGATCTACATAAAGTCGATAGATCTATATGAAATATATAGATAGATATGAAATTATATTAATAGGTCGAAATGAAAATAGATCTAAATGAAAATAGATCTAAATGAAAATAGATAGATTTATATGAAAATAGATAGATAGATAGATAGATAGATAGACTGTTGCTTGTGATTTGATTAGATAAAGAATGAAAGTATACAAAAACTCTCAACTGTTACACACGAATATATGAAAATAGATAGATAGATAGATAGATAGATAGATAGATAGATAGATAGATCTGCATGAAGATAGATCTACATAGGAATCGATATATCTATATGAAATATATAGATAGATATGAAAATAGATAAATAGATCTAAATGAAAATAGATCTAAATGAAAATAGATTTATATCAAAATAAATAGATAGATAGATAGATAGATAGATAGATAGATAGATAGATAGATAGATAGGATCTTGCTTGAGATTGTAATTGGAATGAATATATACAAAAGCTCTCAACAGTTACGGGCGAATTGTCCTTAATTTGTTCGATTCTATAGATGTACCCTCGGCGTTCTGAAGAGGTGGAAAGTAGATAATGCTAAGGAAAACCCTTTTCGACCGAATCGGGCAAATCGTTCAAATCAAGATTACTACGCGGGCCCCTGAATATGCATTATATTAACAAGGCTAGAAGGAACTGTTGTTTAGTATCGATGGCATTTTACTCATTCGGGGCATCTCTACATCAGTTGCGCGTTCGTGCTTGCTGACTCACTTTTTCCTGACTGTCTACCGGCTTAAGAAATGTGTGACAAAGGTGCATAGCCGAGTACTAAGAAATAATCAAATTTCGGTAGAAACAAGAACACTAAATAATTACGTCATATCTGCCCTCCTGAATGGTAATAAGGGCTGAACGATCTCCTCAAAGATGAAGAAGAGACTTAAAGCAACAGAAATGTCGCTCTACAGAAGGATACTGAGTATACCGTGAACCGAACACGTGAACAAAGGTTTCGAGAAAATGGAAACAAGAAGGAAATATACTTAACATCAGGGAGTGGCATGTTTGATTTCTGGGACACGTAATGAGGAAAGAGGGCTTGGAGAATCTTATACTCACAGGAAAGATTGAAGGCAAGAGAGATAAATAGCGCATGGCATTTTTGAATGTCGGAAAAACGTTTTGGAGAAATAACAGAAAAACAATATTTATTAAGTGATACAAAAGACGGGAAGTTGTGGAGAGCCATGATCACGTATCACAGAGATCGGGTTCCTATGGACTATAAGTTTCTTTTTTCCTTCATTTTGGGGTTTGCTCGTTTATATAAGAAATCTGAATCGACCTTAGCCAAGTTATTTTTTTAAGGTAGTGCTTGGTTCAAAATTTGTATCACCGTGTGCTCTTGTTCGATCTATGACATCTGCACTCGGTGTCATACTTGTTGATTTGCTATTTATCACGGTTGCTTTCGTTTTTTCCCTGTCCTCATTTGTGTTTCCTCGTACAGCATATCTTCATTTTGTTTTACTTTATTTCACTCATTCGAGACATGTTCTAGAATATAACAAATGGTAATGGCAACAGAAACAGTGAAAAGTGACCGTTTCTTCACAGGAAACATTCAGCATTCTTTGACTGGAAAGATAACGTGACTCTTGGTTGAAATACATAAGATATCTTTCTTTAAACAGTTTTTTTATAGGAAATCAGACTCATATCGTTCTTTCTAGTATTGATAGGAGTTGCCTTCCATGACTTTTGTTTAAGGCTGTGGGGAAAGCAGATATCTTGATTTTATTGCTACTTTAATTTCTATCAACATGTGCTATCCATCTTGTTGTTTCTCAAGTCCAGTATCTTTTAAGAACTTGATCAAATAACAGAAACCACATTACTTGAAGACGTACAACAGCAACAACTAAATGGTTAGCAACATAATTAAATAATGACGATTTTTAAATTCCGCACTATCTTTAACAATGGTTAGGAAGAAAACCCCTACCACTATTAAAAAAAAGCGAGAACAATTTGCTGTTTGAAGTATTTTCCCGTTATTTGACAAAGCTCCTTGTTTGTGATTTTCTAGGGTCTGATAGAGGATTGTTTCTTAAATATCTAAATCATTCATTCCCATGAAGTGATTTTTAGTCATTGGATTGAGAAAACGTTTGTATATAGATTAAAACCTAATAATGTCGGGACGACACCAATGCCATGCACGACATGCACACGGGAATATAAATTTGAGGAAGCTATTTATGTACATTACTCAACTTCCCAGGTATTGATTTTAGTTTCTGTTTGGGAAAGATTTGTCTTAAATCCTATTTCTTTAGAGGACTTGGTAATGAATGTTGATTTTTGTTAAATATCATTTTTATAGCTATAAGATAGATAAATCTATATGAAAATAGATAGATAGATAGATAGATAGATAGATAGATAGATAGATAGATTAGATCTATATGAATAGAAAGACATGTGAAAATAGATAGATGAAATAGATCTAAATGGAAATAGATAAAGAGAGAGAGAGATATGAAAATAAGTAGATATATAAAATAGATCAAAATGAAAATAGATAGATAGATAGATAGATAGATAGATAGATAGATAGATAGATAGATAGATGTATATGAAGATAGAAAGAGAGATGAAAATTGATGAAATAGATCTAAAAGGAAATACACAGATAGACACTCAGAGATATATCCAGACATGAAAATAGATACATTAAATATATCTAAATGAAGATAGATCTATCTATCTATCTATCTATCTATCTATCTAGATAGATAGATAGATAGATAGATAGATAGATAGATAGATAGATAGATAGATAGATTAGGGACTAGAAATGGCGAGAAACATTTCATGAGACTAAATAAAACGCTTATTTGAAGTGGTTAGTGATAAAAGCTCCAGACTAATTTTCAACGATGAGGTTTTGTGAACGGTGAAAATGTGTTAAGGTGGACTTATTTCCTTCACTAACTATCGCAGATTTTATAGTAACTAGTTACGAACTAATTCAGAAAATCTGGCTTCTTATATTACCGACTGATTACATTCATGAGGAACATTAATGAATAATTCAGAGATTGCTTTTATTTAACATTTCTTAAAACATTTCCTTACCTAGACGTACAAATACACCTTAAACACACACACACACACACACACACACACACACACATATATATATATATATATATATATATATATATATATATATATATATATATATCAATAAAGGTGCAATTAATTTACAAATTCATGAATTATTCATACAAAAACAAATACAAAGGTTAATGATTTAATTGGCGAGAAATCCATCGTCGCGAACAACTCAAATAATATACAAAAACACCGAACCTGTTTATGAATGAAAAGATCCTTGTTTCTATAAATTTCTGTTGCATATGTTCTTATTATTTTTACAAGCTTTCGTCTGTACCTACAGGTATGGAATAGATTTTGTTCATAAGGAGAAAAGCTGAAAATGTAGAATAATGAATTTATTACAATATACAACTTTATACAAGCTAAAGAAAATATTCATAAAACTACCTGAAACATTTTTTCTAGACTTTATATCTGAAAAAGTTTTTATGGCACTTTCTATACCTATCTTCTTTACAAGATCATTTTCTATTGACAAAATAGCCAAAGAAATTAATCTGTCTTGGGTCATGGACGACCGCAAGTATGTTTTTGTAAACTTTAGTTTTTAATGATCCCAAACACTTAACATGGCGGCATGATGGCGCTCTTGGCCTTAATTTTAGCCGGCCCTGTTTGTGTAGTGGGTTGTTCGTGTGTGTGTGTGTGTGTGTGTGTGTGTGTGTGTGTGTGTGTGTGTGTGTGTGTGTGTGTGTGTGTGTGTGACCTGACATTAAGACAGTCCTCAAGAAAGAACTCGGGCACTGTTTGCTGACTGCACTGTTGCTGTCGGGTTAAATTAAACTTTTGCAAACCTCGTTCATTCTCGGATGAATTGTGAATGCCATCCCGCTAGCTATAATCAGTTCCCGCTGTGTTTCAAGTGGCCACGCCGCGATCCGTTGCCTGCCGTGTTGCAGTTGGTGTTGTGTTTACCTGTCGAATAGGATATCCGACAAGCCCGTGGTATACGTTTTAGCTGAAGTCAAAATCTCAAGGCCAATCTGATGATAACAAGCAACTATTTATTACTGGCAATCAATACGCAATTCCGGCTTCTTCCTTCATTTTGCTTGTAGTTAGGGCGAACGCTAGTATGTATACTTTCTCTCCTCTTAATTCATTTACTATGCACAATCAATCTAACAATAGTCAGTACTTTTTATTTTGTCTGCGTTTTTTTTTCTTTTGAGATTTTTTTTTCTTTTCAACTCAAATTCATTCTTATGATTTCCGCGGAAGTTAGCGGTATATGGTCAGGAGACAAGACCGTCTTTATTGACTGATTGGAACCGGTCTCTGCCAGTATTCACTGCAGGTGAACCTTTCAGGTTATAAATCCTTCGGACACTTGAATTGTCACATAGTCCTTTTCTTCAGACAAAGAAGATTCTCTTGACAAAAACCAGATTCACTTACCTTGTCAACGGGAGGTGGTGGGATCGTAAAGAAATATATGGGGTTCATCTAACCCCATAAATTTCTTTACTTTCAGAAATAGAGTCGAGAAATACATGTCTTTTAGAGTAATAAAAATATTCCGATAATTTTACTCACTCGGTCATTCGAGGATTCTGTCACGTACACGCCCATTTTAATTAGGAATATGGGTTTCGGTTCTCACCAATTCTGACCTCATAGAATGTATACATTCGAATTACCTCTTTTTTTCTTTTATTATCATTATTTTCTCAGATTCCTGCATTGGTCTACTCACTTTAATTTTCTTAATATAACGTTTACTCTAGCTATGCATCCTTAATCATACATTACTAAAATGGATGAGGTCATCACTCTGTGACATGCATATCTCTCTCTCTCTCTCTCTCTATATATATATATATATATATATAATTATTTACTCGAAAATTATAGCATAAATATGTTAAAAAATCACTACAAAAATAGCCATTTTATTTCAACACCTCTGGTGTCTTATCAACACCATCCCTTGATAAGACACCAGAAGTGTTGAAATAAAATGGCTATTTTTGTAGTGATTTTTTAACATATTTATTTTATAATTTTCGAATAAATAATTATATCTGCTCAACCCTGTATTGAGCACTCTTTTAAGAATAGTATTTGTTGGTTATTGGAATTTATTCTGCAAAACAACTTATACTTATATATATATATATATATATATATATATATATATATATATATATATATATATATATATATATATATATATATATATGAGAGAAAATATTAATCATTTCACGTAGTCCAGTGGCGGAAACCAGGAAAAAAAACTAAAAGTGGAGGTCAGATTCACCTAGATGTCAGGATAAACTACATTGCAGAATCTTAGTCAGGATTTTCACAAGAACCTCGAAATGTAGCAGGAGCACCTGACCAGATATGGCAACAGTATTCGATCCACGGATGAATTGTAGATTTGTAAATGTGAAAGATGGACTCTGACGAGAAAAACCTTCTGGCACGACACAGTAATCCAACTTTCCTAGTAGTAGATGCATTTATTGATTCTATGTAGTCGTTCCACTTCAAATCTGTTCGAAATGTGATGCCAAGAAGGCGCAGTGTGTCGCGCTCCATGCTTATAGTGGGTAGTCACGGAACGAGTCCCAATCCGCATGTTGATAACAGAAAGAATATTCTGTTAGTAGGAGATTTTTGACTCGTAAGGGAGCGAAAAGAGATGTTTACAGACACTACCGCATGATCAGAGTTGCCAAGAGGGCAGCGCTGCAAAACACATCATGAGTCCAGGATAGAGGTTAAAAAAGTGATCTAGAAGGGTTACTGGAGAAACGTGTGGGGAAGTCCACCACTTGCCTGAGAGATTTTGTAATTGAGAAGTTAAGGCTCTGGATTCCAGGCTCTGGATTCCAGCCGGGTCAGTGACAGAGTATTTAAGCCACCTATCATGCTGGGTATTAAAGTCATCAAACAGAAATATATTTGCAGGCGAGTGTAGGGAGATGGCCTTGCCTATATTATCAGAAATACTATCTAGCACGCAACAGAGAGTTGGGAACGGAAGTGAAAGAAGAGTTAGCTGACTTAAGTAGAGACAGACGGAGACACATGTAAGAGTGGTGTGGAGATGCAAGAAAGAGTTCCCTAACCAGCGAGAGATGTTCGCGGATATAAACTTCCATGCCATGCATGTGGACATTAGAGTCATGTTAAAGCGAGTAAGATAGTCAAGAATCGAGAAATCAGGATTGAAGAGTTAAGATTAGTTTGTAGAGATAGCTTATTCCTAAAATTTCGCTTGAAGATGAAACGGGACTAAACACCACAATTCAACTTAATTTTAATAATTATTTGGATGGTTTCGACTCTCGTTTTTGAAACATGAGAACTCTTATGTAGCGAAGGAATCATATTTTTAAACAAAAAATATTATTATTATTATTATATATATATATATATATATATATATATATATATATAGAGAGAGAGAGAGAGAGAGAGAGAGAGAGTCACGCAAACTTTACAAAAATGTTTCTTTAGTTATTTCTAGTTGAGATTAATGAAAGTTTCACTGCTACATACATATGTTTAAGCCTTTAGTCAAACAATCAAATTTAAAAAATAATAATCAATAAAAATATCCCACGAAGGAAAAGGCAATATTTAATAATGCAAAAGTTTTCAATACATTTATTAAATCATCTATTAATATTTCGTAACGTAACCATTATTGCTAATGACAGCATACATTCGTTTAGAGTAGTCCCACTACGAATTTCTTGCATGTTTCTTGTCTAATATTTTTCTAATCTTCACGACAAAATTACTTTAGTTCATGACAGTTTTCGTGTTCGTTCTTTGAATTCTCACTTTCATATCTCTCCATAAATTTTCAATCGGATTGAGATCTGTAGATTTACTTGTTTTAGAACGTCCATTCTATTTGAACTTAACTATGATTTTGTAAGCTTTGCTTTGTTGGAAGACCCAACCTGGTTTCAAGTCCAGCGAATGTACACTCTGACGTAAATTCCTCTCCAAATATCCCTATATGTTCTATTCATCCTCCCTTTTATTATTTCAATGTTCCCTACACCTTGGGTACTAAAGCACCCCCAGAACATGATTGATCCGCCTCCAAATTTTTACTGTTGTGATAGTATTCTTCGGTGAATATTCAGCACCCTTCTTTCTCTAGACCTTTGGCACAGTATTTCTACCAAAATTTCAATTTTTGTTTCGTCTGACCAAAGTATACTTTCCCAAAATTCTGCAGGTTTGATACAATGTTCGTTTGCAAAATCCAGTCTAGCAAGAACGTGTTTTTGTTTAAGAAGTGTTTTTTTTTCCTTGCAGTCCTCGAAAAGATGTCATATCGACGAAGTGAACGACTAATTGTATCTGTACTCCCTTTTACTCCACTTGTTTCTAGTCCTCCCTGAAGTTCTTTAAGCGTAACTCGATGCTCGTTGCCAATCATCTTGCCGTACGTTCCGTTAGCTTTGTAGGTGTTAAGAGGCCACCCCTTTTTCATACAAGTGGACTCGCCTAGTGTGTACTTGTACTACTGCCGGTGAATACCCGGAAGTCAGTAACAGTAATACAGTGAGAGAGTGAGGTAACCGCTTTGTAGGAGTCACAGTTGCGAGCACGTAGACTCAGAAGGAAGTCCTACTTCGATACTGAATTTTCTAGACTATATATATATATTATTATTGCTACTAACCGCATTTCTGGATCTACTAACCATATTACCAATTGTATTATTACATTAATACATTTATTTGCTATATTTCATTCCTGCGTTTGTCCTTCATTTGAGACCGGATTTCATCCCGGAATCCACAACACTAGGACGACTAGTGCTTTTTTTTTTGGGGGGGGGACGAATGGAATAACACGTCTTCCAGTGACGAACTCTCGTACGAACTGAACTCACATTTAAGTGACTGGATATCTTCCTATAACCAAGTTGATTCGTATGAAGGTCAACAATACGTTTGCAGAGGTCTTGATCAATTAATCTGCTTTTCCTCATTTTGTCAATGCTTAGAGGACGATTATATTTAACGCCCCCCCCAAGTGCGTCGTATGTGGCACAAGGCTGAGTTTATCGTGGGTTCTCTGAGCCCGTAGGCTAGACTAAAAATATTCCCTCCGAACCCGTGTAAACGACTTCAGGGCCTGTCTACTTCCCCGAACGAAACTTTGCCCTTCGGCAAAGCTTCGTCCGTGTTCCAATCCGCCTCGGCGGAGAGTTTGACAGTAATGAACGGTTTGGAGCACCATTATATTTACCTCCCCCCCTCACGTGGATCGTATGTGCGCAAGGCCGGTTTAGCATGGGTTCTCCGAGCCCGTAGGCTCGTCCAAAAATATTTCCTTCGAACCCGTGTAAACTGGTTTAGGGCCTGTCTACCTCCCCGGACGAAACTTTGCCCTTCAGCAAAGCGTTGTCCGCTTTTCTCTCCGCGTCGGCGGAGAGTTTGACAGTCATGAACGGTTTGAAGCACCGTTCCAACGCTTAGACGACGGTTGACAGCAAAAGAATGACGCAATACTTTTAATCATTCCTAAAAGTAATCGTAAAATTAATCTGGCATGTTCTAAAAAAAAACAACCCTATCCTAATTTGGAACAGTCTAGTAAAATTTGAACACTTTTATAAAAAAAAAATGGCTGTTGTTATTTTAAAAATGTGTTGTAAACTTTTGAATTACTAAATATTGGCTTTTCTTCTTGGGGTACTTTTTTGAAGTTTTTTTTTTTTTAAATCTTATTATTTGACTGAATATATTTTCTGAAAGTATGTAGTAAAAGTTTAATTTAACTGTATTAGAAATACCTAAAAGCATTTATTTATAATGCGTTGTAAACTTTTGCGTGGCACTGTATATAAACATATATAATTCCTTTTGTCTCATTTTCCCACTACATATGTATAAAACCATCTATCAAAGGATACACTTCAGAAACACTAGCAAGAAATGTGTCTATTATATTGGGCTTGCTCATGTCTAAATTTCTGGCACCTTTCAGTATCAAGCTGTCTATTGAAAGATAGCTATAATGATTTGTTATTTTGTACCGTAAGCAGAAAAGAATAGCAATGCAAATGCATTTAAAACAGGAGGAAATCAAGGGTCGACTTACAAGCATTTCAGTTTTACCTATCTATTTTGAATTTTCCCTCTATAACGACTGTCACAGCTCAATTCAAAATGCACAGCTGATGTGATGGATAACGACTCGGAATTATAAATCTGTAGACGATTTCAAATTCCAGACGCGTTGGATATATTCATTTACGCAAAAATACCCTTGGGAAAAGGTATGAATCCATTTCTTTCCCCTAGCTATGGATTAAATAATGGAGACTCGCATTTGAAAAAATCTTTGTTATTCCCCAAAAACATTTAAATGAATGTTCACTCGCAAAAAAAGGAATTATTCTTACAACCCAAAGTATGTTTCGACTTTAAATAATCCATAAAGGGTTGATAATGTATCAAAAACAAACCACTCTATCAACTGAAATTAGTAATGAAACCCAAGATGATACGAAGAAGGTTTCAACTGCAGAGGATATAGAGTATATATACAAGGTTCGTCGAAGGTCAACCGTTTAAAGTAGATTCCACTGAAAGGTTACACTATTAAACGTAATACTAATGGTGCTCCATTAATGGCAGACACGGGCGGGAAATTACACCCACCAGACAACACAGTAAATAAGAGAAAGTGAAAATGAATAACAATTAGTTGTATGAAGACAATGTTTGCGTGTCAACATAGAAAAATGGTTTGGTTGATTTTATTGGTTATTTAATGCGAAATTTCATTCAATATGTAATTACTTGAAGCCATAAAATTGTGTTCAAATCATTTTGAATGAGATTGTATGCCTTCAACTACAGATAAAACGTACTGTTGATCATTTCACTATAAATATGTTTTTTTTTTCTTTTTTATATATATATATATATACGTTTTATTTTTGTTTGGGGAGGGGATCATTATTTTTCCATAGCTGGGACGCTGGCACGCGCTATTACCCCTGATCAGGGTGGACTTGGGAATAACATCAATTAATAGATGGTTCCAAGCTTCTTAAAACCTTCAGTCTCCCCCATCAGCGACCTTACTGCCGGATATAGTTTATCGTCATACCCAGGACTCAGAAAGAGAGAAAAAAAAACGAAAACGCCAACTACAAATTGGAAATGTCAAACTGCAACAAGTTCAAAATATCCGGGAAGTGTTTTAACAGAGGACAGAAAATGTAACACCGAAATTCAATTGGAATAGCAAAAGTCGCCTTCCAAACTCTAAGCAATGTACTAAGAAAAAGGAATATTTTGTGGAGAGAAACAAAAGAATGTTGGACTGCTATTTAATATCGATCTTCCTATATGTCAGTGAATACGGGACAATTTCCTCACAGATGAAGAGAAAATTACAGGCAACTGAAATTTCGTTCTACAGAAGGATGCTGAGAATACTATAGATAGATCGTGTAAGCAAATGAAGAAATATTAAAGAAAAGAGAGAAAAAAATGATGCATACTCAGAACCAGAGAGACTTCTGGGACACATAATGAGGGCTTGGAGAATTTGACACTCACGAGACATATCGAAGGCTTTAGGGACAAATTAGGTAGCGGGTCGACTTTCTGGTGATATTTGTATGAACGAATGGCGTAACGGGAGTGAGATGGCTGTCAAAAACAAACATTAATAAGAGCTGCAAAGAATTGGAAGTTGTGGAGAACAATGATCGCTCACGTTTTAACGGGATATGCCACAGGAGAAAAGGAATAATGAAGGACAAGGGGACTATTGTCCTTATCTTTGTCGCCATGTTTATCACAACGATTCTTCAGGTGATTGGAATGTCGAACTGAACCCTTTATTTTGGCTCACTGGAATAAACTGTTCTAGTTCCACGTACCATGTCTAATGGATGTCAGTTATCTCCTGTTAATTCCCCTTTCAAAGTTCTCCACCGCCTTAACCGGGTATTGAACTCACACTCTTTGGGTCATATAGAGGGAACAGTTAATGAATGTGTTATATTTTGCATATCTCTGCGTAGAAGAAGAAGATTATTATTATTATTATTACTACTACTACTACTACTACTACTACTACTTCAGCAATGCATTTACCTTTCAAGATATGTTCCATTGGCTTGTATCGTTTGTGGATCATAACCAAGTCTCATTTCCGGTCAGAGGTTTTGAAAAGAAATCTGGGTCAGTTGGTTAATGTTGCCACAAATCGGAAACAAACTAGACACGGCCTTTGCGATAAAGTGTTTCAATTTAAAACCTTCTGTAAAACTTCCGGACTCTAAAACAAACATATTACCTTAGATATTCTCATCAATATCTCATCAACGATTTCGCGATTCTATTTATTGATTATGTAGCAAACTGTTTCAAGATCTTTCGCCATGTTGAAATTCGGCTAGATTGTGGCTGACTTTCAAGTAACATTTCACCTTATTTAAAATGGACGTATCATATCACCCATACATTCGTTTATTGCATGAAATCTCTTCCATAAAGGATTTTCAGAACATGGCAGGAGTTTTAGCAGTAGTTTTTCCCGAAAATAAAAATGTTGAAAGCTTCATGTACAGTTTGTTGATATTTTTATCAGCCATCGCTTTTATTAGACTGAAGAAAAGGAGTTAAATCAGAACCACACCACATGAAAGACTAGTTCATTTTTTTATATATATATATATATATATATATATATATATATATAAAGTCATTTTTATGTTTATACGTTCTTAAAATAATTGTCGGACTTTGTCCATTTCATTATATATATATATATATATATATATATATATATATATATATATATATACTGTATTTGGGTAGCAACACCCTTTTATACAAGTTTCATTAAATACGACTGATAAGGCACTGCGGTAAGTTTTTATTTTTTTCCTGACTTCTGATATTTTCTTCTTTTCCGGACCTAAATTATGTAGAAATTGTCCAAATATATATATATATATATATATATATATATATATATATATATATATATATATATATATATATATCCGAGCGCTTTTGGTTACACTTTTAACACTTATCAAGAATGATTTAATTCTATATTTTAACTTAATGTATGGATTGTTTTATGCTTATATCTAAAGTTATAGGGATGTTTTATTTCCAAAAACGGTCAGCACTTTTTGGTTGTGTACATAGTTGAGTGTTGGCTTATCTTATTTACTAATAATGTTCCCATTATCTTTTTGTCTTTTCTTACATGTGGGTGAAGTTACTGTATTTGTATCATTAATGAGAATGATTCTCATTCATATATGAAATATTCTCGTTCATAATGCAAATATAATAGCTTCTTCTGCATGTATATATATATATATATATATATATATATATATATATATAGGGTGCGATGGGTAAATTGTCGCCTTTTTATACCTTAAATTTCGGGCATGCACGTTGTTTGTTTTAGATTTTGTCAACTGCACAGTATAGCAATGTCAGTAGGGCATCGTCTGTAAGAAAAAAAGCGCATCATTACGCAAATTCACTCCGCCAGAAATTTGGAAACAGCATGCTGTACTGCTTAGCATTCGCACCGGAAGCTCTAATACGAACATTTCAAAATGTTTGGGTGCCAACCTAAGGATACTTCAAAGGATTCGGAAAGAGTTGGATGATATATCCTGTGCACATCATGATGTTTGGAGTGATCACTAGTGATGACATCGTAATTCATCTTCCCACCGAGATCAGACTCAACACGGAGGCCTAGTGCTTTGAGGATGTAGTGCTGTCTTGGGATAAGATCGTTGCTGGAAGATCCTATATCAACAGGACTCTGAACCATGCCACCCAAGCAAAAGAAACCAGTCATGGCTGTCAGACAATTTCTGCGACTATACGTCTGTCCATCTAACTCCCCAGACTGCAACTCCCTTAATTATTATGTGTTGGCGGGAGCATTTGAGTCAGAGACCATACCCTTTGTAACACCAATAATTAACTGAAGGCAAGGATTATGACAGCATTCATCAATTTAAACAAGAAAACCGCCCAGAAGAGATGCAGGAGATCTCCTAGTCGTCTAGAGACCGTGGTTGAAGCCAATAGCTATTTTATTGAATAAATTTAGGCTCTAGTATTTCAATATATTTTTGCGTAATTTTGGTAAATATGTCTGATAAAATGCCAGTGTTATTGTCCGTTTTGCGTAATTTAGACGTAAATTTAACCAACGCACCATGTGTATATTGCACAAGAGTACTTTAGAAACTGGCAAGTATTTGACGTTCTTCACTGAAAGACTCCCACTAGAAAACATCTAAACTTATTGCTTCGTTTTGAAATTGCGAACGCCGACCATTGAACCTATTTGACAGAATCCTGTTTCCGTGGCAATGAGTTTATCATCGTCAATAATGATCGTGTCACTGATTTCTTTGTTGAAAGACTGGGCCGCCATTACGGTCCGAAAGGACTACAAACTAACCGGCTGTTACTGACGACAAAAGGTATTTGCGGGTAATGTTAGAATGGTTCAGAATAGCTCCTGCCGTCATCATTGTCATCAGGGATTGTGGAAGGCAAAGTAATTTCATTTTGGAATGTTAGTCTCAGTGAAGAAAATGTCAATTTTGGTTATTTAGCGATTTATTCGATTATGGTGTAGCCCGGTCACGTGTTCTCTTAAATAACCAATTAGATTTACTTCTGGGATTTAAAAACAAAACGATTCTATAGAGCTTGCATACTGGAGCCATTACTGCAGCCCGTCTAAATTTGTTTGCCATGACCGAATTCTTTAATGGAAATTCATATCGCTCTGTTTAGAATGGTAAATCCAGTGTCTGCCACTGATCACTTTAGTCGACATCTAAATCATTTAAATTTCCCCAGTTTGCTTCAAAATATGAACTTTTAAAATTAAATGTCACTGATCAGTTTTTGATAAGTTCAAATTGGCAGCTGATCTAAAAAAATGACCTAAGGTCTGTTGTTAACTGGGGCAAGGAATGGCATGTTAATTTTAACACTTCTAAAACAAAATTGCTCTCTATAAATCATCTGAGAGACTGCTCTCTGCCTCCCTTCAGCATGGTTGATGCTAATCTCAAAAAGGGTGACTCGTTCGAAAACATTTTTGGCTGACATAAAGTGGAGAGATTATATTGAATCAATTGCTAGGTCTGCTGCTAAGAACGTTGGGCCACTGTGTTGTGCAAGAAGAGTTTTCTCTCCAAATCTTACATATATATGAATCTATTATTCGTCCACGCTTTGAATATTTCTGCTACAGTCCCGTGCTCTATATTTAGAGATTCTTAATAAAATCCAAAGAAGAATCAACAATATTATTGTCCCTGAACGAACTTCCACGCTTTAGTCACTTTCCAACCACCGTTACTTAAATTTCCCTGTGTTTTTTTTCTATATTTTTAAGCTACTCTTTGCTATAGCTTAACGTTATTAATTTAAGCGCAGTACTAGATTGGCGGCCATATCTTATTCATGAACTGGCTACATGTAACCGTAAGTTTCTGTTTTCCCGCTTGTTGAACTTTCTTCCGTCTCCATGCGTTCCAGCCAACTTTGACCCTCAAAAATTTAAATGCAATATCAGTCGTTATCTACTGTCATCTTTAGTACACTTATATTGTTCTCATTCCTTCAAAATGTTTCTCTTTTTTCTTATTCTTTTACATTGAGCTACCTCTTGTGCCTTAGTGGTTTTACTGCCTTGCATGGCGTGAAATAATTTTTTTTAAATGTTCAAACTAAACGTTTTTAACACAAAACCCAATAATATATGTAACTTTCCTTCTTTCTCAGGATTTAAAAATACTCTAAAGATTCACACACACACACACACACATATATATATATATATATATATATATATATATATATATATATATATATATATGTACTACAGCTCAGAATTTTGAAGCTACTCCCAGAATTAACATGGGATGAACACGATAGAAAAGTGGAAAAAAATGAAAAAGAGCTCTTACAGTCATTGAAAAAAGAATGGAATGAATTATCAAACTTATACTTTGAGAAACTTATGAAACGAATGAAAAAAAATGTGCTGCAGTCATCAAAACTAAATGGGGATATTTTGAGGAGAGCAAACTTTAATCATGAAATGCTTTCATTTGTCTTAATAAAATTTCTAATAAAAATTATATTTCACTTTTTTTTAAACTATGTATAATAATTTCTCTTATTTAAAGTTAAAACAGCTATATTTGGGGCCGATTTAAAAAATGGCCAGGTGTCACTTCAAACTTTTTTAACCACAGTACACACATACACATATACACACATATTGGTCCAAGAAAGCGATAAGGTTTTTAAAAGAAGGGAAGTGACTCCTATTTATTTATTTATTTATTCTGATGTGCTTCATTGCTTTTTATATTACATTATAATGTTTATTATATTCGGATATATTTATTATACTTATTCATTAAAATACATATTGCTTATTTTTTTAAAATAAGTCGTGATTTTCTTTCTTTGTTATTTAGTTATAAGTGTTATTTAGCGTGTTCATTATGAACATCTAATATGCTATCACTCGTAATTATGTACATTATATTTACTAAAGCACTTATACGTTGGCATAAATAATTGTACCGTATTTACATTTTTTGGTGAATGATGGTGATATTCAAACAAAACGTTTCGAATGGTAATATCATTTAGTTTCGTTTATGAGTTTACTGTTGGTTCAGTATAGACGATATCTTCCTCTGTTATTTATTTTTCAGAGCTTTTAACCACAAAAAAACTAATAAAAATGTTCTTATATATATTTGACGATAATTTTATACCTTTATTCTTACCTTATTCATTGATTGATTTCTATTATTTATCATTTAAAAAGAAATGATAATAATAATAATAATAATAATGTTATACATGACGACGTCCAGTATAAAATATATACCACGGCCTCCAGACGACTTCGGAATCTCCAGCAACTCTTCCAGACAATCTCCTTCTTTATGTTGGTCAGTGTTGAGATCATTCATCCCGTCAGTTGATCTTTGGTGTTAGCAGGAGCTTTGTTGATCTCTCGCTCAACGGCGCCTCTCTCTCTCTCTCTCTCTACATATATATATATATATATATAACGTCATCCACAGACAGACTGTTTCGCAGCTCATCAGTGTGGCTAGACATCCGGTTGCCTCTAGCTAGGATCGAAACCCGACTGAATTGGTGTCAGTCTGAGATTCTAACCATTAAGCCGTCGGCGCACGGTAGGGATGAAAGTGGATTTTCATAATGAACACACTAAATAACACTTATTTAAAAAAGAAAGAAAATCACGACTTATTTAAAAAAAATAAGCAATTTTTTAGCGTATTTATTTTTAGAAACACGCCCAGTGACCGACAGTGACTCAATTCGCATCTGCGAAGAGTTTCGCTATATAGCTATAATAGTCACTGTTTAGCAACCCACACCTCGTCCCCAGAGAGCTCAACTGAAATTGATATTTCAGGAGCCAATATAACGTCATCCACAGAATACATGAGGTGGGGTGGCTTGTATTTTCTATCAGATTAAAACCCTGAGTAACCCGAATCATCAACCACATGAAGGACCACTCTAAATACTTGGGGGTCTGCTGACGGTGTGTTTCTGCCAGGAATGAGTTTCGTACTGGAGACGTTAAACTACATGACAATAAAACATACAATCACAAAGGTTGCTATATGTGTAGCATAAGAATGTAATACTGGCATGTACATGTGCAGACGTCTCTTCACAAGTCCCACGGCGATAGAGTAGTGACGACACGCGAAGATTTAACCTTTTGTATGTATGCTGTCATGAATCTATACGTGGGCGCCACTGGATTTATCTCAATGCTGTTACACTGCTGGTCAAACAGCAACCTACTTCGGCGGAGTCTTGTGCGCCTGAGCAGCCCTCCTTAGGGCTACACTGCTCGCCCATAAGTACATCGCATTGGTCTAGAAAAAGGGACCTAAAAAGGCCTGTTTAACAATCAAACTGGCCTTTAACCTGTACTTGATGGCTGTTCACAATAGCGTGGTTAGAAAAAAGAAATGCCCAAGCAAAAAGTACAGAATGAATATCGGTATCTGGAACGTCAGAATACTTCTTAACCGCAAAGTAATCCTGAACACCGAACTGGTATGATCGCGAAGGAATTGGTTCGGCTTGGTTTACACTTTCTTTTGGGAGAGTAATCAAAATGGCGATAAACAGGGGCGTTGGTTTTGACATTCGTACTGAATTAGCCAAGTATCCTGACCAGCTTCAAGGCATTAGTGATAGAATTGTGTTCCTTAGAATACTTCTCTTTTGCGACTGTTATCTGACAGTCCTCTCTGTTTCTGCTCCAACTGTCACCAGTCCTGAGGAATCTATCATGGCTTTCTATCAGTATCTCACAACTGCTGTCACCAAAGTTCCACGAACAGACAAAATTCTCTTGCTCGATGATTTCGATGCGAGGGTCGGTAAAAATTACAGGAATTCGGAAGGCATTTGGAAAGCAAGACCTTGGAAAAATGAATAATAATGAACCGCAACTTCTTTCATGGAGTTATAGTGGAGTAATGGATAGGGGATTAGATTGCGGAATCGGGGAGCCAAGTTCGAATTCCAGTCGAATCTATTACATTAACTTACGTGTTAATACCCTTGGGAAAGTATCTGTTTATATTTCTAAGATTAGGTATTATTTACATTATTCGGACTATTGTCCTCATCTTTGCCGCCATATTTATTACAGCGTTTCGCCCGTTGTACGATCCGGCCTTCTTCAGGTGGTTGGAATGTCGAACTTAACCCCTTATTTTGCTCACTGGGGTAGACTGTTCTAGTTCCACATGTTTAATGAATATCAGTTATCAGTTATCTCCTGTTAATTTCCCTCTGAAATTTCTCCACTTAACCGGGTATTGAACTCACACTCTTTGGGTCTTGTCACTGAATCTAACCAACGCCGTTATCCACTGTGCCATGTGTCCTTGAGAACATGGCATTAAATATGGCACGTGGAACTAGAACAGTCTGCCCCAGTGAGTGAAATAAAGGGTTAAGTTCGACATTCCAACCACATGAAAAAGGCCGGAGCGTACAACGTTGTAATAAGTATGGCGACAAAGATGAGGACAATAGTCCGAGTAATGTAAATAATACCCTTGGGAAAGGTATGAATCCTCTTCTTCTTCCCCAAGCTATGAGTATATCGCAGGACTGATCGGGTTCTATAGCCTTAGATGGCAACTGGTCGACCGCAGAAAGAAATAGCAACCAACTGCGGGAAAAAAATCTACCTCGTCAGTCATGTATCGAAAGATACATGATCGACTAAAGCGTGTATCACGCACGGCAATGAAGACTAAACGTCTTTCAGCTTTGTGATGAATTCGATCTAGCAATTCATTTTCCATCAGAAAGTTGCCCATAAGTTCACTTGGATTCATCTAAGATCTAAACATGGGCACATTCGATTGCGTCATGTGTCGTAAACGAGATCTTCAGGATGTATATATACACTGTACGAGTCATGCGTGTTGCTGAATTTGAAACTGGCTATAGTGTTGGTACGTGACAAGATAAAACTAAATCAAGTTAAAACGCATTAAACGCAAAATAAAATATAACTGGACAAGGATTTATAAACATATAAATGTTTCGAGGTTAAAGATCCTTACTATTTATAAGGATCTCCAAATGACATTCGAGGATAACGAATTTGACGACACTTGAGATAAGTTTAAGGTAAATGTCTACAATATTAGTGTTGATGTTCTTGGTCTCATAAAGGGAAAACATGGGGATGCATTTCAAAAGCTTTTCAGTGCTTTCAGTCAATTATGTGCCATGCGTGATACACGCTTAGGTGATCATATATCTTTCGATACATGACAAGGCAGATTTTGTTCTCGCAGTAGGTTGCCATTTCTTTCTGCGGTAGACCAGTTACCATCAAAGGCTATAGAACCTGGTCTACCCTGCTATGTACCAATAGCTGGTGAAAGAAGACAAGGATCATATCTTTCCCAAGGGTATTAGCACGTTTAGTGAATGGAATGGATTCGACTGGAATTCGAATTCAACTCTCCGGTTCCTTAATTTTCAAAGAGTCTAAATCAGCGCTGCAGCACAAAATCTGTCCGTTATATATCACTACAATGTAAAAGTGTGTACGATTGGACGGACTCTAAAACGTTATATTACCTGAATAACCCGACTTTTGACCTTGTCTTGGGTACCACTCGTCAAGGGATAGGTTTGATGTTTTCAAGGTACCTGAGGGTAAAATGAAACGCTGGAATGAACATTTTATGGGTCGTTTTTATAATCGCTCATTAACGAAGATATTAGGAATTACTTAAATCTCTTGGATATCATTGATGAGATATAGGATCATCCTGCTTTATTTGAGATCCAGAAATAAAAAAATAAATTAATACTGGGAATACACTAGGTCTTGGTGGCATTTTTTCCGAAGTTCTACTTGATGCGGGCAACAGGCTTGCTGTAGAGATACGTTATATAGTTTCGGATAGGAATTATTTCAGGACCGTGCTGATGCGATTATTATCGCCTTGTTTAAAAAGAAAGAGTCAAAACTGATGTATAAGGACAATTGAGGGATAAGCCTGCCCGTGGATAATGTTTTTTGTTCCAAATTTCGACTAAACAGGCTTACATGATGATTTTCCTTCGAATGATTCCTGAGACACAATGCGGATTTAGACCAGGAAAAGGGACAACAAATATGATCTTCTCAGTTTGTCAACTGCAAAATGCTTAGAATATCCTGTATCATTGTATCAGGTCTTTGTCGTTCGGACAAAAGTCACTGACACCAAAAATATGGATGACCACTAGACTATTCTCTGTAAGATATGATGTCCTCCACCCGATACAAGGCCGTTTAAACAATGTCATGAAATCGTAATATAACTTCAATGTTCCCTATCTAAATCCCAATTTATTAACAATGAAGTCAAGCAGGTGCCCATCATCCTCCTACACGTAAGAGAATTTAATGGATTCGACATTATATATATATATATAGATGTGTGTGTGTGTGTGTGTGTGTGTGTGTGTGTGTGTGTGTGTGTGTGTGTGTGTGTGTGTTTAGTGTATCGGGGCAGCAGATCATTATTTAAACACATATTATTAAATATAAAAGACAATGAATATATGTTATGTCTGTATATCATAAACCGTTCTAATGTTCGAATGTTTGCTTTAATTTCTGGTGAAAATAAGTGTTTATACAGACATAGAAAATTGCTATGGGACGATAACAAAATGTCATCTCTGGCGGTGGATATGTTTGTTTCAATTCTGTATAAACAGTGAGGATGGCTGATATGAGCCGAAATCTTAAGACCAACTTAATAAAAAATATCCAAATGGACAATTTTTGTCTTTATTTTAAAGCAAACATTCGAACACTAGAACGGCGTTATGATCAGACATATATATATATATATATATATATATATATATATATATATATATATATATATATATATATATATATATATATATATATATATATATATATATATATATATATATATTCATTATAAGTTATATTTAATGATATATGTTTAAATATATATGTGTGTCTGTGTGCGTGTGTGCGTGAAAGAGAGAGAGAGAGGAACTGTGGTATTAATGGATAGCGACTCAGATTGATGAATCGGAGAGCCGAGTTCGAATTCCAGTCGAATCCATTGCATTCACTTACGTCCTAATACCCTTATAAAAGGTATGAAACCTCTTCTTCTCCCTTCAGATATGGGTAAATAGCAGGAAAGACTGGGTTCTATAGCCTTGGATGGCAACATGATGCACCAGGTCTCTGTATTCGGCTCTTCAAAAATGTGGTTGGTTCGACGCAAATCCTTCACCAATATAATCAAATCATATGTGCAGGTGTCTGGCTGTCGGTTCCTAGGTCCTGAGTTGTTTAACCCTCATACATCGACAACGATGGGAGAGTTCAGTATATATATATATATATATATATATATATATATATATATATATATATATATATATATATATTGAAGTCAACACTCAGAGGCGACAGGCTGTTTCATGCTAGACGTAATCGCCAGGACGCCAGTGTTGGGTTTTTCTCGACTATTTATATATATGGGTCAATGGTGCATTGTGGGTAGTCCATTCTGGCAGTTATTTTGGCGGGAGTAGCTTATTTATTTATTCATTTATTTATTTGGGTTAAATTATTTTACTTGTTTTTATCTATATTCATTTTATTTTATATATTTATTTATTCTTTTCGATTTCAGATGTTTTATTAAAGTAATAAAAAAAATAGGGGATTTGCTTAGGTCGCTTATTGAATAGTTTGTTTTAGTCTGAGCGAACGGTTCGGTTTAACTCTCTGCTTTCGGGCGGGAGGTACCCGAAGAAGGCTACGCCGAAGGGCGGAGTCTCCTTCGGGGAGGTAAAACCGGCCCTGAATCCGTTTATACGGGTTCAAATGGGCTATTTTTTGGCCGAGCCTAATGGCTCGGAAATGCCCACGTTAAAAAGGCCTTGTGCCACATGACGCCCTCGTGGGGGGACGACTAAATATAGTCTGGAAGATAATTAACGTTATCTATTTGTTTAATTTTTTGATTGATTGCTGTAGTCTATTCTGTTATTGGGGGCAGTTTTTAATTTGTTTATTATTTTATTTATTTATTTGGACTGATTATTTCTACTTGTTTTTGCTTGTTTATTTTTATTTTTATCTGTTCTAATATCGAAAACCGAAAAGAATAAATAAATATATAAATAAAAAAATGAAAATAAATAAAAGCACGTAAAATAAATTAATTTACATAAATGACAAACCACTCCGGCCAAAATAACTTCCAGAATGGATTACCCACAATACATCACAGACCTATATATATATATATATATATATATATATATATATATATATATATATATATATATATATATATATATATATTTCAATTAATCCGGCGTACATAAGAACGACAAAGATTACCAGTTTTTTGTTTCTATTTTTTGGGGAGGTGGGGATTGCGCTCTAATGTATACAGTCATCACATGTGCCGTCTTGGTATATGTATTCGGTGTTTTAATACACCTATAGCGCATGTCTGAGTGGATAGACTATGAGACCCAGGTTGAAAAATTAATCGTCAGAAAATTTCAACAAAGTCTAATCTTTCTGAACAATCCAGTGTAACGTCCATTAAATTAGATCGTATTTTCAGCAACATAAGCGACAGAGACAGAAACAGTTGCGTCCCTTGTTTTTTTAACCCAAACTCAAGCAACTACAC